>CM035108.1:48181858-48636259 GCA_020205505.1 Panax japonicus | reverse complement strand
TTAATGATGTGAATCAACCAACAAGTTTTTGGCACCGTTTCCAAGGAATTAGTTTAATAATTTTTGCAAATATTAACTTTAATCAAATTAATTTAATTTAAAAGTTTTTTATTTATTTAATTCTCCTCCTATTTTCTTTCTTTTCAAGTACCATGGCATATTTTAATTAATAGTCATATACGAGAACTCAGCCAAGAGAAGCGGATATTGATGGACTCGATACACTCTTTGCATTGTTAGCACAGATTGAGACACTTTCGAGGAAGTTAGATGCTTTTGCATCACAACGTAGTCAAAGTGTGTGGTTACTTATGATTGTTGTGTTGGAAATCATCAGAGTCATCAATGCACCATCAGTTTTGAGTCGGTACAGTACGGCGGTGATTACCTCAACAATTATGTTTATCCCAACAACTATAACCAACATTTGGGGTATCACCCGAATTTTTCATGGAGCCATACTCATCAAGATCAATTTTATGCTCCAAGTCCAACATACCATCCGGAGTTCTCGTGTCCACCTCCACTACAACAGGAAGAACATTCAAATTTGGAGGAAATTTTGTCCAAGTTCATAGCTTCAAATAAGGAGACGAGGATTAATCGGGAGATATCGAGTAAAAATTTTGTGAAACAGATGGAACAGCTACTTAATGCCTCGAACATTTGTCCTCGATACACTTGGACTGATAACATGGATTCCGAGACTAATGGAGAGCCCGAACCAAATCTGCAACCGGATGTTCCAAATGATTAGATATTGAAAGGGAAGAGACAATTGGGGACCAGGAAAAAGAGGTCGGCGAAGATCTAACTTTGAGTTTCAACAAAGATAACTCGATTTTGATAGTGTCTCGTGTGCCTTCTCCACCAAAATCAAGGATTTGGGGTAGATTTACAATCTTGAGCCCAATTGGTAGCCATGTTGCCGGGCAACGGTCCATGTGGACATTAGAGCTAGATTAACGTTGGAGCCATGGTGGCATGAGAAGGGGAAGATAGAAGGAGAGCAAGTTGTGTTTGAAAGTGTAAATTTCATAATTTTGTTCACAACACAATTGGGCAAAAGCTAGCTCCTTGCAGATCTTAGAAGAGAATATATCTAAGAAGAACAAGCTAGGTGAATTTGGAAGCAATGGCCCTTTTAGTTGGGAATCTCTCGAATATCACAGTATTATTAATGGATGGAGGGTCTCACTTATCGAAGAGGAATTGGATAGCATTGACAAGCCAAAGTCAGGATGATGACTATAAACTAAGCGGTTTTTAGGAGGCAACCCAAGTTTTTTTTTATTTTAGTTTTAATTAGTTGTTTTAGTTATATTTTCTTCACAGACTAATCTTCCTCTCCCTTGCTATTTCAGATCTCATGATGCTTAAAGGAAACAGGATGTCGACAAAAAGTCAACGAAGGGAGAGTTCAACTTCCAAACCATCCAAGCCATTCGAATGAATCTTGGGCTCTAGTCATTTTTCATGTGGCTCCTACATTTCCAGTTTTCCCCCTTCCGATCAAGAAGATGAAAGCGATGAATGAGGTCGATCGCGACGATTGACCTAATCAAGGAAGTCCTTCATTTTAAATTTCTTTATTTATCGCATTAGGACATTACCACTACATAAGTTTGGGAGGTGGGTTATTTACATGTGCATAGTAGTTTATTTATTCATTTAGGTTGTGTTTGCATCTAGTTTTCTTTAGGTTTGTTTATTACATAAGATGTTGCATGTATTGCATTGCATGTATTGCATTTAGGATTGCATGTAGGAAAATTAAAGTATGATGAGACACGAACCTTGTTGATAGCCAATTATAAAATGTTATGAATTAAGTGACAACTTTAATGAATGAGACAATGATAGCTTAGTTTAACTTGTGGGTATTGTAATTTGATTTATTGAAGGAAATCCTAAATTTAATTGCATAATGTCAATGTGTTAATTTAGTCGCGAGTTAGTGAACTGCAAGAATTTGTGGCTTAAGACAGATATAGACCTTCCTTTATTGTTTAGTTTATTTCATGTTTTAAAAATTATTAATCCAAAAAAAAAGAAAAGAAAAAAGATTTAAAGTTTGACTATAGTTGTCTGTGTGGCCTCTGTTACTCGAGCAAGTAAGCCCTTAGAAGTGTCTCTACACTTAGCACCCTAAAACCATCTAGTTTGGGGCGTTGGTCGAAAGTTCGCTACAAGAGTAACTTTAAAAAGCCTAATAAAGATTATCATTACACAAGTCAAAATAATTAAATGTAAATAAATATTGGCTAAGTTTAGTTTGTGGTCTTTGTTATTCGGGTTACTAGATCCGTAGGGGTGTCTTAACACCTAGTACCCCTAAGCCGATTGGTTTGGGAGTATTGGTTAAAAGCTCGTTACATGGGTAGTATTGAAAAGCTTTTAAAAACTAAACATTGCACTGGTCGAGTTAAAAAAAGAAAAAGAAAAAATGTATAATAAAATATTTTTGAAATATGGGGTATCTAATCTATATAGTGGTAATAAATTTCTTATATATGAAAATATCTGTTTTTGGGCTTATGAATTCTCAAGTTTTATTTGTTTGTGGTCAGATTGATATGTTGATACACACACACGCACTGTAAGACCCCAAATTTTATGAAATAAAAATATTTACAAATGATATAGATATATACAAATGCTATTATTCTAAATAATAAGGTGATAATTTAATAAATGATATAGTTATGGGTGATATGTGCAAATTTTTACAAAGTAAGCAGGTTGTCATAAAATATTCGTTGTGTCGAGAAATATTCGTTTGGTCGGAGAATATTTTTTTTGTCGGGGAATATTCGTACAACAGCACAATCATTGGTGGACCCACAACAGAATAATTTTTGAATATAGAAAGCGATAAAATATCTTTTTTATAAAATTAACGGCAAGACTTTTACCGTTAAACTGTTGAAATACCCGGTAATAAAAGTACAGTAATACGCATTGTTGAACAGTAACACACGGTATTGCACAGTATCACTGATTATTGATGCTTACGTAAGAAATCACTCAGCATTTCATTCAATAATTACCACATTAGTTGCTCTATAATATCTCATATATTGATTCAATAATTGTTACAGTAACATTTGCATAATATTTTATATTATTAAATTAATAATTAACACGACACAGTTACTCATATTATTATTAGCATTATTGGCAATGTCTAGAAAGTTCTGTCGAGGAAAGGGTTAGGTTATTTAATTGCACACCAGTAAGGAGAAATCCTTATCGGAAAGCTATATCTTTCCTGGAAACGATCTGGTTGTCAATATTGTAAGTTATAATATTATTGATTTAATAATTGTTGAAAGATTAAAAATGTGTTGATTAAAGATATGTGAATTACAAAAGTTAAGAGGGAATAATGCGAACTAGAAAAACTTTAGGGGTACCAAAGTGTAATAAGTCGACCAATCCATATGAACTTGAATCAACCGATCAAAGAAGAGATGATGCAAGAATGATGTAAGCATGACATCATCCTTAAAGAAATATTAAGATGATATCATCATGATGTCACCTAGTGGAAGATGATTGAGGGACTAAGGTGCAATTAATGAGGTTCTAAAGTGTAATTAACCTAGGTACCAAACTGTAATAAGCTTAGGCCCTAAAGTGAAATTATCAAACTACGTTTTTCTATAAAAAGAGAGCTAAGTTCATTAGTCTTCACCAATTTACAAAACCAAGTTATAATCAAGAGTTAGAAAGAGAGAATTCTTGTGAGTATACTTTGAGTGTAGTGCAAGATTTCCTCAAGATAATCTCCACTATTCCAGTGATAACTACTCTCCTATTAAGGTAAATGGTGTTATTTTCTTCATACTCATAAGGGTTGTCTTTCTATTCCTTATTAATCTATGGGAACAACATGTCTACGCAAATTATAGCATGCCTGGTAAATAACCCTTCATATTTATTCTTATTAAATTGTGAAAATGATCTGTCTACGCAGATTACCACATGACGGGTGAAAAATCTATTTATATATTATTTCATTTCATATTCCTAAATCTAAACTTACTATGGTAAGTATTGCTTCTATAATTCTAATCTTTTCATGTCGGGGTACTATTCATGTTGGGGTACTATTTATTCGGGTACTATTCACGATAAAATTAGTTTCTTTTTATGTCCAAATTATCTTTGATATATGAATCTTATTCATAAATTTGAATCCACGTTTTTATCATCATGTTGACCATTTAGACATTCATGAAATCTTGATAAATTGAATTATAAATCTCTAATATTTATCCTTGATCTCACTTGATTCATTCTTTATATCATTATTGTAATCCTCAGACAAAATTGTAATTAAAGTTATCTTTGGCCCGTAGTGCAAAGATGAAATGTTGATTGGTATAATTATGACCAGGAACTGTGTATTGGTATAATCATGAGCTTTAATATTATAGATAAAGACTTGTGTTGAAATTTCTCTTTGGCCAGTAGTGCAAAGAAGAACTATTGATTGATATCTTTCGTTATAGTGCAAAGAAGAACTTTTGATTGATATCTTTGGCCCGTAGTGCAAAGATGGACATGTGTTTGACATGATCATGACCACTGATGATATAATGAATATCTTTGGCCCGTAGTGTAAAGATAGACTATTGTTTGGCATGATCATTGGTTTTACAGTTGAACATCTTTGGCCAGAGTGCAAAAGATAGACAATTGATTGGTATGATCATGACCATTGATATTACAGTTGAATATCTTTGACCCGTAGTGCAAAGATAGACAATTGATTGGTATGATCATGACCATTATTGTTACATTTTAATGTCTTTATTGTAGGGTGTAAAGACGATATGATTATTGAGTGTCTTTAGCCTTTGTGGCAAGGACATTGAGTGAAAGTTCTATTAAGCCTTTGTGGCAAGGAGAAACTGTTAATTTACATGATTATAAACATGAATTGTGAATTTAACTATAATCTTTCGTGGTTCAGGTGAAGACAAGTGATAAAAGTTCTCCTTGTCTTAGGTACAACAAAGAACTGTTGATGGGTATTACAGGAATGAAATATTAATAATAGACTTTTAATTTGGAGGAGATAATAGACATTATGTTCTACTTAACTCTTCTAATGGATTGTTGATTCCTCTGAAATTATGGTTGAAAACTTTTATCATCTACCATATGTTCTAAATATCTAATTTATTACTGATGAAGGCTATTGATAATTTAATTATCTTTAGCCATAATATTCTTTACTAGGTTATTTGTACTCACCTTTTTGCTTCACAATTTCTTTCAGATAATAAAAGTGTAGCTGAGTCGAGTGGGGATAACAAGGGGATAGAGTGATAGTCTATAATTGTTGAAGTTTCTCAATACATTATAAAATAGCACGACAATATATGATTGTATTGAGGACTTAAAATGTGCGTGTCGTATTTTATACGTCATGTAATAGTTGATTTTGTTGAACAACAATAGGGTGATGAGAACCAGACTTTGGAAGCGACAAAAATGCACCCCATTAGAATGAGGAAGACAAAATTGTACTACGAGTTTAAAGGGTGTATTGCCACTATCATACAAGTTGAAGTTGGATGTTGGGGCTTCCATTTGGAAGCCGGGCTTCCAAGAGCAGAAAGTTTAACGGGTTAATTTTATAGTTGGGTCAATTTTTGGTGGTTCTTAGTAGGTTTGGATTCCTTTAAGCGTAACTTTGAGGGGGGAACTTCACATATAAAAGGAAGGAACTTGAGACTAATGAAGAGACACATAATTTGAGATAGAGACTGGAGATTAGACTTGGAGATTCAAAGGAGCACACAAGGAATTCAGATTGGAGATTGAAGACTGGAGTCAATTTCTAAGTTTTAATTCTTCTTCTCTATTTGTAATTTAATTGTGATATTTTCTATGGGATTTTTGGTTATGAACTAATTTTCTAATTAAGGCTACAATTGAACCAATTATTACGTATGAATTGATTATCTAATTAAAGTTAATCCAATTATTTATTCAAATTGAGTAGTCTATCATATTTTGTGCTTATTGATTAATTATCTGATCAACAATGACCATGTTACACTAGATGAAATCTAGGGTTAGAATTGAATGTGATAGCATGTATTCTTAATTATTTGCATGGGATCAGTAATTAGGATTGTGAATGGAATAGGGATATCTCTTTTCACAGCATGTAACAATTGAGAATTGGAACATAATGAATTTAATTCTTTTTTTTTTTTTTGCATAGAAATATCGCAAAATTAATTGAATTGAATATTTTTATTTGATCACTTGGAAAAGGGCTTATAAATACTTTGAATTCTTGTTAACAACTCACGTGAATATAATAATTGGAAAAATTGGATAATTGATTTATATTGCATAATTGGGGATATTGTAGTCTTAAGCCTTTATCATCCGAATCAAATCTTGTATTAAAATTAGTTTTAGTTAATTTAATTTAGTTTTAATTGGAAAATCACTCTAATTACTTGTTTAAATAAAATTAATTTGGTTAAGAGTTAATACTTGGTAATTTTTATTAATAAATTCCTCGTGGGATCGACAACTCTCTTATCATTATATTACTTGTTGACCACGTATAATTGCATGCATTTAATGAATGCGAAATCAACCAACATTCCTCCTTTTTCCCTTCTCCCCCGTCCTCCTCCTCCTTCATCCTTCTTAGCATTCTCTCTTTTTTAGATTGAAGAAAGCTACTGTGAGATCCCGAATTTTATGAAATAAAAGTATTCAATTTTTTTATTTTGGTAAATTGTTATATTGATAAAAGTTTAAAGTTAAGGGTGATATTTGAAAATTTTACAAAGTAAGCAAGTTAATATAAAATATTCGTTGTGTCGGGGAATATTTGATTGGTCGGGGAATATTCGTTTTAACAGGAAATATTCTACGATGGCATAATCATTGGTGGACCCCATAATGAAAGTATTGTCGTAGTTAGAAAATGACAGAATTATCTTTTTATAAAAATAATGGCGGAAGTTTTACCGTTAAACTGTTGAACTACCCGGTAGTAAAAGTACAGTAATACGCGTGGTTGCATAATAGCACACGGTATTGATTATTGATGCTTACATGAGAAGTCACTCAGTTATACTCAATTATTACTACAGTAATTGATGCACCATATCTCTCATATTATTGATTCAATTATTGTCACAGTATCATCTGCATAATATTTTATATTATTAAATTAATAATTGAGACGACAAAGCTATTCATATTATTTGCAATATTGACAATGTCTAGAAGTTCTGTCAAAGAGAGATTTGGTCACCTAATTGCGCGCCAATAAGGAGAAATCCGTATCAGAAAGCCCCCTCTTTCCTGGGAACAACTTGGTTGTTAAATATTGTGAGTTATAATATTAATGATGAATAAGTTCGTATTGATTAAAGATGAAATTGATAGTTCCATTATGTTGGAATTATTAGTGTTAGTGGAAATTGATATTTATTTCGATAATAATTGATGTCTGGAGGCTATATTGAACAATCGGGTAATTAACCAGATAAATAAGCAATTAATTACTATTAATTCACATGATTATAACTATTTGTTCACATGTGTGAGATCCCGAATTTTATGAAATAAAAGTATTCAATTTTTTTATTTTGGTGAATAGTTAAATTGATAAAATTTTAAAGTTAAGGGTGACATTTGAAAATTTTTCAAAGTACACAAGTTGTCATAAAATAATCGGTGGTAAAATACGCGTGGTTGCATAGTAGCACGCAGTATTGATTATTAATGCTTACGTGAGAAGTCACTCAGCTTGATTCAATTATTGTCGATATTTTATATATTGTTAAATCAATAATTGAGATGACAAAGTTATTAACCTTATTATTTGCAATATTAAAGATGTCTAGAAGTTCTGCCAAGGAGAGGTTTTGTCACCTAATTGTGCGCTAATAGGAAGAAATCCTTATTGGAAATCCCCCTCTTTCCTGAGAACGACATGGTCGATTAATAGTGTGAATTATGATAATAATGATGAGTTTTGTTTTACTAGTATTATAATTATAATAAAACAGAAAAGCTTTTTATATAAAACAGAATACATTTATAAAGTTATTCATTTTATTAGACTATAAACAGAATATATTATATTCTATTATGCATAGTGTTTTGTATAGTAAAAACTTTTTATATAAAACAGAATACTTTTATAAAGTTATTTATTTTATTAAAAAATAATTAGAATATATTATATTTTATTATACATAGTATTTGCATAGTGTCTGCATAGTATTTGTATAGTAAAATCTTTTTATATAAAACAAAATACTTTTATAAAGTTATTCGTTTTATTAGATTATAAATAGAATATATTATATTTTATTTAAAAGATTTTGTTTTATTAGAATATTTTATAGTAAACCAATCTGGACCGTCCATTTAAAAGTAAATTAATCTGGACCGTTCATGAATTAGTTACTATTCAATCTATTCTCCTATAAATAGAAGCAAATTCCTTCATTATTTCTTATGAATTCACTGAAACTATAGAGAGAGAAACTGTAGAGAGAATTCTTCTTCTATAATCTTGAGTGTATTTCTTTAGAGTTTAAGAAAGCTTTGAGCGTAGTGCAAGTTTTCTTTAAGTATATCCCCGTCCTACCCGTTGGAGTACTCTTCTTTATAAGGTAAGGGATATTATTTGTTGTACCCGTAAGGGGTATTATTTCTTTTATATTCATGAAGAGATCTTCTGTTATTCCATTCTTTATTATTATGTTGGAATAACCTGCATACTTGGCGAAATTCTTCTGTTATTCCATTCTTTATTATTATGTTGCAATAACCTGTCTATGCGAAGTACCGCATATATGGTGAAATTCATTCCTTATTAAATTATGGAAATGATCTATTTACGTGGATTATGATAAAAGTCATAATAAAAGCATTGGACTGATAAAAATCATGGGTATATGTATTATTAGTAAGTGTTACGATAAGTTATGTTGGTTATTGTGTGAAAATATGAAAATTTCTTAGAAATCACAAAGGGTTGAAAATCAGATTTTGGTGAAAATGGAACATGAAATTCAATTGACCATATCTCCTATTATATTTCGAATTTTTGAGTGTGGTCAAGTCTTAGAGTTAGATCTATGAGTTTTCTAACTTATCCAAGTGGATTCACTGGAAAAGGCTATTGCCCAAAATTTTGTAAGGGCTATTTTGGCCACTTATTTTGTGAGAAAAATTTTGGCCTTTTGGGACATGAAAATATATGGTATGAAGTATCTTCTGTCCAAAAATGAGCTCATTCCGATTTAAAATGAGCAAGTTATGATCATTTCAATATTTAGGTTTTTCCAACGAAAAATGCTATAACCGAAGTTCTATAACTCCGATGACCATGAAATTTAAACCGGAAGATCACGTTAACATGTGTAAGATCCTGCCAAGATTTGAAAATTTCTGGAGTTAAACTTGAGATAGTTAATTTCTTAAAGAATTAATTAGAAATTAATTTTTGAAAAATAGTAAATGAATTTTAAAAATTCCGAGAAAAATATATGTTTAATATGGGACTATATTCTGCTAAATTCCAGAAAAGAAATATTTCTGGGACTGATTTGGTATTTTTTATTAAAATGCACTAGTTATGAGTATATGAGTTAAATATGTTATGTGAAGTTGAAAATTAGTAAATAGAATTTTATGGCTTGAGAATCCTATATAGGGTATATGCAAATTTTTGATAAGGGATTTGATCATTTGTGACGCCCCCAAAATAGGTATACAACACCCATTCTGAGTCGCCAAAAACATGGTACAGAAACAACTACAACTTTATTAATACAACACAAAAACTGTGAGTTTAAATACAAATATTGTCATCTAGACAATATCCACACTCAAATAAGTCTTCATTATAATTATTAATACACTATTTTACAGAATAGTGAGGACTGCTAGAATAACTTTTAGAACCATCATTCCACACACCCGACTAGTACTCGCTACATTCTCGCCTCCTGAGAAGAAAAATGGAATAACAAGAAAAAGGGTGAGTTCAACTAGCCCAGTAAAGAACATTATGACTAAGATAATATAGAACAAATTATCGTTAGTCCTCAACAGGGAAAAAACTAATAGAATACAATAGACAACCAGTTTTAAATCAATCTTCGCAGCGGAAATAATAATTCATTAGAAGAGTTAAGTAGAGAATGCAAACTACTATCTTCTATATATGAATTTAAAAGTTCATCGTCGATATTTTATCCTTGTAACATCAATCAATATATATCTAGAATCAAATATTCATCTTTGCACTACAGGCCAAAGATATTCATCAGTTGGTCATGTTCATCTAAACACATTTTCATCTTTGCACTACGGGCCAAAGATATTAATCAGTCGGTCATGTTCATCTCAACACCTGTTCATCTTTGCTCTACGAGCCAAAGATATTCATCAAGAAATCATTCATCTTTGCACTACAGGCCAAAGATATTCAGTAATATCATCATTTAGGACTGAGGATGATGAAAAATATTTTAAAGAAAACGAATCCAGTGAAACAAAAGAACAAGTATTAAGGATTCGTACTTTAAATAATTCAAGTTCAAAAATACTTCATAAATAACCAGATTGGAGTAAAATTCAAGAATGAACATCAAAACATAGATCCAATCAAAGATAGGAATCATAACAGACAATCTTAGACACAGAAAAGAAAAATTAATAATTCTGTGAATAGTGTCGTATTCGTGAATAGTGCCGTATACGTGAATAGTGCCGTATACGTGAATAGTAACTCTGACCTTAAAAGATAGAAATTTTAAAAAAAAATCATCACGCTTCGTGAATAGTACTCGTGAATAGTAACTCGTGAATAGTAACCCCGACATGAAAAAGTTCCAAATTTGATAAAAATTTCCAACCAATATTT
The DNA here is from genome assembly GCA_020205505.1 of Panax japonicus. Lineage (NCBI taxonomy): Eukaryota > Viridiplantae > Streptophyta > Magnoliopsida > Apiales > Araliaceae > Panax > Panax japonicus. Next base: position 48,625,326 of record CM035108.1, on the reverse strand, counting down.
CGGCATAATGATATTGAAGAAATAATATCATTTTTGAATAAAATAACATCCCTTACCTCAGAAAGAATAGTACTTTTGACTGGAATACTGGATATAGTGCTGAAAGAACTTGCACCGTATAGAAATACTCAAAGTACTAAAATACTCACAAATACGCTAGATATTATAGAGAGAGAAAGAGAGAGAAATCTTTAGTTTCTGGTGTGATTTTCAATTCTAACCTAAGCACCCTATTTATAGGAAATTGCATAGAACACCAAAGCAGAAAATTTAATATAATACTAAAATAAATAAAAAAAATTCACGCCCACTTAAGACCAACTGAAATCAGCATGTTTACAACACATGGGGGGCTAACCAAAATAATAAAAATGTTTTTCTTAATAAAAATAATTAAAACTTCCAAAAATTAATTATTTCGGAACTTCAATAATTCATAATAAATAGCTCTTTTATCAGAAAATTCAAATCTCGCAAATTTTTATAAGAAATTCAATTCTCTACAACTTTGCAGAAGAAATTTTTTCAAAATTCCAAACATAAATTGACCAAAATCCACATACGGACGATTTTACAGGCTATAATCAAATTTCAATCAAGAAATGGGGTCCACCGACACACAAAACATGTGTTAAACAACTTTTATAACAAAAATACTCTTCATCCTCATATACTCATATATCCCACATTCATTGTAAAAATATCATCATTATTATATTATAATAATATAATAAAATATTATTTTATCAGAAAAGATAAAATATCGATTTTCAACAATTGTCACTTTAAAAATTTTCTCCATCTATATCCACATAAAATCAATATTTTTTTCATCATATAAATCAATAATTAATTATTCACAAATAATATTACAGAATCACAGTACTGGCAACCAGGCTGTTCCAATAAGAATTTCTCCTTACTGGCGCGCAATTAGGTGACCAAACCTCTCCTTAGACAGAACTTTCTAGACATTTCCAATAATGTTTTCTAATAATATTATTCAGATAATATGAATTATTGCTTCGATAATGGAAAATATTGAGTAGTGACAATTATTGAAACAACAGTAATATAAAATATCAACACAAAAATTATTGAATAAAATAAAATACTGAACAATAACTATTGTAACAATAATTGAGTAGTGCCTTATTAAGTAAGAATCAATAATTGGTGCAATATCGTGTGCTACTGTGCAACAACGCGTATTACTGTGGTTTAACCACCTGGTATTCCAACAGTATTAACGGTAACAACTACACCATTATTTATAAACAACTTATACTTGTCATTTTATTCATCCAATCACTTTCCGTTTTGGGCCTACACAAGGCTGCACCGTCGTACGAATATTCCCCGACAGTAAGAATATTCCACGACCAAACGAATATTCTCCGACAATAATGAGTATTTTATAACCACTTGCTTATTTAAAATATTTGCGCATTTTAGTCATAACTAACCACATTAATCAAATCAACCTTTCAAAATAATAATTAGAGAAATTAAATCTTTATTTATAAAAATTTGGGGTCTTATATCATTGGTGATGAAATCTTATGAGTATGACATTTTTGAATGATTAAATGCATTATTTGGTAAAATATAAACAATTAAAATAAATTATTTATAAGTTTAAGAAATAATTAAAATTTTGTTATAATATTAAAGATATTAAATTATGAGATTATTAAGTGATTGATAAAATTTGGTTATTATTGAACGTTGGATAAACTGTATTATAAATGTTTAATATTTATCATTTATCTCATTTGATGGAATCTTTATATCATTGTCATTATCCTCATGTTTATATTATGTTGAAAGACATCTGTGGCTTATAGTACATAGATGGAGTTGGTATGATTATGACCAGGGATTATTCGGTATAATCATGACCGTAATGTTACAAATGATGTGAAAAAAGTCCTCATTGGCTCGTAGTGCATTGATGGACAGTTTTTGGTATGATTATTTATGGCTATGGATTCTCTTCAGCTAAGGGTGCAAATATGAATTTTTTTTATGGCATGATCATGACCGTAATGTTGCAAATGATGTGGTAAAAGTCATCCTTGGCCCGTAGTACATAGATGGACTTGGTATGATTATGACTAGGGATTATTCGATATAATCATGACCCTAATTAAAAACACGAATATCCTTGGCCCGTAGTGCATGGATAATTCGTGGTCGTGATACTATTAAGATAAGTCTCAACATTATTGGTTTTACAGTTGTATATCTTTGGCCTGTAGTGCAAAGACAAACTATTGGTTATTGGTTATAAAGTTGTATATCTTTGGCCGTAGTGCAAAGATGAATTTATTAGTATGATTATGAGCAGGAATTGTAATTTGGTATAACCATGATTTTTGATGTTTCAAGTGAAGATAGGTGATGAAAATTATCTTTGTCTTGGGTGCGAAAAGGAATTCAAAATCACAATTATGATTATGAGTTATTCATATAATTGTGGACATGAATTGTTGATTGATGTTACAGGGATAAAATATTATTGATGGACTTTTAACATGGAAAAGATAATAGACCTGATGGTCTATTTGACTCTTTTAATGGATTGCTCGTTCCGCTGCAACTATGGTTGAAATTTTTTATCATCTACCATATGTTCTAAATCTCTGATTTTTTATTGACGAAAGCTATTGATAATTTAATTATCTTTAGTTAAGATATTCTTTACTGTACTAGTTGTGCTCACCCTTTTGCTTCACAATTCCTTTCAGGTAATATGAGTGTTACCGAGTCGAGCGGGGATAACAGGGGAATAGAACGGTGGTTTATAGCTGTTGAGGTTCTCCCTAAATAGTATAAAAATAATTTGATTGAGAACTTTACATAAGTGTGTCAGATTGTATACGTCATTTGATATTTAATTTTGGTGAACCGAATAGGGTGAGGTGAATCCAACTTTGGAAGTGTGTTTTGTCACTATCATACAAGATGTCTAATGACATACAACCTCGTTTTATCGTAAGATAAGGTTGTGCACTTTCACTTGCTGAGTATATCTACGAGCACTACCTATATGATCTTGGAGTTTATTTGAAAAATAATTTTTACTTGGAGACAGTGGAGATAGTTATATGTCAAGAGAAGACTCACCATTGGAAATAAGATGATAGTAATCTTCTCATTTTTCTTTGGGGTCTATTGGGTCAACCAAGGATAATTTTGTGGACATATGATATCTATCATAACTTAGATTCATGGCCTCCTATGTACGAAGGTTTCCTTGAGCACTTCCCAAAGATTTTAATTTCTAAAATAGTTTTTAACTATACTTTTATGTAACGTACCATTGTAAGGTTGTGGTTGAGGCACCATGAGAGTTACATACATTTGTATTAAAACTCGCAGTTTAATTGTGGTCGTACTCTGCACGACAGTTCAACAGTTATATAAATGAAGTTGTCAGTAGTGTATTTTCTGGCGACTCAAGATGAGTGATGTATACCTATTTTGGGGGAGTCACATTTGGTCTCAGAGCTTAGGGATATGGTCCCTAGCGGAGATATGAGTCTAGAACTAGGAGGGAAGAGACGAGTAATATACTTCGCTAGCGTGTGACTTACCTAAGCTGAAATTATTTACTTGATAAATTGACAAATTATGATATGTCAATTAACCTTTTTTTTGAAGTATATTCAAGAATGATATCTGAAACACAGGAGATGAGCAATGGAAAAATCATGATACAGAGGAAATAACCAAGAAGGTACAATCAGAAAAGAAAGCAAGGTATTCTCATCTCTTCGAAATACCAGGTACGTACGTAAATTTCGAGGGCAAAATTTCATATAGAGGGGAGATTGTGAGACCCGAATTTTATGAAATAAAAGTATTCAATTTTTCTATTTTGGTGAATAGTTAAATTGATAAAATTTTAAAGTTAAGGGTGACATTTGAAAATTTTTCAAAGTAAGCAAGTTGTCATAAAATAATCGGTGGTAAAATACACGTGGTTGCATAGTAGAACACAGTATTGATTATTAATGCTTACGTGAGAAGTCACTCAGTTTGATTCAATTATTGTCGATATTTTATATATTGTTAAATCAATAATTGAGATAACAAAGTTATTAACATTATTATTTACAATATTAACGATGTCTAGAAGTTCTGCCAAATAGAGGTTTGGTCACCTAATTGCGCGCCAATAGGGAGAAATCCTTATTGGAAAGCCCCCTCTTTCTTGGAAATGACATGGTCGATTAATAGTGTAAATTATGATAATAATGATGAGTTTTGTTTTATTAGTATTATTAATGTAATAAAACAGAAAAGCTTTTTATATAAAACAGAATACATTTATAAAGTTATTCATTTTATTAGACTATAAATAGAATATATTATATTCTATTATGCATAGTATTTTGCATAGTAAAAACTTTTATATAAAACAGAATACTTTTATAAAGTTATTTGTTTTATTAGACAATAATTAGAATATATTATATTTTATTATACATAGTGTTTGCATAGTACATGCATAGTGTTTGTATAGTAAAATCTTTTTATATTAAACAGAATACTTTTATAAAATTATTCATTTTATTAGATTATAAATATAATATATTATATTTTATTTAAAAGATTTTATTTTATTAGAATATTTTATAGTAAATCAATCTGGACCATCCGTTTAAAAGTAAATTAATCTGGACCGTTCATAAATTAGTTATTATTCAATCTATTCTCCTATAAATAGAAGCAAATTCCTTCATTATTTCTTACGAATTCACTGAAATTCTAGAGAGAGAAACTGTAGAGAGAATTCTTCTTCTATAATCTTGAGCGTATTTCTTTAGAGTTTAAGAAAGCTTTGAGCGTAGTGCAAGTTTTCTTCAAGTATATCCCTGCCCTACCCGTTGGAGTACTCTTCTTTATAAGGTAAGGGATATTATTTGATGTACCCGTAAGAGGTATTATTTCTTTCGTATTCATGAAAAGATCTTCTGTTATTCCATTCTTTATTATTATGTTGGAATAACCTGCATACTTGTTGAAATTCTTCTATTATTCCATTCTTTATTATTATGTTGGAATAACCTATCTATGCGAAGTACCGCATACATGGTGAAATTCTTCTATTATTTCATTCTTTATATTCTGTTGAAATATCCTGTCGGTGTGAATTTCGCCTGACCTGGTTTCGTTCTTTATTATTCTGTCGGAATATCATGTTTGTGCGTTACGCATGACCTGGTTTTATTCTTTATTATTATGTTGAGAATAACCTATCTGTGCGATCTATCGCATGCATAGTGAATTCTTCAGTTATTTCATTCTTTATTATTCTGTTGGAATAACCTGTCTATGTAGATTACCACATGCATGGTGAATGATCCTTTGTATTCATTCCATATTACATTGTGGAAATGATCTGTTTACGTGGATTATGATCAAAGTCATAATAAAAGCATTGGACTGATGAAAATCATGGGTATATGTAGTATTAGTAAGTGTTATGATAATTTATGTTAGTTATTATGTGAAAACATGAAAGTTTCTTAGAAATCACAAAGGGTTGAAAATCATATTTTGGTGAAAATGGAACATGAAATTCAATTGACTATATATCCTATTATATTTCGAATTTTTGAGTGTGGTCAAGTCCTAGAGTTAGATCTATGAGTTTTCTAACTTATCCAAGTGGAGTCACTGGAAAAGGTGTTGTAGATTTTCGTGTGGACTGATTTTAGCAAAGGAGTCAGAAACTGAAAATACCAAAAAGGCTATTGCCCAAAATTTTGTAAGGGCTGTTTTGGCCACTTAATTTGTGAGAAAAATTCTGGCCTTTTGGGACATGAAAATATATGGTATAAAGTACCTCCTGTCCAAAAATGATCTTATTCTGACTTAAAATGAGCAAGTTATGATCATTTCAATATTTAGGTTTTTCCGACGAAAAATGCTATAACCGGAGTTCTATAACTCCGATGATAATGAAATTTAAACTGGAAGATCACGTTAACATGTGTAAGATCCTGTCAAGATTTGGGAATTTCTAGAGTTAAACTTGAGGTAAATAATTTCTTGAGGAATTAATTAGAAATTAATTTTTGAAAAATAGTAAATGAATTTTAAAAATTCTGAGTAAAATATATGTTCAATATGGGACTATATTCTGCTAAATCCAAGAAAAGAAATATTTTTGGGACTGATTTGGTATTTTTCATGAAAATGCACTAGTTATGAGTATATGAGTTAAATATGTTATGTGAAGTTGAAAATTAGTGAATAGGATTTTATGGCTTGGGAATCCTATATAGGTTATATGCAGATTTTTTATAAGGGATTTGATCATTGGTGATGAAATCTTATGAGTATGACATTTTTGAATGATTGAATGCATTATTTGGTAAAATGTAAACAATTAAAATAAATTATTTATAAGTTTAAGAAATAATTAAAATCTTGTTATAATATTAATGATATTATTAAGTGATTGATAACATTTGGTTATTATTGAACGCTGGATAAACTATATTATAAATGTTTAATATTTATCATTTATCTCATTTGATTAAATCTTTATATCATTGTCATTATCCTCATGTTTATATTATGTTGAAAGTCATATGTGGCCTGTAGTACATAGATGGACTTGGTATGATTATGACCAGGGATTATTCGGTATAATCATGACCGTAATGTAACAAATGATATGAAAAAAGTCCTCATTGGCCCGTAGTGCATTGATGGACAGTTTTTGGTATGATTATGGCTATGGATTCTCTTCGGCCAAAGGTGCAAAGATGAATTTTTTTATGGCATGATCATGACCGTAATGTTACAAATGATGTGGTAAAAGTCATCCTTGGCCCGTAGTACATAGATGGACTTGGAATGATTATGACTAGGGATTATTCGATATAATCATGACCCTAATTAAAAACACGAATATCCTTGGCCGTAGTGCATGGATAATTCGTGGTCGTGATACTATTAAGATGAGTCTCAACATTATTGGTTTTACAGTTGTATATCTTTGGCCTGTAGTGCAAAGACAAACTATTGGTTATTGGTTATACAGTTGTATATCTTTGGCCTTAGTGCAAAGATGAATTTATTAGTATGATTATGAGCAGGAATTGTAATTTGGTATAACCATGATTTTTGATGTTTCAAGTAAAGATAGGTGATGAAAATTATCTTCGTCTTGGGTGCGAAAAGGAATTCAGAATCACAATTATGATTATAAGTTATTCATATGATTGTGGACATGAATTGTTGATTGATGTTATAGGAATAAAACATTATTGGTGGACTTTTAACATGGAGAAGATAATAGACCTGATGGTCTATTTGACTCTTTTAATGGATTGCTCGTTCCGCTGCAACTATGGTTGAAAAGTTTTATCATCTACCATATGTTCTAAATCTCTGAATTTTTATTGACGAAAGCTATTGATAATTTAATTATCTTTAGTTATGATATTCTTTACTGGGCTAGTTGTGCTCACCCTTTTGCTTCACAATTCCTTTCAGGTAATATGAGTGTTACCGAGTCGAGCGGGGATAACAGGGGAATAGAACGGTGGTTTATAGCTATTGAGGTTCTCCCTAAATAGTATGGAAATAATTTTATTGAGAACTTTAGATAAGTGTGTCGTATTGTATACGTCAATTAATATTTAATTTTAATGAATCGAATAGGGTGAGGTGAACCCAACTTTGGAAGTGTGTTTTTCTACTATCATACAAAATGTCTAATGACATACAACCTTGTGTTATCATAAGACAGGGTTGTGCACATCCACTTACTGAGTATATCTACGAGCACTACCTATATGATTTTGGAGTTTATTTGAAATATAATTTTCACTTGGAGACAGTGGAGATAGTTATATGTCAAGAGAAGACTCACCATTGAAAAGAAGATGATAGTAATCTTCTCGTTTTTCTTTGGGGTCTATTGGGTCAACCAAGGATAATTCTGTGGACATATGATATCTATCATAACTTAGATTTATAGCCTCCTATGTACGAAGGTTTCCTTGAGCACTTCCCAAATATTTTAATTTCTAAAACAGTTTTTGATTGTACTTTTTTGTAACGTACCATTGTAAGGTTGTGGTGGAGGCACCATGAGAGTTACATATATTTGTATTAAAACTCGCAGTTTAACTGTGGTCGTACTCTGCACGACAGTTCAACAGTTGTATAAATGAAGTTGTCAGTAGTGTATTTTTTGGCGACTCAAGATGGGTGATGTATACCTATTTTTGGGGCGTCACAACATGTGTGTACTATTGATTCACATTCTTGTACTATTAGGGGAGGTGGTGCAAGATTGATAATTCTTGCATGACTAAGTTAAAATGGAGGTATAGTTGAAGGTACTATACTGTAATTATTTTTTCACATGAATAGAACTATTAAGTCACATGATTTACTATTGATTCACATGATTTACTATTAGGGGAGATGGTGCAAGTTTGATAATACTTGCAGGACTAAATTAAAAATGAAGAGAAAGAGGAAGGTATTATGCTGTAATATTTTGAGCCCCAAAACGTATTATCGGCACTATATTTTTCTATAAATAGAAGCTCATTCTTTCATTATTTTTCACCAATTCACTAAAGCTATAGAGAAATTATAGAGAGAAAGAAGAAGCGAAGTCTGCTACCTCACTATTCCAGTATCCAATTTTCTTCTAAGGTAAGGGGTATTATTTCTTTCGTATTCATGAAGAGAACTATTGTTATTCCATTCCTTATTATTCTGTTGGAATAACCTGTATACGCGGACTATAGTATACATGGTTAAATTCTTCGGTTATTCTATTCTTTATTATTATGTTGGAATAATATGTCTATGCGAAGTACCGCATACATGGTAAAATTCTTCTGTTATTCCATTCTTTATTATTATGTTGGAATAACCTGTCTATGTGAAGTACCGCATACATGGTGAAATTCTTCTATTATTTCATTCTTTATTATTCTGTTGGAATAACCTGTCTGTGCTGTTTATCGCATGCCTGGTGAAATCTATTGTTATTCTATTCTTTATTATTCTGTTGGAATATCCTGTCTGTGTGGATTACGCATGACCTAGTTCCATTATTTATTATTATGTTGGAATATCATGTCTGTGCGTATTACGCATGACCAGGTTCCATTATTTATTATTCTATTGGAATAACCTGTCTGTACGGTCTATCGTATGCCTGGTGAATTCTTCTGTTATTCCATTCTTTATTATTCTGTTGGAATAACCTATCTATGTGGATTACCGTATGCATGGTGAATGATCCTTTGTATTCATTCTTTATTAAATTGTGGAAATGATCTGTTTACGTGGATTTTTTTACGAGTTACTATTCACGGGTTACTATTCACTCGATTACTATTCACTCTAATATTATTCACTCGGGTATTCAGGACACTTTTCGTGCCGGAGTACTATTCACGAGTTACTATTCATGGGTTACTATTCACCTGATTACTATTCACCCAAATATTATTCACTCGGGTATTTTGAGTACTTTTCATGTCGGGGTACTATTCACGAGGTACTATTTTGAAGTACTATTCACGGGGTACTATTCACGATGAAAAATTGATTCTTTTCTGTCCAAATTATTTTTGGTACATGAATATTATTCTTGAATTTTACTCTACAAAGCAGTATCATGTTGACAATTTGGACGTTATTGATTTCTGGATAAATTAGATTATAAATCTTTAAAATTTATCCTTGAACTTTTTTATTGAATTATTATGTCATTGTCATCATCCTCATGTTTATATTGGTATGATTATGACCAGGGATTATTCGGTATAATCATGACCATAATGTAACGAATGATGTGATGAAAGTCCTCATTGGCCCGTAGTGCATTGATGGACAGTTATGGTATGATTATGACCAGGGATTATTCGGTATAATCATGACCAGTGATGATTACATGAATATCCTTGGCCGTGATGCAGGGATGATTTGATTTTATTTATTAAGCTGAGTCTCAGCGATAAAGTTGATGAAAAAGTTTTTAAATTATAGAAGATAGTTGATTTTATTCTCTACTCGACTCTTCTAATGGATCGCTTATTTCTGCTGCAGTTGTTGATCTAAAACTTGTTGTCTATTATATTTTATCAGTTGTTATACTGTTGAAGGCTAAGGATAATTTATTCTGTATTATCGTAGTCATAATATTTCTTACTGGGCTAGTTGAGCTCACCCTTTCTTTCATTGTTCTCTTCAAGAAATGAGAATATAACTGGGATAAGTCAGGGAATGGAGTGATGATCCAGTATAAGTGGCTTTAGTAGTCCTCACTATTCTATGGAATAGTGTGATAATAATTGTAATGGGGACTCCATTGAGTGTGGATATTGTCTAGATGACAATATTTGTATTAAAACTCACAGCATATGTTTTGTCGTATTTTACACGACATATGTATAACTAAGTTGTATTTAAATTTTGTACCATGTATTTGGCGACCCAAGATAGGTGATGTATACCTATTTTGGAGGCTTCCCACCTACAACCTCCAATTGTTCCCTTATCATCTGGAAATTGAACTATTGTAAGTAAAATCTCTAATTTTAGCCCTAATTTTTAAAACCCAAAATTGAAAATTAGGAATTTTTGAAATTATTCACGCACACATGGATTGAAAGTTTTTTGAGTGATCACTCTCTCTATTTTTTAATTACTTTCTTTTCCTAGAAATATTTTACTTTCTATATCTACATTTTTTACTTCTTCTGTTTAAGGTTTAAAATAATGAATATATATAACCAAAAATGAACCAATTATAGCGACGATTTTTTCCATTCTTAAAGAAATGAAATGAACCAACAAAACATATTGTTGGGTAATGATATTTCTCATATTAGGCCGAATGGGTTGGGCTTATTTATTTGGTTAGTCCATTGGGTCTCCACTATTGGGTCCTAAAAGTTATTGGGCTTAGTCACCATCTTATTCATGTTGAGTCCTTATAAGACTGGGTCGGATTAGTGGGCTGACCCATTAGATATTAAATATCTCCATCTCTGACCGGTAATGATAAAAAAGCATGACAGTTGACTATTGTATCTGCCATGCATTAATGTGGATGGGAATCTTGGATGGCCGGCGGTAGCAAAAAGTGACTACAGGTAGTGGGTGGACTGTACCCAGTTGGCAGAAACCATCAGATCAGGGGGTTGTGTCAGAGGTAATGGGTGGCACGATAAATCGGGCTAGAGAGCATAACATAGTAAGGAAGTCTTCAAGAAAAAGGTATACACACACATAACTGATAATTTTATCTCTCTCAGTACACTAGATATTTTATCATCCATTGTTAACCCTTGTGATCGCCTGTACTGACTCTCACGCCTGAGCTATCCCCCGACGGTCAAAGCCGTCAAGCTTTTGGTGTTGACTGTGTTTAGTGTGCAGGATCAGAACGTCTTACGTGATTGGGACGTGGCAGAAGATCTTGGCGTTAACACATATATAAAGAGAAGAATGATCATTCTCATTCTATTATTTAGTTCATTCCATTCTATCGCCCAATTAATTCCATTCAAGCTAAAAATGAGAATCAAACGCAACATCTAGATGTCCTGTACTTTTATGGTCTAAAATTAATATACATTGAGAAATTGTTAAAAAGATGACAGCAACGTATATAGGAATCAAAGTGAAGTGCCATGGAAAAGGAGAAGCTAAAAGCCTTCTCTTTCCAACTCCATTTGCATTACTTTGCATGCTTCACAATTATTCAATACATCAACTTCATAAAAATCATAAGTGGTGTAGACTTATATATATATAATTACAATTGAGATGGTGGGGCCAGACGGAGGTTGGTGTTTGCTGATGACAATGGCCATGATCAAGATCGGAGGCAGGTGGAGGGTTCTCCGCCTAAAACTTACCACCGAAATGGTCAAGATGACAAAACTGCCAAGTTGGCAAAGATGGCAGAAGAGGCAGATAAAGCTTTAGAGGTCCTTCTGAAGCAGAGGGAAGATATAGTTGTGAAGATGCTTCAGATGGCCGATCTGAAAGACGTGGCGTCTACTTATGTCCAGTCCGAGAAGCGTAGTAGGCATAAAGAGATACAACGGCGAGAGGGGAAAGAGCTGGAGCATTTCGTACATAAGTCTCGAGGCCGTTCTCATGACCAAAGGAAATCGAGGAGCAGAACTCCTGAGGCATCGAGGAGATCACTTATTGTCGTTGGTTCTCGAGGTTGAGATGGTGGCAGACAGAGGAGTAGGTCGAGAGAGATTGTGCCAGAAAATAGAAGGGGAGGGCAGTGTCATGAGCACTCTCATCGCGATGACAGGACCACACGCCGAAGTAAGTCCAGAAGCCCATCAAAGGCAGTGGTTTCTGATAGAGGGGGTCGATTCGTTCAGAATAGGAAAGAATCACCAGACAAAGAGGTCTCCTCGCAACCGGAGGGCGTAGATTTCTTGGTGAAGGAGTTGAAGGAGCTCCGGAAGCAGTTGGCTGAGGTTCAACAGGTGAAGGCATCTCCTTTTTTCTCGGATATTCTTAAGGAGAAGGCAGACACCACCAAGAAGTTGCCTCACATGAAAAGTTATGATGGGTCTAGAGACCCTTATGACCATAGTCAGGCGTTCGACCAGCTGATGGATTATTATAATTTTATCGATGCTGCCAAGTGCCATACGTTTGTTACAACGTTAAGGAAGGATGCAAGGCAGTGGATGGGAACTTTACCTGAAGACTCGGTCTCGTCATGGTCCGAGCTATGTGACAAATTTCATGCTCATTTTGGGAGCAATCGAAGAAGAGGGAAGCCTACGGGTTCTTTAGAACAGGTTCGGCAGTTTACCAATGAGTCTTTGGGCTAGTATGTGAAGAGGTTTAGAGAAGCCATTGGCCAAGTGTCCGACCTAAATGATCTTTAGGCTGTAGGGTTATTTCAGAACGGGCTAGATCTAGTGAAGTCCAAAAAGTTGGTGAAGAAACTGATGTTTCACCATCCGAAGAGCTTGGCCGAAGCTTTTGATAAAGCGGAAGTCTATATTGTGGTGGAGGAGGCTATAAATAGCCTGAAGCGTCCTTCTTCGGACCGAATGAAGGAGGCAGATACTTCTAAGGCTGATGGCGATCAGAAGAAGGTGGGGGGTATAATGATCGGCCAGAGGGCAGCTCTAAGAAGTACAACAACACATGGCGACAGTGAAGTAATCGCCCACCTGCTCCCACCCCGAAGGTGAACAAGGTTTACACCAAATTGAATACGGATAGGTCGGTGATTTTGGATCATATCAGGGGCCAATCTTTCTTTGAACCACCTCATGATAACTATAATCCAGGACAAGGCAATGCTCAAAAATATTATGGTTATCATCAAGCTGCAGGTCATGACACTAATGAGTGTTGCAATTTGAAAGATTTTATGGAGAGGAAGGTTCAAAGCGATTTGCTGGTTCAATATGTGGCCGGGAGGGACCAACAGGATCAACAGAATGTTGACTGTACTGTTCAGACGATTCAAGCGGTTCCACCCGTCCAAACTGCTCCAACACCACCACTAAGGCACGTCGTTGATGTAATAACCAGTGGGACAGCAGGGAAGCTGGTGGGGAACAAGAGGAGAGGGTATCTAGATTCGGTCATGTCCATGGTGGGTGTTCCCCTAAGATCAATAGACCATTTCCAGGGACAGTTATATCCTTCAGTGATGCAAATTATCCTTCGGAGCCCATCGAACCCCATGAATGAGCTTTGGTGATCACAGAACAAGTGGGTTTGGTTGATATGAAGCGAATGATGATAGACAACGAGTCTTCTGTGGATATTCTGTATGCCCATGCCTATCAGAGGATGCATCTTGATGGCAGGAACTATTGAGCTACCGGTTATCTTCAGTACTGCTCCATAACAGGTAGAAATAACATGTAAATTTCATGTTGTGCATGTAGATTCGGCCTACAACGCCATACTAGGACGACCTACCTTGACTGCTCTCCAAGCAGTGACTTCCATCCCTCATTTTAAAATTAAGTTCCCCACGACCCATGGAGTTGGAGAAGTAGAAGGGGACTTAGACCTGGCCAAATGATGTTATAGGAATTTCGTGATTGCCTCGGGAGTAGGGGTCAGCAAGCAAAAGCAGACCATGGCGATAGAGATCGAGCCATTCACTGAAAGTAGTTCAGAGCCATTGGTCATGCCAGTGGGAGAGACAGAGGAGATCGAGCTTGTCCTTGGGAAGAAGGACAAAACAGTGAAGATAGGTTCAAGTTTATCGGAACCTTTTCAGACAAACCTTATGGAACTTCTTTGCTGTTATGCGGATATCTTTGCATGGGAATCTCAGGATATGCCTGGAGTTAGCCAGAAGATTGCTGTGCACAGACTCGATGTAGACCCATCAAAGAAGCCAGTTCGACAGAAAAGGCAGATCTTTACACCTGAGCGTCAGAGGATCATTGATGAAGAGATTGCCAAGCTGATAGCTGCTGACGTCATCTTTGAGATCGACTATCCCGAGTGGATGGCTAATGTAGTGTTGGTGTAGAAGCAGAATGGAAAATGGCGGGTTTACATCGACTACACGGACCTGAACAAAGCATGTCCAAAGGACTTCTATCCTCTACTCCATATTGATCAGCTCATCAATGCCACTTCGGGGTATGCATTACTAAGCTTTATGGATGCTTTTTCAGGTTATCATCAAATCTCCATGTGCAAGGAGGACATTCCGAAGACAGCTTTCATCACACACCGTTCGGTGTACGCCTACAAAAAGATGACATTTGGCTTAATCAATACTGGAGCCACTTATCAAAGAATGATGAACTTTGTCTTCCAGAAACAGCTCGGAAGGAATATGGAGGTATACGTGGATGATATGATTGTGAAGAGCATGCTTGTCCAAAAGCATCTGGAGGAATGCTTTCAGATAGTCCACCATCACAAATTAAGGCTCAATCCGATGAAGTGCACCTTTAGACTCGGTGCTGGTAAACTTCTGGGCTATCTAGTCAGTCAGAGGGGCATTGAGGAGATTATTCACGCACACATGGATTGAAAGTTTTTTGAGTGATCACTCTCTCTATTTTTTAATTACTTTCTTTTCCTAGAAATATTTTACTTTCTATATCTACTTTTTTTACTTCTTCTGTTTAAGGTTTAAAAATAATGAATATATATAACCAAAAACGAACCAATTATAGCGACGATTTTTTCCATTCTTAAAGAAATGAAATGAACCAACAAAACATATTGTTGGGACATGATATTTCTCATATTAGGCTGAATGGGTTGGGCTTATTTATTTGGTTAGTCCATTGGGTCTCCACTATTGGGTCCTAAAAGTTATTGGGCTTAGTCACCATCTTATTCATGTTGAGTCCTTATAAGACTGGGTCGGATTAGTGGGCTGACCCATTAGATATTAAATATCTCCATCTTTGACCGGTAATGATAAAAAAGCATGACAATTGACTATTGTATCTGCCATGCATTAATGTGGATGGGATTCTTGGATGGCCGGCGATAGGAAACAGTGACTACAGGTAGTGGGTGGACTGTACCCAGTTGGCAGAAACCATCAGATCAGGGGGTTGTGTCAGAGGTAGTGGGTGGCACGGTAAACCGGGCTAGAGAGCATAACATAGTAAGGAAGTCTTCAAGAAAAAGGTATACACACACAACTGATAATTTTATCTCTCTCAATACACTAGATATTTTATCATCCATTGTTAACCCTTGTGATCGCCTGTACTGACTCTCACGCCTGAGCTATCACCCGACGGTCGAAGCCGTCAAGCTTTTGGTGTTGACTATGTTTAATATGCAGGATCAGAACGTCTTACGTGATTGGGACGTGACAAAAGATTTTGGGGTTAACACATATATAAAGAGAAGAATGATCATTCTCATTCTATTATTTAGTTCATTCCATTCTGTCGCCCATTTCATTCCATTCAAGCTAAAAATGAGAATCAAACGCAACATCTAGATGTCCTGTACTTTTATGGTCTAAAATTAATATACATTGAGAAATTGTTAAAAAGATGACAGCAACGTATATAGGAAGCAAAGTGAAGTGCCATGGAAAAGGAGAAGCTAAAAGCCTTCTCTTTCCAACTCCACTTGCATTACTTTGCATGCTTCACAATTATTCCAATACATCAACTTCATAAAAATAGTGGTGTATACTTATATATATATAATTGCAATTGAGATGGGAAATAGAATTTTCATAGAAGGAATAATTAATAGGAGTAATAATTAATAATAATAATAGAAATAGAACAACAAGTAGATTCAAATTCCAAGTGCCAAGGATAAAGGGCATACAAAAAAGCTTCCCCTTTCTAAATACATTGACACATATCTACATTTTCTTGAAGAGCAATTGAGACAGCGAGTCAAAGAAACTTCATACACAAACATTGCTTTCATTATTCTTCTAAATGATTTTGTTGCTAGCTAAATTGACAAACAACTCCTCAAAAGGATCAAGCATTACTCCTGAATGAGCCAAGGGCTTTAACGGCACCCGCTCTCAAATGAACTGGTGATAAAAGGCTGCAATAGCTGCACCAATGAAGGGTCCAACCCAGAATAGCCACTGCAAAATAAGAAATAAATAAATTGGAGTCTTAGGAAAAGATATTTCAAAAAGAATAGATTATATATGTATAATAAAATGTTGTATCTATCGAAACACATATTCAACATGCATGTAGTTTTACCCTAATTAACTCAAAGGCTAGCTTTTATGTAAAATAAATAAATAATATACTGACATGGTCATCCCAAGCCTTGTCCTGGTTGTAAATCACTGCAGCTCCGAGACTCCTTGCCGGGTTAATTCCAGTTCCGGTGATTGGAATGGTGGCCAGGTGAACCATAAACACGGCAAATCCAATTGGAAGAGGAGCCAACACCTTGAGTTTAAAAAATTACAAAGAAATGTTTATTAATAAAATTTTGTTGATTTTGAGGTTAAAACAAATTATTAATTTTTACTATGAATTTGTACAAATATGTAAAAGTATTAACGAGTACAAATTAAAGCATTTGAAAAACAATGCTATTGAACATATAAAATGTTATCAAACATAACACTATTTATTTTGTACGAGTGATACGTACTCACTTTATCATATTCTCTCACATAATTAAGAATGTTCAAGTATGATATATTGTTATGTCAATGGTCAGGTAACTGAATAATTTGTCAAAAGTTTAGCCCCTTTTCTCTTTCTTTTGTATAGGATTCTTTTCTATTACAAAAGAACATGAATATTATTTTGAAAATTTATATTTTTATAAAAAAAATAATATTTAAATATGATTTTTTCTCACATGGACAATAAATGGGCCACGTATTCATGTAAAAGAATTGTGTAAAAATATTATTATTTTTTTCATGTAGGTTAATTTTTTGTTGAATAAACTAGTAAGACAATGAGACAAACAAAGGAACATCTACTTTAGTAAATGGAATACATTTATTAAAGAAAATGAGATCTGAATATTATTATAAGCCAACCATTCAGTTTGAGGAAGGGAATCGGTGGCCAAGATCTTCTACTTTTAGAAAAAGGATACAGCCAAAAGTATGTCCTTTTGCTCTCATTTCATATGATTGATTTAACCACAGCCACATGATCTCCACTCCAATTCAAGAGAGCACATGCTACCAACTGTCTCCACAGTATGGTCCCAAGAAATTGTGTTTGTATTAGTAGTTTTTAATTTCTCAAGGAGGAATAATGATAAAATTTTACACAAATTTTAATTTTAGTAAATGATAGTATTAAATAATTTTTTTAATCTATGTGCATGAAATTAATACGATTATTTTTTTTTTTATTCTTTAATATAAATCGTTTTAGAGTTGTGTACAAATATTAAAAAATAATTGTATAGCATTAAATATAATGTCAATTGTCTATATTGTCTTTGTATTGAAAAAAATATTATTTATTAGATAAAAATAATGAGAAAACTAAAACTATATTTAATACTTCGAGTAATACTATTAGAAACTAAGTCATTAATATTTATTTGAAATTTTAAAATGACTTATATCAAGAAATAAAAATATTTCTCTAAAACAACTTATATTAAAGAATAAATTAATGGGGAACGAACAAGATGCGCTGAATGCCCAATAAGTTTGCTGAAAAACAAAAACGTAGTAGTAATTTGTGCTCCTCTTAATGGTAAAATAAATTACTGCGTATAACAACAAATCCCTAGCCAAAAATAGCAACATTAATTGGAAATGTTAAAAATAGGGGGGGGGGGGGGGAAATGGAGGAGTGAGAAGGTACTTACGGGTACATGGGAATCCCTGGCGTTCCTCTTCGGATCAGTGGCGGAGAAGACAGTGTAAACAAGGACGAAAGTTCCGATGATCTCGGCGGCCAATCCAGTGCCTTTGCTGTAGCCGTCGGCCAGCTCATTGGCCCCACCGCCGTACCTCTTGTAGTAGGGCTGCTGGAAGGCCTTAACAAGCCCAACCCCACATATGGCCCCCAAGCACTGAGCCACCATGTACATAACAGCCCTAATTAGTGACACCTTCCGGGCCAGAAAAAGACCAAATGTCACCGCTGGGTTAATGTGACCCCCTGCACCATACATAATTAACATCACAAACTATTCAATATAAATAAACTTGCTAGTTGCTAGCTTGCCCCAAAACTCCAATCCATGATTACCTTTCTTAGTGTTTATTAATTGACACGTTTAGTGGGTTCCGAGATTTAAACACATTTGTATGTACACACACACACATATATATGTGTATATATATATACATATGTATGTATATATTAAGAATTCGTATGTTAAGATCATAGAATTGACAAACAAGGAGTATTTTTCAGATACAAAATTTTCGGGGAAAAACCATGTTTGTGTGTGTTAGAGAGAGGAGAGGGGACCCACCAGAGATACCGGCAGTGCAGTAAACAAGAACAAAGATCATGCCACCAAATGCCCAAGCAATACCCAGAATTCCCACACCCCCGCATTGGTCCACCCCAACCTTGGTGGGATCAGTCTGGCTCTTGTAACCAATCACCGTCAATACCGTAATGTAAAGGAACAGAAGGGTGGCAATGAACTCAGCAATGAGCGCCCTGTAGAATGACCACTTTGTTAGCTCATCCGGGTCTATCAGCGCCACCGGCGGCGGCTCGTGGTAGTCCTTGCCGGAGAATGAGCCCTGCTCCGCCACCTCTACGTCTTTTGTCATATTTTTAAATTAACTAATTTATACAAAAATATGTATATATAAATAGAGAGAATAAAAGGAGCTAGTGTTCGGACAGAGGGAGAGAGAAGGGTGAGGGTGGGAGTGCGAGTGGAGTGGGAAGTGAAGGGTCAAGAGAGGTATATATATGGTGAAAGGAAGTTGAGGAGTGGTTTAATTTTTACAAGTTCACAATGATTTATGCGGATGTGGATAACATGGATTCAACTTCGATGTTAAGTTCATTTCATACTCAATACAGTGTTAACACACAAATAAGAGGATAATCTTTTCGTCTGCGTATCAGCAATGTATCAGGCATGAAATGAACTTACCATAAAATTCACTTCATGCTAGCCATTCTCGATTTATGCTACCAGGGTCAGCGTAATAAGTTGTCCAAATTATTGTTGAAATAAGAATAAAGGGCAATAGTTAGTATGAAGTTGATTTTGATTAATTTGTCAATACAGTATCGATACGCAGGTGGGTGAGTTGTGATCTCTCTTTGCATGTCAGCACTATATTGGTCAATTGACCAAGTTACCATGAAGTTAATTTTATTGTAATTAGACATGAAAAATAGACATTTGTATATTTGAATTTCAACTATTTATATTTTTACTCACCATTGGGAGTTAAAACACACTTATGTCTAGTTTTTATGTACAATTTTCATATCCACAAAAAAATTTTATTATTGTAACCTATTATAAATTTATTCTAGTTTCAATTATGAAAAATAAAGAATTAGTAAGGGCTAAAGAATAAATACTCTATATCCCACAAAAATAGTCACATTTTTATTGATATTTGTATAATATTCTTTGTGCTTTACAAAAGGATCATGTTTGCAAAATTTATAAATATTAAAACTTATTTTTAGCCTGTTTATCCCCAAAAATAAGATTATTAGTTCAATAATGGACATGGAAAATAAAATTAAGAACATTATATTCTGTTATTTTATTTCACTACATATAAATAAAATAGAAAAAGAATTATAAAACAAAAAATAAATAACAAATAAGATTCTTTCTACCAAACATAAGTATGACATAATGTTCTCAGATTATTTATCACAATTTCATTTTTATATAATCACTATAAAATAATTATGAACATTTTTAAAATGAAGATAAAATAATTATATAGGAGAACGTCCAAATGTATAACTCTTTTTTGTAGAATAGGAGGAAAAAATATTTGCCGTCCATGCCACTAGTACCACTACTTTGCTTTCACCGACCTAATGGTCTCTACAACGGGGTCCCACCACCACCTTCCACCCCCACTTACATTTCGGATTTCTACCAAATTTTTAATTTCCAAAAAATAGTAAATTACTAGTTTTTAATAAAAAAAATTAATATTTTTACATGTTAAAATAATATTTTTATATATGTCTCTTTTATATAAAGGTGGGATCATCGTATATTACAAAATAAAACAGCCGATTAACGACAATATCTTATAGTTTAATCACAAAATTAAGAATATATTATACATCTGAGAAATATTTTTTTAAGAGGAAATTATCATTTAAATATTTTATTTATTAGTATTATTTTATAATTAGATATTTTACATTATTGTGCTGTATTTCATTTTATTTTATTTTTAAAAAAATCATGTAAAGGAAAGATGGACACGCGAAGAGGTGCTATTGGTCCGTGAATGCTACCGAAGATAGGGACGGTGAATTAACATAATCTTCCTCGGGAAAAAAGGAAGGATGGACACGTGTGATATTGTGAACCGCTTGAACTTTGATCTAAATCTAGATGTTTCGGCGCTAGTTCTAGGTAAGACACGTGAAGAGGTACTATTGGTCCGTGAAGGCTACAGAAGATAAGCACGGTGAATCTACATAATCTTTGGCGAAAATAAAGGAAAGATGGACACGTGTGAGATTGTGAACCACTTAAACTTTGATTGACAGTTCACTATATATTTATTCCCGTTAGTGGGGCCTAAACCTCCTAACCCTAAAACAGACAATAAAACACAAACTTCCTTCCCCTACGGCCTACAGCACATGCATCATACTAAACCCTGACCCTACTTCCTTTTGTCTCAATCCCCAAGCATTTGAAAATAATTAAACACATTTGAGAATTTATATTTTTTTTAGATAGTACAATTTATTTAACTTAGTTCAAATCCACTTTAAAGATTGTAAGCCAATATCATATACATACATTCAGTTATTATAAAGTTAATTTTATAATAAATTAATTAATATAGTATTGACATTTAAAAAAAAATTATCTCTCATCTGTATGTTAATATTGTATTAATCAATTGACCAAAATTAACTATATGCTAATCACTCCCCATATACATATGCCAATTTTTTATTTTAATTTTTAATTTTTTGAGAAAACTTTCTAAAAACTGAAATATTAGTAAGTTTGAATACCTTTTGCAACGAGCGAAAGAATAAAATGATGAATATCTTCCAAACATTAATCTTGTTTTGTTTAGATTGAGAGGACCAAAGATTAAGGGTTAAAATTGTGAATTTGTGATAGTTTCATTATGTTATAATCTCTCCATTCTCCATTCTATAATACTCCCTCCGTCCCAAATTAACTGCTCAGTTATGACTTTTTAAAGTCAAATTGACCATTTTTAAAATTAATCTTTTTACTATTTTTGCTAAAATATAGGTGAAGAGATTATAACCAAAAGAAAGTATATACAATTTATTACTAATCCTAATTTTTATAATTTTAGAAATATATTTATATATGCTTAATTATTAATTCTAAAAATAGTCAATTTGACTTAAAAATGTCAAAATTGAGCAGTTAATTTGGGACGGAGGGAGTAATAGACTTTTTAAAAGAAAAAATTTATTTTAATTTATTTATAGTTTAAAAGTTATTTACTTTCCTATATCATCCCTAACTTCTCTGATTGTCCCAAAAAAAATTTCTTTGTATTAATAGTTTTCAAATTCTCACAAAGGAATAAATAGAGTGATGAAATTTCTCACAAATTATAATTATTAAATAATTTTTTAAATTCATGTAAATAAAGTTAAAATAATTATTATTATGGAATGTAGAGAGTATCTTTTTAATTGGTTCTTAATTCTCTCAATTGTCATTTGAAGTGAGAGCAGATCTTCTGTCCCCAAATTTTCTGTCCTCTTGTGTCCCTCTACTTAAATTTTGACACATATATTTTTATTTAATTTTAGAATTAATTAGTGTTAAGTAAGAGACAATATATTAAAATTTAAATTGAGAGACACAAGAAAACAAAAAAAATTAGAGATAGAGAATCTGCTCTCATTTAAAGTTTACCAGGTCCTTGAGAAATTTGGAAAACATCCAATACTACAAGGGCCGTCATATAAAACAGGTCCATTCCCTCGACAGTATACTCATCCGTCGCACTGATTTCCATTAATTTTGTCTTCATGCCAAACCATTATTTATTTATCTTTTTCATTTTTATGTAAAGTGATGCACAAGGTCACATTTGGAACAATCTCAGTAGTTGACATAGTGATTTAAGATTATTTTGAGAGAACCTGTAAATTTGGATATTTTAGGTTCGACTCCCATTTATAATAATTGTCAATAGTCAAGATAGAAATGGTAATGAGACCACGGACTGCCGCACAAAATTGTTCAAAAAAAAATGTTGGTCCAGACTGAGGGACTAATCCTACTGCGGTTGGAAAAACGCACATTATCAAAAAAAACATTCGGAACAAAAAGAATTAAAACATTAATTATTCCTCCTAAAATTGCAAAATGACAATTGTTTCAAAATTGAAAGATTCTATGTGGATGGGATCAAAATATAAATAAATAAAATTATATTAATATTTAATTATTATGTCTGCATAGAAGAGCTCTGCACTGTAAGACCATCTTACTATCGTCTAGAAATTGAATTGGGGAATTAAAATCGAGTTAAAATAATTAACAATAATAAAATTTATTCCTCATAAAAAACAAAAGAAACGATATTTGGTGTAATTATTGAAACATTTACACTCCACTAGCACATGGTGTATGTAAAATAAAATTAAATTTTATAAAATTTGAAAGAATAAATAAATTTAATAAAAAATGAAATTATATATCTAAAATTATAAGCTTTAAAAATTAAAAATTAAACGTGAAGATTTTGACTCCCTCAAAAGCAAAACACTAGCTGGCTGGCCGAACCTTGAGTAGTGGACCACCAACGTACTTACTCCTTAGTCAAGATTTGCGGTGGCCTGTCACACCCTCGCACAACCGACTAAATATTTCCTGACCGTAACGGATATTTTCGGCCACGCACAACTTGGTGCATGCCCCAACTCCAAGCATTTAACACAAGTTCCTATACAAGTTTATGAAAAAGTTTATTTTTCTCATGTCCCACATACAAAAACATAAAACCAAGGTTTATCAATTTATTTGTCTCCTTTGTAAGGTTTCTAAAATCTTCCATAATTTCTTAGTCTCATCTTCACGTGAGAGACTTTGAAATGGATTAAAAGTTTGGGAAAATAATAATTTTGTGTGTTTGAAAATTGTAGGGATTTTTTTATGGTTAGAACTATTTAGGGGGTGTTTGATAAAAACGGAATGAATTTGAATATGAATTAACTAAATCTGAATGAAAAAAGTTATTTGATAATTAACATATTTGAAACATCTGAATGATAGAATTTTATTATTTTATCCCCTTCGAAAAAATTTAAAGTTGTTATAAATTTATTTAATATTACTTAATATAATAATTAATATATTTTTAAAATTTTAATTTTTTTTTACTTTATTCAGCTATTCATTCAGTCATCCAGCTTAATCATCTTAACAATTTAGTCATTCAGACGATTTTTTTTCAAAACAAACACATTTAATGGTTGACCGATTCAGTTATTCAAATTTATTCAATTCTAAATAAACAGCCCCTTAATCTTTTAAAAATTTAGTGTCATATTTATTTGGTAGTGTATTTGCATAAGAAATACTAGTGATGCTATAGTTGTGAGAACACAGATTTTATGAATAAAGATTTAAATTTCTCAAAATATTTTTTTGAATATTATGGAATGAATTTGATATAATATTATAGTTGTGGGTAATATTTATAAATTTTGCAAAGTATGCAAGTTGTTATATAATATTCGATTGGTCGGGAAATATTCGTTTTAACAGGAATATTCGTACAACGGCACAATCATTGGTGGACCCCACAACGAAATTATTTTCGAATTGAGAAAATGATAAAAATATCTTTTTATAAAAATAACGGCGGAAGTTTTACCGTTAACTGTTGAAACATCCGGTGTTAAAAGTACAGTAATACACGTGGTTACATAGTAGCACACGGTATTGATTATTGATGCTTACGTGAGAAGTCACTCAGTTTTGTACAATTATTGCTATAGTAATTGTTGCATAGTATTTCACGTTATTTGATTCAATTATTGTCGATATTTTATTGATAAGTAGGTTTTATACCTACTTATACGGTATCTGTTACTTGAATTAATTGCTTATATTCATATTTTTATTTACTTTTCATACATTTTATGTTATTTTGTAGGCTACGACATGACATTGGCATGAAGAAGCAAGGATAAGCAATTTGGACATCTTTTGGACTAAAATACGCAAGCAAATGCAAGAAGGGAATATTGAAGGACTTTTAACACCAATTTAGATGCATGTTCTTGGCTTAAAACTTGGATTTTATGGTAGCTCTACTTCTTAGCTTTCCGGAACATCTTGAATCATCCCAATCGGAGTTCGGATGTGAGAGTTATGGCCTTTTTATCAACGAAGATCAAAGCTAAGAGTTGTCATGCTTGCCATTTACATAGCATCTACTTCAAGCCCGATTTCTGTCTTGATCCAATTCGAATCTGCCAATCCTCGAAGAATGAAGGTTGTAGATCACATCGTTATCTTTGATTTGATAGGTGGTAGGCCCCGTAACTTCAAGCGGATCAAAAGTTATACCTGTTTTACCAAAGGACATTGCAACAGAAAATAGCCTAGCGCGGACTGCACTACGCCTAGCGCTGAGCGCGCTAGGCCAGCAGAATGTTAGATCCAGTAGCGCGGACTGCGCTAGAAATGGCTTAGGGACAGCGCTGAGCGCGCTAGGCTGCGGGATTTGAGTCAAATTGGGTTATTTGATGTCCAAATTGAGTTAGAATAGGATTCTTAGTTGCCTAACTTGCGAGGATGTTTATTAGAACTCAAAATACTTGAGTTTAAATTGGATTGGAAGGCTAATTCTAAGACTTTATAAAATCCTTCTTGGGATAAATTTCTATGATAACTAATTCTTTACTTTCTTTCTTAGATTAGGAAGCCTAGATTGGATTAGATTTGAAGATTGAAGCTATTGATTATCATTGGAGAATCAGATTGGAAGCAAGAGAATGCAGATTTGTTTATCTCAATTCTAATTTCTTTTCTTATTTATTTGTATTCTTTTTGATGCTTAATCAATTGTAGATGATGGATTCTAGTTTATTTATGAATTAAACTCTATTTTGTGATTACTATGGATCTTATTTGTGTAGTTTGCTTTGATATGCTTCTTTGTTAGCCTTATTAGCTATATTTGGATTGTCTATTATGATTTGTAATGAATTGCTTAATTGCCTAGCTAACAATTACCGTGATAATCTATATGAACTCGAGAGATGAAGTATAGATTTAGATCTGATCATGATAGCATGTGTTTGTGATTTCTGCAAAGATAAAATTCATGATTTGTGTTTAGGATAGAGATATGCCTTTACGCCATATGTAGTCTAATAAGAACTTGAACTAAACCCTTTTTAATTGTAATTCACATAGAGATATAGTGGGTTAGTTAATTAGGGTGTTCAAATTGATTCTATCATCTGTGGATTTGATTTAATATGAGTATGGTGCATTGAGAGATGGTCATATTTTACTTTCGTGTTCTTGATTAAAAATCCAATATAAATAATTTGGCATAACAGGAAGTGTGTTGATTTAAATGTAACAATAAGTGAAATTGTAATCTCAAGTCTTTAATATCTTGTCTAAAATTTCCAGTCTTCAATTTGACTCAAATCCCGTCGTCTAGCGCGCTCAGCGCTGTCCCTAAGCCATTTCTGGCACAGTCCGCGCTACTGGGTTCGGCATTCTGCTGGCCTAGCGCGCTCAGCGCTAGGCGTAGCGTAGTCCGCGCTAGGCTATTTTCTGCTGCGATGTCCTTTGGTAAAATAGGTATTACTTTTGATCTGCTTGGAGTTACGGGGCCTGCCACCTATCAAATCGAAGATAACGACGAGATCTACAAATTTTATTCTTCGAGGATTGACAGATTCTGTGACGCCCCCAAAATTAGGTATACATCACCCATCTTGAGTCGCCAGATACATGGTACAGAATTCAAATACAACTTACTAATACAACTGTCGTGTACAATACGACAAAACATAACTGTGAGTTTGAATACAATTATTGTCTACTAGAGATCATACAAACTCAAAAGGAGTCCTCAATACAATTATTGTCACACTATTTAACAGAATAGTGAGGACTACTAATACTATTCTCTGGTCCATCACTCCGTTCCCCGACTTGTCCCAGCTATATTCTCATTTCCTGAAGAGAACATTGAAAGAAAGGGTGAGCTCAACTAGCCCAGTAAGAAATATTATGACTAAGATAATGCAGAATAAATTATCATTAGCCTTCAACAGTGTTAAACTGATAAAATACAATAACCATCAAGTTTAACTGCAGCGGAACCAGCAATCCATTAAAAGAGTCAAGTAGAAAATAAAAACTACTATCTTTTATGATTTAAAAGGTTTTTCATCATCGTTATAGCTGAGACTCAGCTTAATAAATATTCCACATCATCGAATCACCCCCGCACTACGGCCAAGGATATTCTTTAGTATCACGACCACAATTATTCATGCACTACGGCCAAGAATATTTGTGTATTCATTAGTGGTCATGATCATGCCAATAACTGTCCATCTATGCACTACGGGCCAATGAGGATTTTTAATGTTTACATCATTTGTAATATTACGGTCATGATTACACTGAATAATCCCTGGTCATAATCATACCAAGTCCATCTATGCACTACAGGCCATAGATGACTTTCAACAAAATATAAACATGAGGATGATGACATTGATATAAGAATTTAATAAAACAAGTTCAAGCATTATTTTATCCAGGAATTATTAACGTCCAAATTGTCAACACGATACTGTTTTGTGGTGTAAAATTTAAGAATGCTCAGAAGAATATTTCCATGAAAAGATACTGGATGAAGCGCAAATATCAAGGATATTCCACTAATTTCATGGAGTATAGAAGTCAAAGTTTTATCCAACTGAGTATAATAAAGAATGGAATAACAAAAGAAATCACCGTGCATGCGATAGACCGCACAGACAGGTTATTCCAGCAGAATAATAATAACGGAACCAGGTCAGGTGAAATTCACACTGACAGGATGTTCTAACATAATAATAAATAATGGAACCAGGTCCGGCGTAAAACGTACAGACAGGATATTCCAACAGAATAATAAAGAATGGAACCAGGTCCGGCGTAAAACACACAGACAGGATGTTCCAACAGAATAATAATAAAGACGGAACCAGATCCGGTGTAAAACACATAGATAGGATATTCCAACAGAATAATAAGGAATGGAACCAGGTCCGGTGTAAAACACACAGACAGTATATTCCAACAGAATAATAGAAGAATGTCACCAAGTATAGGGTAAACCGCATATACAGGTTATTCCGATAGAATAATAAGAAATGGAATAACATAAGGATTTCACCAAGTATAGGGTACACCGCGTATACAGGTTATGTATAGGGTATGCCACTTTTACAGGTTATTCCAACAGAATAACAAAGAATGGAATAGCATAAGTTCTCTTCAAGAAGAAAAAATAACACCCCTTACTTTATTTAAGAGATTGAATACTGCAGTAGTGTAGTAACCGAATACTCTTCTTCTTTCTCTCTTATTCTCTCTATACTTTCTCTCTCTATAGCTTGAGCGAATTCGTGAAAAATAATGAAGCCCTAGGCCTCTATTTATAGAAGATTTATTACTATTTACGAAAGTATTTACTATTTACGAAGGTAATTACTATTGACGAAGGTAATTACTATTTACGAAGGTAGTTACTATTTATGAAGGTAATTACTATTTATGAAGGTAATTACTATTTACAAATGTAATTACTATTTATGAAAGAGACTCTTAGATGATGACATATGCCCCCCCCCCATAAATAATTAAACTTACCACAAACGTCTAATAATAGACTCTTTATATACATCAAGGATTGAATAAAAATTACCAGAAATCATTTTATTTTTTTAATCAACACATATTTAATCTTTCAACAATTATTAATCATTTATAACTTGTCGTCTCAATTATTGTTTAGATAATATAACATATTATACAGATGATACTGTGACAATAATTGAATCAATAATATAAGAGATATGATGCAGCAATTACTGTAGCAATAATTGAGTATAGCTGAGTGACTTCTCACGTAAGCATCAATAATCAATACCGTGTGCTACTATGCAACAACGCGTATTACTGTACTTTTACTACCGAGTAGTTCAACAGTTTTAACGGTAACACCTCCGCCGTTATTTCATAGAAAGATAATTTTGTCGTTTTCTAACTACAATAATACTTCCGTTGTGGGGTCCACCAATGATTGTGCCGTCGTACGAATATTCCCCGACAAAAAGAATATTCCCCGACCAAACGAATATTTTATAACAACTTGCGTACTTTGCAAAATTTATAAATATTACCCACAACTATATATTTTATCAAATTTATTCCATAATATTCAAAAATAATAATTATGAAAATTCATCTTTATTTATAAAAACTGGGGTCTTACAACCTCCCCTTCTTATAAAATTTCGCCCTCGAAATTAGGGTACGTACCTGGTATGTCGAAGAGGTAAGGATACCTTGATTTCATTTCAGATTCTAACTCCCAAGTCACTTCTTCAACATCGTGGTTTCTCCACAAAACTTTGACTTGAGGTATAACCTTGGAGCGTAGAATATGTTCCTTCTTATCCAAGATTTGAACAGGAATATCTTCATACGTCAAATCTTCCGCTATTTCGTCCGGTTCTAACTCAATAATGTGGTTTGGGTCTTTCACATATTTACGTAACATGGATATGTGAAAAACGTTATGAACACGAGACATACTTGGCGGTAGAGCGAGTCTATAGGCCACAGTTCCTATTCGATCGAGGATTAAAAATGGACCGATAAATCGAGGATTGAGTTTTCCTCTCTTTCCAAATCTTGTAACTCCTTTCCATGGAGTAACACGTAACAACACATGATCTCCTATATTGAATTCCACGTCCTTTCGATGAATATCAACATAACTCTTTTGTCGACTTTGTGAGGTTTTTATACGTTGTCGGATCGTTTGAAACTTTTCCGTAGTCATACGTACCAACTCCGGTCCCAACAACGTTGCTTCACCCACCTCATCCCAGCATACTGGAGAACGACACTTTCTTCCATACAACGCTTCGAATGGAGCCACGCCAATACTTGCTTGATAACTGTTGTTGTAGGAAAACTCCACCAATGGTAAGAACTTGTCCCAACTTCCCTTGAAATCAAGGACACAAAGTCATAATAGATCTTCAAGAGTTTGAATAGTTCTCTCCGACTGTCCGTCCGTCCGAGGATGATATGCCGAGCTAAATCGTAAGTCTGTGCCCATAGCTTTTTGCAAACTAACCCAAAATCGTGAAGTAAATCTTGGGTCTCGATCAGAAACTATGGATACCGGCATACCATGCAGTCTTACAATCTCGTTTATATACATACGAGCAAGACGTTCAAGTGTATAAGTTTCTCGTATCGGTAAGAAATGAGCAGACTTGGTCAATCTATCAACAATGACCCAAATCGCATCTATGACTTGAGAAACCTTAGGAAGACCGGTAACGAAATCCATGGTAATGTGCTCCCACTTCCATTCTGGAATTTCAAGTGGTTGCAATGGACCTTTTGGTACTTGATGCTCGGCTTTAACTTGTTGACAAGTTAGACACCTTGAGATAAACAACGCTATCTCTCTCTTCATATTGCTCCACCAAAATGTATGACAAATATCATGATACATTTTGGTACTCCCAAGATGGATTGCAAACGGTGTATTATGCGCCTCCATCATGATTTTATACTTTAAATCAAGGTCATTAGGAACACAAAGTCTGGAGTTGACTCGAAGTATTCCTTCTTCATCGATTCTTGCTTCCGGCATAGCACCTTCTTGCACTTTCTTCCTCATACGCATCAGCTCCAGGTCTGTAGCTTGAGCAGCTTTAACTTTATCGATTAAAGTCGGTTCTACTCGTATATTTGCCATGGTCACATGCGTCCCTGGAGTCTTTAACTCTATCTCCATCCTTTGCAAGTCACACAAAATGGGCCCTTGCGTTGACAATATCGCACTCGTACTTGTATGTGATTTTCTACTCAATGCGTCAGCTACCACGTTTGCTTTTCCAGGATGGTATTGGATGGTATGATCATAATCTTTCAATAGTTCAAGTCAACGTCGTTGTCGCATGTTGAGTTCCTTTTGAGTGAAGAAATATTTGAGGCTTTTATGATAAAGATCTCCACTTTCTCCCCATACAAGTAATGCCTCCAAATTTTAAGTGCAAAGACAACAGCTGCCAACTCTAGATCATGAGTAGGATAATTCTTCTCATATTCTTTGAGTTGTCGCGAGGCGTAGGCTATGACTTTTCCATGTTGCATGAGAACACATCCCAGCCCTTTGCCCGAAGCATCACTGTAGATGACAAAACCCTCCGAGCCAGATGGTATTGTCAGAACAGGTGCTGAAATGAGTCTCCTCTTGAGTTCTTGAAAACTCTTCTCACATTCTTTGCTCCAATCAAACTTTGTATCTTTCCGAGTCAGCTGAGTCAATGGAGTAGCGATTCGAGAAAATCCTTCCACGAATCTCCGATAATAACCAGCTAAACCGAGAAAGCTACGTACTTCAGTCACTGATTTAGGTTGCTCCCAGCTTTGAATAGCTTCAATCTTTGCTGGGTCAACAGATATTCCATGACTTGATACCACGTGCCCAAGGAATGCTACTTCCTCAAGCCAGAACTCACATTTCTTCAACTTGGCATAAAGCTTATATTCACGAAGCTTTTGGAGTGTCAGCCTCAAGTGTTGCTCATGATCTTCACGGCTTTTGGAATAAATAAGGATGTCATCAATAAAGACGACCACAAAGTGATCCAAATATTCCTTGAATACTCGGTTCATCATATCCATGAAGGCAGCAGGAGAATTAGTCAATCCAAAGGACATGACTAGGAATTCATAATGCCCGTACCGAGTTCTGAAAGCTGTCTTTGGAATGTCATCGGTTCTAATCTTCAATTGGTGATACCCGAAACGAAGATCAATCTTTGAAAAGAATTTGGCTCCTTGCAACTGGTCAAACAAGTCATCAATACGTGGTAATGGATACCTATTTTTAATGGTGACATGATTCAACTCCCGATAATCAATACAAAGTCGCATACTCCCATCTCTCTTCTTCACGAATAGAACAGGAGCACCCCAAGGAGAAGTACTAGGACGAATAAAGCCAATGTCTAACAATTCCTGCAGTTGGGTTTTTAACTCTTGAAGTTCAATAGGAGCCATTCCATATGGGGCTTTAGAAATGGGTTTTGTACCGGGTTCAAGGTCGATACAAAATTCAATCTCATGCTCTGCGGGTAGACCAGGAAGTTCTTCGGGGAATACGTCAGGAAATTCATTAACAATAGAAATATCGTTCAAAACTGACGTATTTTTGTTTAAATCTGTGACATGAGCTAAGAAAGCTTGACATCCGTTTTTCAATAAACGAATAGCTTTATGGCTTGAGATGACCGTGATTGATTTTAATGGTTTGGTCGCTTGAATTCACATAATAGGTTGATTAGGAATATGAAAGCTAACAACCTTATGGAAACAATCAATTTTTGCATGATGAGTAGTTAACTAATCAATCCCTAGAATCACGTCAAATGCAAGTATTTTCAATGAAATAAGATCTACAGGTAATGTGAGGGTACCGATTTGAACCAAACAAGACTTATAAACAGTGGATGTAATGAAAGTTTCTCCCAACGGAGTTTCCACAGATAAGTCAAAGTCTAATTTCTCTGGAGTCAAATTTAATCGATGAGCGCAAGTAGGAGAAATAAAAGAATGGGTAGAACCGGTATCAAATAAAGTATAGACTTCGTTAGAGTTTATGATAAGCTTACCCGTGATGACCTCATTCGGGTTCCTTGCTTTCTGGGAGGTCATAACAAATGCTCTCCCTTGCACTACCGGCTTTGACCTTTCTGGGACGGCCTTTAGTGCCTCCATCCTAGCTGAATTTGTCTTTGGTAAACGACAAAATCGGGCTAAGTGACCTTCTCTTCCACAATTATAACATGCTTTGGACGGCATCGCGCAATTTGGACTGATGTGTCCCTCCCCTCCACATTTGAAGCATATGATAGGTGGTCTTTCTCCTTCCTTAACAACGGGTGCTGGTGCTGACGTCTTTCCATCATTGTTGAATCTCCTCTTTTTGAAATGTCCATTCTTATTGTTTTGGCCCTGATTACCACCGAAGTGGTAACCATTTCTGGCCTGCTGATTCCCTCCACGCTTGTTGTCACCGCTTTGATGACCACTCTCGCTGGTATTATAATTTTGTCGGTTGCTCTCTTTTAGTTGAGTTGACTCGTTATCGCGCTCCACTAACTGAGCCCTATTTACAACATCTGAATACAAACACAGTTTATGAGAAATAAGATGTTGACGTATCTCCGGCTTCAAACCTCTTAAAAACATTAGCGCCATTCTCTCTTCATTATCCACCAAGTGGGACGCAAACTGTGATAATTCTGCAAATTTTGCCTCGTATTGCGACACGGTCATATTATTTTGTTCTAACTTAATAAACTCCACCTCCTTCATGTGGCGAATACTTTCGGGAAATTATTTTTCATTGAACAGCTCCTGGAACTTCTCCCAAGATATCTTCAGTACAGTAGGTTGAGTACGTTTTACCGATTCCCACCAATAATCTGCCTCTCCGCGCAACATAAAGGCGGCAAAGGGAACCTTTTGCTCCTCGGAACATCCCAAGACATCAAATATCTTGGTCATCTGCTTTATCCATGTTTTCGCCATAAGTGGTTTTGGCTCTCCCTTAAACTCCGGTGGTTCCAGCTCCTTGAACTGTTTAGCGGTGACCGCCCGAGAGTTTCCCGTGCTTCCATCTACGTTTTGGACAGGTGTTGCTCTCGCCTGTTGTTGCATGAATTGCATAAAACCTCTTAACATTTGATCATTCGTCATTTGGTCAGTGTTGTTGTTTGCATGAGGATTTTCACCTTCCTGATGCACATTATCCTGATTATTGATATGTGGTGAATCAACGATCGCCTGTGCTCCATTGCCATTCTCAACATTCTCAGATGTCATTTTCAGATACTGCCACAAAACAAAAGGTTAATTGACATGTAACATATTATCCCTATATTCTGACCGACCAATAAAATAGCACATAAACTTAGGTAGGTCATACTAGCGAAGGAATTCCCCGTCTCTCCCCTCCTAGTACTATTCTCACATCTTAGCCAGGGATCATATCCCTAAGCTCTGATACCAACTGTGACGCCCCCAAAATTAGGTATACATCACCCATCTTGAGTCGCCAGATACATGGTACAGAATTCAAATACAACTTACTAATACAACTGTCGTGTACAATACGACAAAACATAACTGTGAGTTTGAATACAATTATTGTCTACTAGAGATCATACAAACTCAAAAGTAGTCCTCAATACAATTATTGTCACACTATTTAACAGAATAGTGAGGACTACTAATACTATTCTCTGGTCCATCACTCCGTTCCCCGACTTGTTCCAGCTATATTCTCATTTCCTGAAGAGAACATTGAAAGAAAGGGTGAGCTCAACTAGCCCAGTAAGAAATATTATGACTAAGATAATGCAGAATAAATTATCATTAGCCTTCAACAGTGTTAAACTGATAAAATATAATAACCATCAAGTTTAACTGCTGCGGAACCAGCAATCCATTAAAAGAGTCAAGTAAAAAATAAAAACTACTATCTTTTATGATTTAAAAGGTTTTTCATCATCGTTATAGCTGAGACTCAGCTTAATAAATATTCCATATCATCGAATCACCCCCGCACTACGGCCAAGGATATTCTTTAGTATCACGACCATAATTATTCATGCACTACGGCCAAGAATATTTGTGTATTCATTAGTGGTCATGATCATGCCAACAACTGTCCATCAATGCACTACGTGCCAATGAGGATTTTTAATGTTTACATCATTTGTAATATTACGGTCATGATTACACCGAATAATCCCTGGTCATAATCATACCAAGTCCATCTATGCACTACAGGCCATAGATGACTTTCAACAAAATATAAACATGAGGATGATGACAATGATATAAGAATTCAATAAAACAAGTTCAAGAATTATTTTATCCAGGAATTATTAACGTCCAAATTGTCAACACGATACTGTTTTGTGGTGTAAAATTTAAGAATGCTCAGAAGAATATTTCCATGAAAAGATACTGGATGAAGCGCAAATATCAAGGATATTCCACTAATTTCATGGAGTATAGAAGTCAAAGTTTTATCCAACTGAGTATAATAAAGAATGGAATAACAAAAGAAATCACCATGCATGCGATAGACCGCACAGACAGGTTATTCCAGCAGAATAATAATAACGGAACCAGGTCAGGTGAAATTCACACTGACAGGATGTTCCAACAGAATAATAAATAACGGAACCAGGTCCGGCGTAAAACGCACAGACAGAATATTCCAACAGAATAATAAAGAATGGAACCAGGTCCGGCGTAAAACACACAGACAGGATGTTCCAACAGAATAATAATAAAGACGGAACCAGATCCAGTGTAAAACACACAGATAGGATATTCCAACAGAATAATAAGGAATGGAACCAGGTCCGGTGTAAAACACACAGACAGGATATTCCAACAGAATAATAGAAGAATGTCACCAAGTATAGGGTAAACCGCATATACAGGTTATTCCGATAGAATAATAAGAAATGGAATAACATAAGGATTTCACCAAGTATAGGGTACACCGCGTATACAGGTCATGTATAGGGTATGCCACTTTTACAGGTTATTCCAACAGAATAACAAAGAATGGAATAGCATAAGTTCTCTTCAAGAAGAAAGAATAACACCCCTTACTTTATTTAGTAGATTGAATACTGCAGTAGTGTAGTAACCGAATACTCTTCTTCTTTCTCTCTTATTCTCTCTATACTTTCTCTCTCTATAGCTTGAGCGAATTCGTGAAAAATAATGAAGCCCTAGGCCTCTATTTATAG
This sequence comes from Panax japonicus, assembly GCA_020205505.1. Taxonomy (NCBI): domain Eukaryota; kingdom Viridiplantae; phylum Streptophyta; class Magnoliopsida; order Apiales; family Araliaceae; genus Panax; species Panax japonicus. The sequence continues at coordinate 48,589,564 of CM035108.1, read as the reverse complement.
AAGATTTATTACTATTTACGAAAGTATTTACTATTTACGAAGGTAATTACTATTGACGAAGGTAATTACTATTTTCGAAGGTAGTTACTATTTATGAAGGTAATTACTATTTACGAAGGTAATTACTATTTACAAATGTAATTACTATTTATGAAAGAGACTCTTAGATGATGAAATATGGCCCCCCATAAATAATTAAACTTACCATAAACGTCTAATAATAGACTCTTTATATACATCAAGGATTGAATAAAAATTACCAGAAATCATTTTATTTTTTTAATCAACACATATTTAATCTTTCAACAATTATTAATCATTTATAACTTGTCGTCTCAATTATTGTTTAGATAATATAACATATTATACAGATGATACTGTGACAATAATTGAATCAATAATATAAGAGATATGATGCAGCAATTACTGTAGCAATAATTGAGTATAGCTGAGTGACTTCTCACGTAAGCATCAATAATCAATACCGTGTGCTACTATGCAACAACGCGTATTACTATACTTTTACTACGGAGTAGTTCAACAGTTTTAACGGTAACACCTCCGCCGTTATTTCATAGAAAGATAATTTTGTCGTTTTCTAACTACAATAATACTTCCGTTGTGGGGTCCACCAATGATTGTGCCGTCGTACGAATATTCCCCGACAAAAAGAATATTCCCCGACCAAACGAATATTTTATAACAACTTGCGTACTTTGCAAAATTTATAAATATTACCCACAACTATATATTTTATCAAATTTATTCCATAATATTCAAAAATAATAATTATGAAAATTCATCTTTATTTATAAAAACTGGGGTCTTACAGATTCGATTTGGATAAAGGCGGAAATCGGGCTTGAAGTAGATGCTATGTAAATGGCAAGCATGACAACTCTTAGCTTTGATCTTCGTTGATAAAAAGGCCATAACTCTCACATCCGAACTCCGATTGGGATGATTCAAGATATTTTGGAAAGCTAAGAAGTAAAGATACCATAAAATCCAAGTTCCAAGCCAAGAACATGCATCTAACTTGGTGTTAAAAGTCCTCCAATATTCCCTTCTTGCATTTGCTTGCGTATTTTAGTCCAAAAAATGTCCGAATTGCTTATCCTTGCTTCTTCATGCCAATGTCATGTCATAGCCTACAAAATAACATAAAACTTATGAAAAGTAACTAAAAACATGAATATAAGCAACTAATTCAAGTAACATATACCGGATAAGTAGGTATAAAACCTACTTATCATTTATATATTATTAAATCAATAATTAAGATGACAGAGATATTAATATTATTATTTGCAATATTAACGATGTCTAGAATTTCTGCTAAGGACATGTTTGGTCACCTAATTGCGCGCCAATAGAAAAAAATCCTTATTAGAAAGCCCCCTCTTTCCTGGGAACGACATGGTCGATTAATATTATGAATTATAATAATGATGATAAATATTGTTAAATATATTGAGGTGTCTTTTTATGAAGTCACGGAAGTTTATATATATATATATATATATATATATATATTATAAATTTTGTTTTATTAGTATTATTAATGTAATAAAACAGAAAAACTTTTTATATAAAACAGAATACTTTTATAAAGTTATTTATTTTATTAGACAATAATTAAAATATAATATATTTTATTATGCATAGTATTTTACATAGTAAAATCTTTTTATATAAAACAGAATACTTTTATAAAGTTATTTATTTTATTAAACAATAATTAGAATATATTATATTTTATTATGCATAGTATTTACATAGTGCCTGCATAGTATTTTACATAGTAAAATCTTTTATATAAAACAGAATACTTTTATAAAGTTATTCATTTTATTAGACTATAAATAGAATATATTATATTTTATTTAAAAGATTTTATTTTATTAGAATAATTTATTAATACTGCATAGTAAATTAATATGGACAGTCCGTTTAAAAGTAAATCAATCTGGACCGTTCATGAATTAGTTGCTATTTAGTCCATTCTCCTATAAATAGAAGTTCATTCCTTCATTATTTCTTACGAATTCACTGAAACTCAAGAGAGAGAAATTATAGAGAAAGAAGAAAAGTATTCTGCTACTCCACTACTCCTATATTCAGTTTCTTCTAAGGTAAGGAATATTATTTGTTGTACTCGTAAGGGATATTATTTGTTGTACTCGTAAGGGGTATTATTTCTTTCGTATTCATGAAGAGAACTTCTGTTATTCCATTCTTTATTATTCTGTTGAAATAACCTGTATATGCGGGCTACCCTATACTTGGTAAAATTCTTCTGTTATTCCATTCATTATTATTATGTTGGAATAACTTGTATATGCGAAGTACCGCATAAATGGTGAAATTCTTCTGTTATTCCATTCTTTATTATTCTGTTGGAATATCATGTCGGTGCGTATTACGCCTGACCTGGTTTCATTAATTATTATTTTGTTGGAATAACCTGTCAATGCGGTCTATCGCATGCATGGTGATTTCTGTTGTTATTCCATTCTTTATTATTCTGTTAGAATATCTCATTGGTGTGAATTTCGCCTGACCTGGTTCCGTTCTTTATTATTCTATCAGAATATCCTGTCTGTGCGTTTACGCATGACCTGGTTCCATTCTTTATTATTTTATTGGGAATAACTTGTCTGTGCAGTCTATCACACGCATGTTTAATCCTTCTGTTTTTCCATTCTTTATTATTCTGTTGGAATAACCTGTCTATGTGGATTACCACATGCATGGTGAATGATCCTTTGTATTCATTCCTTATTAAATTGTGGAAATGATCTGTATACGTGGATTACCGCATGGCGGGCGAAAATCCATTTGCAGTTCATATATTCTATTATACTCAGTTGGTTAAAGTTTTGACTTCTATACTCCATAAAATTAGTAGAATATCCTTGATATTTGCACTTCATCCAGTATCTTTTCATGGAAATATTCTTCTGAGCATTCTTGAATTTTACTCTACAAAGCAGTATCATGTTGATAATTTGGACGTTATTGAATTCTCGATAAATTAATTCTTAAACTTGTTTTATTGGATTCTTATATCATTTTTATCATCCTCATGCTTATATTATGTTGAAAGTCATCTGTGGCCTGTTGTGCATAGATGGATGATAAGTAGGATTTATACCTACTTATTGAATACCAATTCACGCGAACTATGCCCATCTCAAGTATATTTTAGTGTGTTTTTAGTTGCATTTTATGTTATTTTGCATTGCATTTACTTAAAACTCCTTTTAGTGAAAAAGTTCAGAAAATGGCCTAATTTGGTGGTATTAGAGGGCACGAGGCTAATGGACGCATGAAGCGAGGCACAAGCTGGGATATGCATGACATGAGGATCAAGTGGAGCAGAAGACCAAGCATGGATGGACAAATGAAGGAGCAGCAGAACAAATCAGTTGCAGCTGCAGAACTAGAATACACAGACTGCAAGCCGCGCGACAGAACATGCTTGAGGACGCGCGCCCGCGCGAGCACCCAGCCAGACAACTCTACATACTGCAAGTCTCGCGCCCGCGCGAGGATTATACTGGGGGAGGGCGCGATCGCGCGCGATGGCTGAAGCTGCTGATTTGTTTTATTTTAATTTTTAATTAAAAAGGTTGTAATTTGATTAAAAACGATATCTGACTGGTGGCCTAGCGCGCTCAGCGCTAGGCGTAGCGCAGTCCGTGCTAGGTGAAATTCTTCTGTTATTCCATTCTTTATTATTCTGTTAGAATATCCTGTTGGTGCGTATTACGCCTGACCTGGGAATATTCGTTTTAACAGGGAAATTGAATATTTTATTGACCTAAGTACAAAACCCATTTCTTAAACCCTCAAATATTTCTTAAACCAAAATGAACGTAACATGCGCCAAAGACGTTGGCTCGAGCTGTTGAAGATTACGATCATATCATTCAATATCATCGTGGAAGAGCGAACGTGGTAGCTGACACGTTGGGTAGTAGATCGTATGAGTTTACGAGTGTGATGTTTTTAACATAAAAACCCATTTTGTATAACTTACAAATGATGGAGATAGAGTTAAAGACTCTAGGGACCCATGTGAAGATAACAAATATACGAGTAGAATCGACTTTAATCGATAAAGTTAAAACCGCTCAAGCTACATACTCAAGGCTAATTAGACAATAATTAGAATATAATATATTTTATTATGATAGTGTTTTGCATAGTAAAATCTTTTTATATAAAAATAGAATACTTTTATAAAGTTATTTGTTTTATTAGACAATAATTAGAATATAATATATTTTATTATGCATAGTGTTTGCATAGTGCCTACATAGTGTTTTGTATAGTAAAATCTTTTTATATAAAACAGAATACTTTTATAAAGTTATATGTTTTATTAGACAATAATTAGAATATAATATATTTTATTATGCATAGTGTTTGCATAGCACCTGCATAGTGTTTGTATAGTAAAATCTTTTTATATAAAATAAAATACTTTTATAAAGTTAATTGTTTTATTAGATTTTAAATAATATATAAATATATATATTATATTATATTTTATTGCATAATATCCTTTCTATTTTCCTATAAATAGGATGTTTAGTTAGAATTGAAATCACACCAGAAATTCAGAGAATTCTCTTCTATAATCTTGAGTGTATTTCTTTAGAGTTTTAAGAAGCTTTGAGCGTAGTGCAAGTTTTCTTCAAGTATATCTCCGCCCTACCCATCGGAGTACTCTTATTTATAAGGTAAGGGGTATTATTTCTTTCGTATTCATGAAGAGAACTTCTGTTATTCCATTCTTTATCATTCTGTTGGAATAACATGTATATGCGAAGTACCGCATACATGGTGAAATTCTTCTGTTATTCCATTCCTTATTATTCTGTTGGAATAACCTGTATATGCAAAGTACCGCATACATGGTGAAATTCTTCTGTTATTCCATTCTTTATTATTCTATTAGAATATCATGTCTATGTGTATTACGCATGACCTGATTCAATTATTTATTATTCTGTTGGAATAACCTATCTGTGCGGTCTGTCGCATTCCTGGTGAAGTCTTTTGTTATTCCATTCTCTATTATTCTGTTGGAATATCCTGTTTGTGCGTTTACGCATGACCTGGTTCAATTATTTATTATTCTGTTGGAATATCCTGTCTGTGCGTTTACACATGACCTGGTTCTATTATTTATTATTCTGTTGAAATAACCTGTCTGTGCGGTCTATCGCATACATGGTGAATTCTTCTGTTATTCCATTCTTTATTATTCTGTTGGAATAACTTGTCTATGTGGATTACCACATGCATGGTGAATGACCCTTCGTATTCATTTCTTATTAAATTGTGGAAATGATCTGTCTACGTGGATTACTGCATGGCGGGGTGAAAATCCATTGCAGTTTCCAATATTCTATGATACTCATTTGGTTAAAATTTTGGCTTCTATACTCCATGAAATTAGTGGAATATCCTTGATATTTGCGCTTCATCCAGTATCTTTTTATGGAAATATTCTTCTGAGCATTCTTGAATTTTACTCCACAAAGCAGTATCATGTTGACAATTTGGACATTATTGAGTTCAGGATAAATTAACTTATAAATCTTTAAAATTTATTCTTGAACATCTTTTATTGAATTATTATGTCATTTTCATCATCCTCATGCTTATATTGTGATGAAAGTCATCTTTGGCTTACTTGCATAGATGGACTTGGTATGATTATGACCAGGGATTATTCAGTATAATCATGACCTGTAATGTTATAAATGATGTGGTAAAAGTCCTCAGTGGCCTGTAGTGTATTGACGGATAGTTTTTGGTATGATTATGACCTGGGATTATTCGGTATAGTCATGACCATTGATAATTTACTGAATATCCTTGGCCCGTAAAGCAGGGATGACTCGATGATGTGGTTTATTTATTAAGCTGAGTCTCGGCGATAAAAATCGATGAAAACATTTTAATTTATAGAAGATAGTAGATATCATGCTCTACTTGACTCTTCTAATGGATTGCTTATTCCGCTGCAGTTAAACTTGATGTCTATTGTATTTTATCAGTTTAACATTGTTGAAGACTAGTGATAATTTATTCTGTATTATCTTAGTCATAATATTTCTTACTGGGCTAGTTGAGCTCACCCCTTTCTTTCACTGTTCTCTTCAGGAAATGAGAACGTAGCCGGGACTAGTCGGGGAACAGAGTGACGGTCCAGATGATAGTATTAGTAGTCCTCATTATTCTATTAAATAGTGTGACAATAAATGTATTGAGGACTCCTTTGAGTGTAGATATTGTCTAGATGACAATATTCTTATTAAAACTCTCAATTTATGTTTTGTCGTATTTTACACGACTGGTGTATAATTAGTTTGTATTTGTATTCAGTACCTTGTATCTGACGATCTAAGATGGGTGATGTGTACCTATTTTGGGGGCGTCACACTATTGATTCACATTCATTTACTATTAGGGGAGTTGGTGCAAGATTGATAATACTTGCATGACTAAGTTAAAAATGGAGGTATAGATGGAGGTACTATACTGTAATTTGTATTTTTACATGTCTAGAACTATTGATTCACATGATTTACTATTAGGGGAGGTGGTGCAAGTTTGATAATACTTACAGGACCAAATTAAAAATGAAGGAAAAGAGGAAGGTATTATATTGTAATATTTTGATCCCCAAAACATGCAATTATCAAAACTATATTTTTCTATAAATAGAAGCTCATTCTTCCTTCATTTTTCACCAATTCACTAAAGTTTTAGAGCAATTATTATAGAGAGAAAGAACAAGAGAAGTCTACTACCTCACTATTCCAATATCCAGTTTCTTCTAAGGTAAGGGATATTATTATTATAGTAAGGGGTATTATTTCTTTCGTATTCATGAAGAGAGATATTGTTATTCCATTCTTTATTATTATGTTGGAATAACCTGTCTATGCAAAGTACCTCATACATGGTGAAATTCTTCTATTATTCCATTCTTTATTATTCTGTTGGAATAACCTATCTGTGCGGTCTATCGCATGCCTGGTGAATTATGTTGTTATTCTATTCTTTATTATTCTGTTGGAATATCCTATCTGTGCGGATTACGCATGACCTGGTTCCATTCTTTATTATTCTGTTGGAATATCTTGTTTGTGCGGATTACGCATGACCTGGTTCCATTCTTTAATATTCTGTTGGGAATAACATATCTCTGCGGTCTATCGCATGCATGGTGAATTCTTCAGTTATTCCATTCTTTTATTCTGTTGGAATAACCTGTCTGTGTGGATTACATCATGCATGGTGAATGATCCCTTGTATTCATTCTTTATTAAATTATGAAAATGATCTGTCTACGTGGATTACCGCATGGCGGGTGAAAATCCATTTGCAGTTTCGTATATTCTATTATACTCATCTGAGATATCATTTCTTTTGTACTTGTCATGGAATATCATTTACTTTGATATTTTTTTACGAGTTACTATTCACGGGTTACTATTTACCCGGTTACTATTCACTCTAGTATTATTCACTCGGGTATTCGGGCCACTTTTCGTGTCGGAGTACTAATAATGAGTTACTATTTATGGGTTACTATTCATCCAAATTACTATTCACCCGAATATTATTCAATCGGGTATTTGGGGTACTTTTCATGCCGGGGTACTATTCACGAGGTACTATTCCTGAAGTACTATTCATAGGGTACTATTGCGGGGTACTATTTACCCAAAAAATATTTTTTTTTTCTGTCCAAATTATTTTTGGTACATGAATATTATTCTTGAATTTTACTCCACAAAGCAATATCATGTTGACAATTTAGATATTTTTAAACTCTGGATAAATTTAAAGTCTTTAATATTTATATTTGATTTCGTTTGATTAATGCTTATATCATGGTCATCATCCTCATGCTTATATTATGATGAAAGTCATCTTTGGCTTACGTGCAAAGATGGACTGTTGATTATTGGTTTTATAATTGTATATCTTTGGCTTATGTGCAAAGATGAACTATTGATTGATGAGTATCTTTGGCTTAAGTGCAAAGATGGACTGTTGATTATTGGTTTTATAGTTGTATATCTTTGGCTTACGTGCAAAGATGAAATGTTGATTATTGGTTTTACAGTCGTATATCTTTGGCTTACGTGCAAAGATGAGCTATTGATTGATGAGTATCTTTGGCTTATGTGCATAGATGAACTGTTTATTGGTATGATTATGATCAGGGATCATTCGGTATAATCATGACCCGTAATGTTATAGATGATGTGATAAAAGTCCTCATTGGCCCGTAGTGCATTGATGAACAGTTATTGGTATGATTATAATCAGGGATTCTTCGGTATAATCATGACCATTGATGATTACATGAATATCCTTAGTCGTAGTGCAGGGATGATTCGATGATGTGGATTATTTTATTAAGCTGGGTCTCAGCGATAAAATATTGATTATACACTTTTAATTTGTAAAAGATAGTAGATATCATGCTCTACTTGACTCTTCTAAAATACAGTTGTATGTCTTTGGCCTGTAGTGCAAAGATGAATTGTTAATGAATATCTTTGGTCGTAGTGCAAAGATGAATTTATTAGTATGATTATAAACATGAATTGTGATTTGGTATAACCATGATTTTTGATGTTTCGGGTGAAGATAGGTGATGAAAATTATCTTCGATCTGGGTGCGAAGAAGAATTTAGAATCACAATTATGATTATGAGTTATTCATATGATCATGGACAGGAATTGTTGATTGATGTTACAGGGATAAAACACTATTGGTGGACTTTTAAAATGGAGAAGATAATAGACATGATGGTCTATTTTACTCTTTTAATGGATTGCTCGTTCTGCTGCAACTATGGTTGAAAAGTTTTATCATCTACCATACATTCTAAATCTCTGATTTATTATTGATGAAGGCTATTAATGATGTAAATTATCTTTAGTCATAATATTCTTTACTGAGCTAGTTGTGCTCACCCTTTTTGCTTCAAAATTCCTTTCAGATAATAAGAGTGTAGCTGGGTTGAGCGGGGGTAACAGGAGAATAGAACGGTGGTCTATAGCTGTTGAGGTTCTCCCTAAATAGTATGAAAATAATTTTATTGAGAACTTTAGATAAGTGTGTCGTATTGTATACGTCATTTGATATTTAATTTTGGTGAACCGAATAGGGTGAGTTGAACCCAACTTTGGAAGGGTGTTTTGCCACTATCATACAAGATATCTAATGACATACAATCTCGTGTTATCATAAGACAGGGTTGTGCAGGTCCACTTGTTGAGTATATCTACGAGAACTACCTATATAATCTTGGAGTTTGTTTGAAATATGATTCTCAATTGGAGACAATGGAGATAATTATAAGTCAAGAGAAGACTCACCATTGGAAAGAAGATGATAGCAATCTTCTTATTTTTCTTTGGGGACTATTGGGTTAACCAAGGATAATTTTGTGGACATATGATATCTATCATAACCTAGACGCATGGCCTCCCATGTAAGAAGGTTTCCTTGAGTATTTTCCAAAGATTTTAATTTCTAAAACAGTTATTGACTGTACTTTTATGTAAAGTACCATTGTAAGGTTGTGGTCGAGGAACCATGAGAGTTACATACATTTGTATTAAAACTCACAGTTTAACTGTGGTCGTATTCTGCACGACAGTTCAACAGTTGTATAAATGAAGTTTGTAAATGATTTTTATAGTGTGATATCTGGCGACTCAGAATGGATCGTGTGGACCTATTTTGGGGGCGTCACAAGTTCGGGTTCCACCCAAGGTTAAACATATGGTGTGGAGGTTATGTAGTGTATCTTCCTTCTAAGGAAAATCTACGTGGTAAGAGAGTGATTGTCGATATCTTGTGTCCGGTTTGTAAGGTTGCGGTTGAATCAACGTCCCTTATCTTTGCATCCTGCTTGTTTGCTCATGCTTGTTGGCAATTGTTCCCATTTTGTGATGGCCCTATTAATGATCTTGATTTTTTTTATGGTTGTTACATATTTTCAATGGTGGTTCAGGGGATAAAGTTGCTCATGTGTGTATGGTGATTTGGGCTTTATGGCGTAATCGGAACGAGGCATTATGGAATCAAAAGTTGCAGCTACCTAAGAGTTTGCTGAACTTGGCCAGCTCCTTTATTTTGCAATGGGTGTCGGCGCAAGGTTCTGCTGGTCCTGAGGTCTTCTCGACAGTGGATGACGGAGCTGTGTGCTGGACAAAACCTCCTCTGGGTTGGTTAAAGTGTAACTGTGATGGGGCCACGTTTGCTCAACCTAATAAGATTGGTTTCAGGTGGGTTGTGCGTGATCAGTTTGGAGTTATGGTAGCATCTGGGAGCGGGGCGGTGGACGGATCTGATCTCGATATGGCCGAGGCTTTATTTAGGGTGTAAGGAGGCCTTGTGTTGGTTGAAGGCTCAGGCTGCCCGTAGAGTGATTATGGAGATGGATTCACTGAATTTAGTTCTAGCACTTCGTCAGTAGGTTTCTTTTCCTAGTCTCCTTGGTGATATTATTGATGAGTGTAAACAACTCCTCCAGGATATTGAGGATAGCCGTGTGTGTTTTGTTCGTAGGTCAGCGAATTCGGTTGCTCATGTTTTGGCACATGCGTCGATTTCTATGTCTGATGTGCATATCTGGAGAGGTTCTCTTCCTTAGTTTATTTGTAATGTTTTGAATTTGGATGTTTAATAAAATTCCCATATTTTTGTCAAAAAAAAATAAAAAAATCCACCCTCCTCCTCCTCCTTCTCCTCCAAAGAATGGAGTACTTATGTTAATGATTCACACAAATAGATAAATATTCAGTCCGTTTCAAATTATAAGATTATTATTAATTTTTTAAAACTTAATTTTAAACTCAAAATTGACTTAAATTTTATTTAATTTAAATTAATATAATTATAAAATTTAAATAAATCATATCAATTTTAAAATTATTAATATCTTGAAAGTCAAAATTATTATTATAGTAATTCAGAAGGGAGAGAGGTAGTGTAACGTAATTCAAAGAAATCCATAGTTAGAATCTATGGCGGAGGACAAACATATCAAATATACGTCCGGTCCTATATATAAGCATACGTGATGATGACGGGTATACTACTACTACTAAACTAAAGATCATCATCAATTTCTGGATCATAACATATATAACATAATACAAGATTATATTTGTTCGCAAGAGTTATATTTAAAATAAAATTATTAATTTTAAAATTTTTGATTTATTTTAAATTTAAATTTAAAATTATTAGTTCAGAGATTATAAAATTGCTTAGACTATTTAATACCATATTCAACCAGGTATTATTATCTCGGATCCGGTTACAATGAAGTTAACTTTATGATAAGTTAGAAAATTGACCAATACAGTACTGACATACAGAGAGATCACCTCTCGTCTGCGTGTCGACACTGTATTGATCTCAATAAGCACTCCTGCTCAAGATTCGCATCTGCAAGTAAACACATCCAAATTAATACCTATTTATTTATCTACACACCCAAATTATACATTCAAAGACGCCACTCCAAGTTTAAAAAGATACCTCCTCCTTTCCATAATATATATATGACGTTTTAAATAATTTTATTTTTTTTAAATTATTTGATATTTTTTCCAAAATTACGGGGAAAAAGTTACAGATGAAGATAGAGAATAAGATATAAATATAAGAATATGGTAAAGGATATTATAGACAATTAATATTATATTTAATGTTATATAATTATTTTCTTAATTATTGTGTATAACTTTAAAACGTGATTGAAAAATATTTCTCTCTGCTCTTTTTACACCATTTTCTCTCCTCGTTTATTATTATTTTATATTTAAGTGTGTCATATATATTTTGGATGTTTATTCTTTATCAAAACCTCAAAAGTAGAAACTCGATACCTACTTATTTATCAAGAAAATTGGATTGGGTGACTCAATCTCGTCTCCATTTTAACAAATATGTGCCACGAAATTGTTTTTCGCTGCTCTATCAAGCACTACCTTTACCAATCCCTAACGGCCCAAGCCCATATAACAAGAATAAGAAACAATTACATATTATAGTACATTTATGAAATTAATTACAAAAATCATACACTCATAAAATAATTACAAAAATATGACATTTCATCATATATATTTACAATACTAATATAATTAGGAGTCCTTAATTTAAGGGATAAATATTAATGGGCTGACATGGCAAAAGGTTGTTTTGTTTGAAACGCGTGATAACCGCTTATGATTTGTCTGGGATTCTACAGTTACCAAACCCTTATGCATGCTGAAACCCTTGTTTCTCTCCTCTGTCTCGACTAAACTCGTAATCGGAGTGAAAAAAGCTTGTTTTCGGTGATTGTTCTTCATCTCTGTTCGTGCGTTCTTCATCTCTATCATATTTGTTTAGTTATTCGCCATATTCGTTTAGTTGTTCGTCATTGTCATTGTTACTCGTTATCGCTGTCACACGAGTCTTCTTCCCATATGTATGTACCTGCCGATAATTTCATCTGCTCTCTCATACCTCAATCTCAGTACACTCCAAGTTCAATCCCTTCATTATTACAAAGGTCATGCCGATAATTTCATCTGCTCTCTCATACCTCAATCCCAGTACACTTCAGGTCCCTCTTTCTCTCCCTATATATGTATACGCGTATATGTGTTTGTGAATTATACATACGAAGTGTTCATTATTGTGATGACTATGATTTTGGTATACAGGGGGGCTTTTGTTTAAAATGGATGACAGCAACATGCAGTATGTAACCTCCACATCTTTTCTACTGGTAACTTATGCCAAGTACTTAACCACTTCACACAAGGTGGTCAATTGTGGGGGAGCCATTGTCACCCCCAAGAGGCTACGTAACCTTGCCAAACAACAGGTACATACATATTTTTTATCCAGATCTGAGTAACTGTTTGGTTATTTCTGTATTATGTTTTGGTTACTGTTAGCTTGTGATTCAGATACCATTTTTGTTACCTTGATTTGGTATTTTGGTTACTTTTATATGTTGTTATGGTTATCATGTATTTGCTTAGTATACATGGTTGACTAAACTGGTTTTGGTGTACATGTTGTTTATGTATTGGTTACCATTAAAACATGTTTTGGTTACTATCATATAAATATTTGGTTACTTTTTTTGTTGTTCTGGTTACCATGTATTTGCTTAGTATATATGGGTGGACTAAACTATTCTTGGTCTATATGTTGTTATGTATTGGTTACCATTAACATATAACTGTTTGGTTACTAAATGAGTATATTTTTTTTGTTACTGTTAGCTTATGGTTTGGATACCATTCTTTTTTCCTGAATTGGGATTTTGGTTACTTTTATATGTTGTTTTGGTTACAATGTATTTGCTTAGTATACATTGGTTGACTAAACTGATTTTGGTATACATGTTGTTTATGTGTTGGTTACTTTTAAAACATGGTTTGGTTACTATCATATAACTGTTTGGTTACTTCTTTAGTATATTTTTTGATATACATATTTTTGTTTTGGTGACCTTTAAATTATGTTTTGGTTAATATTATATATAACTGTTTGTTTACTACATAAAATGGTCTGTACTACATGTTGTTTATATTTTGGTTACCATTAGATTATATAATATAACTTTTTGGCTACTGTGTAATTGGTATATTATGTTTTTGGTTAGTATGCTCTTATTTGTTGGTCACTACGTAGTTGTTTATGATATAAATATTATTTATATATGGTTACTAATGACTATGTAAATCTGATTTTATTTATTTATAGTTATGAGATCTTTACTATGAGGAATGCAACAGAAAATTCACTGAAAAAGTTATATATTGGTGTGACATTGAACTAGAGATTTCTCTCCAGATGAGATGCGCCTCCACAGTTGGCTTTTTAACAACTTTAGAGAATTTTCACGAAGATTTGTACCAGATTTTGATTAGTTCGGTTGTCGTTGTACTGTCATTTTGAATTGTGTTTCATACTTTGGTTTTGTTAGATATCCATAGCCATTTGTTATGGTTAGTGAGTATGTAATGTTTATTGGAACTTATGTAAATGAGATTACATATTTGATTATATTACCAGTGATTTGACATTGTTTGTTGGTTCATATTTGTTACTTCTAAGTTGTGTCAGATACATTGTTTGAAAGGTGCAGTTGGTAACCAAACATGCATAGAAGGGTAACCATTTTATTTTTTTGGTAGTAACCAGATAGTTACAAACTTGTATCAGGATATATATCAAGTGTTAAATGTACATGTGAGAGTATACATAGGTTGCCTAAACTGGGTTGGATATACATGTTGTTTCTGTTTTGGTTACCATTAAAACATGTTCTGGTTACTTTTATATAACTATTTGGTTACTTCGTTATTATGTTTTGGTTACTGTTACCTTATGGTTTGGCTACTATTATTGTGCCCTCAATGTGTGATTTTGGTTACTTTTATTTTTTATTCTGATTAATATATATGTAATTATTTAGTATACATGGATTGCCTAAATTGAGTTTCATTACATGATGTTTCTGTTCTGGTTACCATTAAAACCTGTTCTGGTTACTATCATATAATTATGTGGTTACTGTTTTATTATGTTACATTATGGTTACTATTATTAGTAACCAGATAGTTACAAGCTTGTATCAGGACAAACATCAATGGTTACTAACAGTAAACAATTATATATTCCTGTAAATAATTAAATTTGTTGTATTGGTTACTGACAGTCTCCATTGTCTAACAACTGAATAAATATTGTAAAGTAACCAAATTACATAATCTCAGTAACCAGAAAATAAATCACATTTTACATGCAATTTTGAAGGCCTAAATGTTAGAATTTGGCCAAAAAAACCCTGCAGTTCACCAGCAACGCTTGTGACTTTTGATCGTTGACCCGTTTTCAATAAAATTAGGCTCCGAAAACTGCCAAAATTGACATTTCAAACTTGACAAAAATTGTCAAATTATCACTGCAACCAAATAAATATTATACTGTAATCAATTAAATAATATACAACAACCAATATATATAATCAGATTAACAGTTGTATGAAGGTAACCAATGTAGTCAATAAGTAACCACCAATATAAAAGAAACAATTATAAAACTCAATAACATTATAGAGTAACCATATAAACACCTTACAGTATCTAAATATATATTATACAGTAACCAAGATATATGTAATTAGTAGCCAAGATTATAAAAAATATTTTTACATTCATTTTACAACCAAAACAATCAGTAATGACTTTGTTACAAATTAAAGACTAACATGTGTATGAAAGTAACCAATGTAGTTAATCAGTAACCATCAATATAAAAAAAATCAGTATAAAACACAGTAATATTATGTAGTAACCATGGTAATATTACACAATAAACTAGTCAACATTATATACTAACCAAATCCAGATTAGACAGTAACCAACATATATTTACTTAGTATCCATAACATAAAACATATTTTTTCATGCATTTTACAGCAAAAATAAACAATATAAAAAACATCAATATGTACTTAAAGATCCAACTGTTGCAGGAAGGTAACCAATGTATTTAATAAATAACTATCAATATAAAAAACATCAGGAAGATATACATTTAAAGTATACAGCAACCAAATAAATATTATACAGTAACCAAATCAATAATAATCAGTAACCAATTTCTATGTACTTAGTAACCAAAATATAAAACATATTTTTTCATGCATTTTGCTATCAAAACAGTCAGTATACTGCCTTTGTTAATCAACATCAATTTTGGCTAACAAGTAACCATTAATATAAAAAACATAAGTAGAAGTGTACATTAATATGCTTCAGCAACCGATAATACAGTAACCAATTAATCACTGCAGTAATTAAGTTTGCATTAGTCAGTAACCAAGTCAGCATAAGTCACTAAATAATATTTTTACACAGTAACCAAGTCAGCATTATAATTTTATACAGTAACCAATTCAGAATTAGTCAATAACCATTATAGTGTTACACAGTTAGCAAGTCAACATTAGTCAGTAACTAATATAATATTACTTAGTAACCAAATCAGCATTAGTCAGTAACCAAGTCAGCATTAGTCAGTAACCAAGTCAGCATTAATTAGTAATATTATGCAGTAACCAAGACAACATTAGTCAGTAACTAAGACAACATTAGACAGTATAATGTTACACAGTCAGTATACTGACTTAGTTATCAAAACAGTCAGTACACCGACTTTGTTAATCAACATCAATTTTGGTTACTGTACACCATCAAAAATGTTACCAACCATGTGGTTAATGGTTACTAACATTAAACAATTATATATTCCTGTAAATAATTAAATTTGTTGTATTGGTTATTGTCAGTCTCCATTGTCTGACAACTGAATATACATTATAAAGTAACCAAATCAATATTAGATGTGAAACCCCAGATTTTATGAATAAATAATTAATTTTTAGAAATAATTTTTTAATATTATGGTATGAATTTGAGATAATATTATAGTTGTGGGTAGTATTTATAAATTTTGCAAAGTATGCAAGTTGTTATATTATATTCGATTGGTCAGAGAATATTCTTTGTGTCGGAAAATATTCGTACGACGGTACAATTATTGGTGGACCCCACAACGGAATTATTATCGGATTGAGAAAATGACAAAAATATTTTATTGAAAATAGCGACGGAAGTTTTACCGTTGATACTGTTGAACTACTGGGTAGTAAAAGTACAGTAATACGCGTTGTTGCATAGTAGCACACGGAATTGATTATTGATATTTATATGAGAAGTCGCTCAGTTTGATTCAATTATTGTCGATTAACAATATGAATTATTATAGCGATGATGACGTTTTGTTTTATTCATATTATTAACGTAATAAAACAGAAACATCTTTTTATATAAAACATAATACTTTATTAAAGTTATTCTATAAATAGAATATATTATATTTTATTATACATAGTATTTTGCATAGTGTTGCATAGTTAAATCTTTTTATATAAATAGAATATATTATATTTTATTTAAAAGATTTTTCTTTAAATATGGACCGTCAGATTAAAGTAAATCAATCTGGACCATTCATGGATTAGTTACTATGCATTCCATTTTCCTATAAATAGAAGCTCATTCCTTCATTATTTTCTTACGAATTCACTGAACTCTAGAGATAGAAACTATACAGAGATAGAAGAAAAGCTTTTTGCTACTTAACTTTTTTTTTCCTATATCCAGTTTCTGTTACGGTAAGGGGTGTTATTCTTTCTTATTCATGAAGAGAACTGTTGTTATTCCATTTCTTATTATTCTGTTGGAATAACCTGTATACGCGGTCTACCCTATACTTGGTGACATTCTTCTATTATTCTGTTGGAACATCATGTCTGTGTGTTTTACACCGGACCTGGTTCCGTCTTTATTACTATTCCGTTGGAACATCCTGTCTGTGTGTTTACACCGGACATGGTTCCGTCTTTATTATTCTGTTGGAACATCCTGTCGGTGCAAATTTTGCCTGACCTGGTTCCGTTATTATTATTCTGTTGGAATAACCTGTCTATACGAAGTACCGCATGCATGGTTATTTCTGTTGTTATTTCATTCTTTATTATACTCAGTTGGTTAAAGTTTTGACTTCTATACTCCATGAAATTAGTAGAATATCCTTGATATTTGTGCTTCATCCAGTATCTTTTCATGGAAATATTCTTCTGATCATTCTTGAATTTTACTCTACAAAGCAGTATCATGTTGACAATTTGGACATTAGTAGTTCTTGGAAAAATTAATTCTTGAACTTGTTTTATTGAATTCTTATATCATTGTCATCATCCTCATGTTTATGTTATGTTGAAAGTCATCTGTGGCCTGTTGTGCATAGATGGACTTGGTATAATTATGACCAGTGATTATTCGGTATAATCATGACCGTAATGTTACAAATAATGTGAAAATTAAAAGTCATCATTGGCCCGTAGTGCATTGATGGACAGTTTTTGGTATGATTATGGCTATGGATTCTCTTCGGCCAACGGAGCAAAGATGAATTATTTTATGGCATGATCATGACCATTGATGAATACACAAATATCCTTGGCCCGTAATGCATGGAATTTGTGGTCGTGACCCTAATGAATATCCTTGGCCGTAGTGCAGGGATGATGTGGATTATTTATTAAGCTGAGTCTCAGCGATAAAAGTGATGAAAAACTTTTTAAATCATAAAAGATAGTAGATTCTATTCTCTACTTGACTCTTTTAATGGATTGCTTGATCTGCTGCTGTTAAACCTGATGTTGTTATATTTTATCAGTTTAATATTGTTGAAGGCTAACATTAATTTATTCTGCATTATCTTAGTCATAATATTTCTTACTGGGCTAGTTGAGCTCACCCTTTCTTTCACTGTTCTCTTCAGGAAATGAGAACATAGCAAGGACTAGTCAGGGAACGGAGTGACAGTCCAGAGGATAACATTAGTAGTCTTCACTATTCTGTGAAATAGTGTATTAATAATTGTAATGAGGACTCTTTTTGAGTTTGTATAATCTCTAGTAGACAATAATTGTATTCAAACTCACAGTTATGTTTTGTCGTATTGTACACGACAGTTGTATTAGTAAGTTGTATTTGAATTATGTACCAAGTATCTGACGACCCAAAATGGGTGATGTATACCTAATTTTGGGGGAATCACATTAGACAGTAACCAAACTACATAATCTTAGTAACCAGAAAATAAACCAAATTTTTACATGCAGTTTTGAAGGCCTAAATGATAGAATTTGACCAAAAAACCATGCAGTTCACCAGCAAAGCTTGTGATTTTTGATCGTTGATCCGTTTCCAATGAAATTAGGCTCCGAAAATGCCAAAATCCGACACTCCAAATTTGACAACACTATACAGTAATATGGTTCAGCAACCAATATTACAATAACCAATTAATCTCTGCAATAATTAAGTTTGCATTAGTCAGTAACCAATTCAGTATTGTTCAGTAACCAATTAAGTCAGCATTAGTCACTAGATAATTTTGAGCAGTAACCAAGTCAGCAATATAATTGTACACAGTAACCAAGTCAGCATTAGTCAGTAACCATATAATGCTACACAGTATTTGTAGTAACCATTTTAAACGTGAAAAACTTAAGAAAGGTCATCAATATAGGAATTCGTAGAAAACAGAGGTAACTATATGCATATGAATCACTTACCTCAGTATTCAGATTTTTATCGAAGTTGTTGCGATTTTGTTACTGAACTTCAATAATCACGGTAGTTCGATTGTTTTTGGTTACTGAACTTGAAGTTGCTGTTGATTTTGTATGCTATTTTGTGATCTCAGCGTGCCGTAGCGACGAAAAGTTTCGTCTTCTCCGATCTCAGTGCTGTGTCGCGCCAGAAGATTACGGTTACTGAATGGGAAGAAGTTGTTGATGCTGTATGCTATTTTCGATTTCAGAGTTGCGTCATGACAAAGTGACAAAGTGATTCGTCTTCTCCGATTTGATAGGGGCGACAGATTTCTGCATCTTCTCCGTCGTTGATATGTGTTTCGATTTCAAAGCTGCATGATTTTGGGGCGGTTAATTGAAAAGATGAAATTCGGTAACTAACGTGTAAGAGTTAATGACACGTGATTTTAGCATGTATATTGTGTATATTTTATTTCTGTAATTATGTTTTGTATGTTTTATTTTTGTAATTACTTTCTAATTGTTGTATATTAGTGTAAAGGACCCCAAGAATAACATCCAATCATCTCAAAAAGTTTGCATTTCATTGAAATTATATTCTTTGTATTGGTTGAGATAATATTATTCTCCCGATAGAAGTGAGAATGATCTCGAATAGTGTCAAAGATTACCTTATTCAGATTTTATTATAAAAAATTTTAATGTACTCAGATTCACTTATTAAATAAATTAAAATTTAAATGTTATAATCAATAAAACGTGATCATTAATTTTGTTAATAAAAAATTAATGTTCGTTTATTTTTTTAACGGAATGATTCAATTTTAAAATAATAATTAGTTTAATAGGGTAATTTAAAAAATTAAAATTTTAATGGTGTAATCAGTAAAATGTGTCCATTACAATGAGAATTTCATTAGTTTTGCCTTTCTTTTCTTTTTTACAAGTAGAATTATACATGTAACAACCCCTTTCCGAAATGGAAAGAGAAGGTCACGTGCAAAGCCTAACAAATCTTAAAATAAGTACACAGAGCACTAATAATTTCAAAATATTAATAGAGATATCCATCGATGAAGTACTAAAAATAATTCTCCAAACAAAGTAAGAATAATCAAAACCTAAAATTTAATCAACCTAGATGGGCAAAGACAACTCTCTTTATCACACTAGCTCTGTATCACCCCTGCAAATCTGCCGGAAGAAAAATACAACATGAGCCAAATGCCCAGTACAGATATAGATGTACAAAAGATATACAACTGATATACGAAATCAACTTAGACAAAATACTAAACAAAACCTCAAGTGTAAATATCGACAAAAATATAATCTCTAAATATCTGAATGGAATATATCTGAATCAGTAGAATTAATGAAATGAATAGAAGAGTAAAGAAATAATGAACTGAAGTAACTAACTCAATTAATTGAACTAAACAGAAACAAACAACACTAATACAATGAAATAATGGGCTGAATCAGATGGATGGGTGTTATTTCAAATCGATTGAGCTCGGAAATATACATTGCCACACAGGCAAGTCAAAACAATGCCACACACAAAAGTCAAAATAATGTCACACATACAAGTAAAAAGCACATTGAATCACGAATCCAAATGTATGCAAATCGAATAGGTATGTTTGACACAACATCACCAATCCGCATAACAGAAAACTAGGATCAACCCATATGCCTCCCAACACAAAACTCCAAATGACCTACTTCCTCCAGAGCCTAAAACGGAGACGTTGTAGACTAATCACACTGTCACGAAAAGTGTCACGCCTCTCGTGCCAAGAGAAAATGCCCGTGGTACCCCCACAAATGGTTATAACTCAGGTATACCCTATGATATATTCTAACAAAGATACCATGTAACAACACATGCGACATAATACCAACAAAAATGGTTCTATATTTTGATAAGTCGGTTTTATACATACTTATACGATATCTATTACTTGAATTATTTGTTTAAACCTATGTTTCGTAGTTACTTTTTATGTATTTTTGTGTTTATTTTGTATATCTTATACTTGGGAACTGTGTGAGCGACTATTGATATGAAAAAAATAAGGAAATACAATCCAGACATTGTTTGGGCTTTCATGTACATTTCATGTTCTTGTCTTGAAACTTGAATTTTAATGTAGAGCTACTTCTTAGCCTTTTCGGAACATCTTGAATTATCCCAATCGGAGTTCGGATGCAAGTGTTATGACCTTTGTTCCAACGGACGTTGAATCTCAAAGTTTGGAGTTGCCATCCATTTACATAGCAGTCACTTCCAGCCTAATTTTTACCTTCATTCGTCCATTATCTCTCAAATATCAAAGAATGAAAGTTGTAAATTTCGTCGATAACTTCGATTTGATAGGTAGCAGGCCCCGTAAGTTCTTTGGGATAAAAAGTTATGGCTATTTTACCAAAAGACACTGTAGCAAAATTCCAACAAGCACAACTGCACCCTATTTAGCCTATGGGACGGCTCAACTGCGCCCTACCTCAGTTAAAAAATCTTTCAGCGCAGCTGTGC
Source organism: Panax japonicus (assembly GCA_020205505.1). Lineage (NCBI taxonomy): Eukaryota > Viridiplantae > Streptophyta > Magnoliopsida > Apiales > Araliaceae > Panax > Panax japonicus. The sequence continues at coordinate 48,567,760 of CM035108.1, read as the reverse complement.
CTAAAAAAATCTTGTGGGAAGCGTAGCTGCGCCGTTTCCTGTCTGACCAACTTTGAATTTCATTTTAAATGACCAATTAGATTGCTTCTTGGGCAAGGAGGCACTCAAGACTAAGCCTATATTTAAGCACATTTGCAGCATATATGAGAGATATCTACATTTAATAATGGATTGAATTCCCTCTTTGGGATAAAATCTATCTTGTATATCCATCTTTTCTTTCTTTCTTAGATTAGATTAACATAGATTAGATTAGGCAAAACCCTAGATTAGATTGGATTTGAAGATTGAAGCAATTGAAGAGCATTAGAAGTTCAAATTTGGGGAAAGAGAGATCATATTTGCATTCTTTTATCCCTAACTTCTCTTTTATTTCTATTTGTATTCTTTTGATGTATATTCAATTGTGGATCATAGATTCTAGTTCAATCATGAATTAAACTCTATTTTGTGGTTCAACCCTCTTTAATTGCAATTTACATAGAGATATAGTGGGTTAGTTAATTAGGATGTTCACATTCATTCTATCATATGTGGATTTAGTGTGATATGGGTATAGTGCATCGATAGATGGTCATATTTTACCTTCATGCTCTCGACTAATAGTCCGATATAATTAATTTGATTTAACAGAAAGTGTGTCGATCTAAATGAATCAATAAATGAAGTTGTAGTCTCAAGTCTTCATTATCTAGTTTCAGTTTAGGGGTAATTAGTATTAGTTTAATTAATTATTTTAATACAAAATACCTAATCATTTGTTTAAATAAGGATTAAGTTGGTTATGAGTTAGTGTTTGGTAATTCTTGTTAACTAATTCTCTGTGGGATCGATACTCTACTTACTATTTATTACTTGTTGACCATGTATGCTTGCACGCATATATTAATTATGAAATACAACCAACAAGTTTTTGGCATCACTACTAGAAATTCGACATATAGCGACGAGTTATAGCGACGGTCGGCACGGAACCGTCATTATAGAGGTTTATTTTAGATTAAACACTCCCACTTTCCCCCAAATCATTTCAGTATCTTCACTCTTTCTCTCCCGTTACAGACGAACTGTGCAATAGTTAGGGTTTTAGTAGCAAAATTTAACTCTCGCCGAAACTACTCCCACTGGACTAGCCTCTGCAACCCGATCGAGGTAGGAAACGGCGTCGCCCCCATTTGATTAAGTTGCTGCTGAATCATTCGATGATCGGTCGAGTCCCAATCAAAAACCCCATCGTTCTTGGCCTTGTACTTCTCACCCGAGTCGGAGGAGGCCCCAACGGATAGCTTGGGCGGAGGAGGCTGGTGATGGTCGTCAGGAATTTAACTCAGCAGAGTGTAATTGGATCTCCTACCACCAATCAATTCCATTGACAAATTCCAAGTATCACAAAACCCTACGAACCGCCATTGCCATAGGTCGGTGGTGTGAGGTTAGTTGGTTTTTCTCTCTCCTCTCTAGAATTTCTCACACTAAAAATTAGATTGTTCTTGTTGTACTAGTCCAGATGAAAGGGGGGAAGTATCGGTTATTAGAGGGAATTTATTTAACTAAGGGTAATAATTTCCAATTTGCAATGTTCTGGGCTGTTAGTATGACTGTCGAATATGGGGTTAAGAGAACTAAAACAAACAAATTATTTTTCCTAATTTTCATTTGGTATGTTTCAATGCACATGTTCTCTCTTCTTCTGGCAGAAGTATTAATATAGTTTTTACTAGCATTATGTGCTACATAATATTCAGATTGTTATATAATGGACTAATGAGAGTATCTATGGTTATCTTTAAAAACAGAGCTTACTTGAGATCTCTTTGGATGGCTATGCATTCTGCTGAATGAAATTTGCTCCTTAAAGTGAATTTGTTATCTTAGACTTGTAGATGCATAGATAAACTTAAATTTTTCTTGCCTGATTTGATCTAGGTCAGTGCATCATGATAATCTGGAAATAGCCAACTTTAATGACATCATAACTGCCATGTCAAACGGTGAACAAATTTTGCTAAATGTAGAGTTCAAGCTGGCTCTAAATGCTTACTTAAAACGACTAGTAAGTTCTCATGTGCGGTCTTTGGCAGATGTCATAGCCTTCAACAAGAAAAACTCAGATTTGGTAAGTAATGAAAATATATTTTTAACCATAACGTATTATCAAAAGATTTTTAGGCCATTTTAGATGAGAATTATGTTCAATCATCTACAACTGAACACATAAATAGCCTGGAAAAGTTGCCAGTGTTCAGAGTGTGAAGATTGTTCCAACCCATAATATCACTAGGAAGTTCTTTGTGGCAGCCTATAAGATCACTTGTTGTTCAGTGTTTAGGAAACAAGATGTTATTTGTACAGTTGATAATTTGGTTTGGAAAATGATGGAGAGACCATTACATGATTCTGCAAGAAAAGATGCAAGAATATGGGCAAGACACCTTTTTTGAAGCTGAAAAAACAAATGGGATTGGGAAGTCCGAAAAAGCACTGTTGAATTTAGCTAGAGCTGCCAAATTTGTTTTAGTATGTCTATGATTTATTTTAGTATGTCTATTAAGTTTGTCATCTTATGTAAACTGTCTGCTCTACTATTTCAGGTCACAAAAGATGTATCCCTTTTATCCAGGTGGATGGCTACTGATCTCTACATACGTGAAGTTGATCACCTCAGATTTGAACTTTCTATGAACCAATGCAGCGACAGATTGTCTAAGTTGGCTCACGAAATTCTAGCAAAAGGTTTATCATGCACATTTCTTCTAATTTCTTTGTTTTTTACTGTTCTGGGTTGAACTTTGTTTGAGACTAGTCTTTGTATAACATTAGAATGGAGAGAATATCATTTTGATATAACTGAGTTCAGTAAATATTCTACTTATTCTTGATGAGGAACTAAGTGAGTGCAAGTTTAAGGGCATGTTCTCAGTTTAAATTCTCAATATGCTTTCCTAAATTTGGTTGCTCTTGAACAGGGTTGGTTAGAGCAGTATCGGGAACGGGTGATTGAGGCTGAGCAAATAACATTAACAACTTTAAATTTCGAGCTTGAATTTTATAGTATTTAACCTAGAAACTTTACAGGTCATTGACATCTTTATTGATTGCTTCAATCCATTTCGGGGTGATGCTAGATAGTGTGATTTAGTCCATTCTTGTGCACACCAGCAATCTATTTAGCATATTGTTATGCCATAAATCTGACCTTGCTCGCTCTTTGGCATTATCTGCTGTCGTCTATTTTGTTGTGACCTATACTTGAATCCAGGCAGAAATCCCTGTTTTGAGTGTTGTGTAGGATTACAGAATCATTCTTTAGTTAAAATTATCATGAGCTTTTTCCTATATGGACCAGTGGTGGTTCAAATCTCAATCAGGATTGCACTACGGATGAGCCTTGGATTTACCGGTGTGGAGGATAAGTTGGTTTGTTCTTGCACTGTATTTGGATTTCTACTGCTTCTTACTTGTGTCAATATCTTCATTCTATGCTCTTGAGTTATTGATCTATGAAGTCGTTCTGGCATGCTTTATTGATTTGTTTGGATTGACATATAATTGCAGGGGTATATAGAAGATTAGCGTGCTCGCCTGTATGATATTCTTAGCTGGTGGGTTGATATGCTGTTCATCAAAAGTTTTATTTCTCATCTGAAGTTGAACAAGGGATGTGTTTTGTGGGTTGCAAAAATTAACCCGATTGTAACTATTCCCTTCCCTGTTTCTGGTGTTAATTAGAGCATTCACAACAGTTTCTTTATCTCTATCCCTACTCTGCAGTGCTATTGAGTCATTATGTATGATAGAGATTCAATTTTTCACTATATACCCAACATGTTCCTTATATTAATTCTTTAAATATTAAATTTTGAAATTTAAAATTTAAAATTTGAAAATTTCAATAGTCAAATCATGTTTTGAACGTTGTAACTATTTTTTATTTAAAAGTAATTGTTGTTTAAATTTAAAAATTGTAATTATTTTATTTTAAAAACAAAGATTGCTAGAAATCAAAATGTGCAACGATCATTATGTGTTTAGGAGAACTAAAACAACATTATTTTAATTATAAAATAATAAAATTTATAATTAGTAGTAATATTTTTTACAAAAATGATCAAAATTAAAATTTGACTGATTTTTTTTTTATAATTCTCTTTCTTTTTGTAAATCCTCTGTTTAAAAAATAAAAATAAGTGAATTTGATAGGCATACCAAAATCAGTAATTAAGTGAGATAAGATCCTTTAACCAACATAAAATCGTAATAAATAGGGTGTGAAATGTCATTTTACATAAATAGGGAACACTCTTTTGATTCTTTCACTCTGAGGAGTCAAATCATATATAGGGATTAAAATAAAGAATTATATAAGGATAAGAACACTATTGGATATTGATTTATTGATATATTCTTCAAATGTGGGGATAAAGAGTTTATTGATGAAACTGTTGTGAATGCTCTTAACATGTCAGACGTTGATGGTGTTAATTTTTTTTACAAATTCATGTTGTAGTGTGAATGATTTTAAATGATGTATATAATATTTTTTATATTTTATTTTATATTGTATTTGTGTTTGTTGAATAAATGTGCATTATTAATTTTTTTTTAAAATATGAAAAGGCTATAGCGACGGTCATCGACCGTAGCTATAGTGTTCTATAAAACACATCCCTATAGCGACGGTCACCGGGTGTCGCTATAGACATCTATAGCTACGGTCATGACCGTAGCAATAACTCTTAGCGACCGTTAGTAAAGAGCAAATGCACAATTTTGTCATGACTTATAGCTAGGGTCGATGATCGTCGCTATAGGCTTTACCGACAGGTTCTATGGCGACGGTCGGCGACGGTCGCAAAAACTTTTAGAGACGGTCTTTTGGCCTATAGTGACGGTCGGCGACCGTCGCTATAGGCTAATTTTCTAGTAGTGCATACTGTACTGGTCCAAAACAGACAGGTGCATTGATGACTCGGATTCTGAGACTGATGGTGAGCCCGAGCCAAATCTGCAACTGAATGAGCTACAAAATATCAAAAAAGAGGAGACAAGTGGGGATAAGTTAAATGAGGTCATCAAAGATCCAAATTTGATTTACAATAATGATGAGCCGACGTTAATAGTGCCCCAAGTGCCTTCTCCACCAAAGATCAAGGATCCAGTCAGTTTTGCAAAAACATACCCACTTGGTAGTCACGCTTGTGACGCTCCCAAAATAGGTCCACACAACCTATTATGAGTCGCCAAATACATGGTACAGAAAATAACTTCAACTTCATTATTAAAATTATCGTGCAAAATACGACAACACATGCTGTGAGTTTAAATATAAATATTATCTTTTAGAAAATATCCAAACTCAAATAAGTCATCATTATAATTATTGGTACACTATTTTTATAAATAGTGAGGACTACTAAAACAACTGTTTCGAACCATCACTCCACACCCTGACTAGTTCTCGCTATATTCTCGCTTCATGAGAAGAAAAATGGAACAAAAAGGAAAAGGGTGAGCTTAACTAGCCCAGTAAGAATATTATGACTAAGATAATGTAGAATAAATTATCGTTAGTCCTCAACAGGGAAAAATCTGATAGAATATAATAGACCACAAGTTTTAGATCAACAACTGCAGCGGAAATAACAATTCATCAAAAGAGTTAAGTAGAGAATCAAGTTGTACAAATATTCCCTAATAAAAAGACTATTCCCCGACCAATCGAATATTTTATGACAACTTGCTTATTTTGTAAAATTTATAAATATTACCCACAACTATAACATTATATCAAATCCACACCATAATATTCAAAATGATATTTAGAGAAAATTAAATCTTTATTCATAAAAGTTTGGGTCTTACTAACCTCTCCTTCTTATGAAATTTTGTCCTCGAAATTGGTGTACGTACCTGGTATGTTGAAGAGGTGAGGATACCTTGATTTCATTTCAGATTCTAACTCCTAGGTCATTTCCTCAACATCGTGGTTTCTCCACAAAACTTTGACTTGAGGTATAACCTTAGAGTGTAGAATATGTTCCTTCTTATCAAAGATTTTATCAGGTACCTCTTCATATGTTAAATCTTCCGTTATCTCTTCTGGTTCTAATTCAATAATGTGATTCGGGTCTTTCACATATTTACGTAACATAGATATGTGAAAAACGTTATGAACACGAGACATACTTGGTGGTAAGGCAAGTCTATAGGCCACCGTTCTGACTTGATCGAGGATTTCAAATGGGCCAATAAATCGAGGATTGAGCTTTCCTCTATTTCTAAATCTTGTAACTCCTTTCTATGGAGCAACACGTAACAACACATACTCTCCAACATTGAATTCCACATCTCTTCGATGAAGATCAGTATAACTCTTTTGTTGATCTTGTGAGGTTTTTATACGTTGTCAGGATCATTTAAATCTTTTTCGTAGTTATGCGTACCAATTTCAGTCCCAACAACTGTTGCTTCGCCCACTTCGTCCCAGCATACTGGAGATCGACACTTGTGTCCATACAATACCTCGAATGGGGCCATGTCTATACTTGCTTGATAACTATTGTTGTAGAAGAATTTCCACCAATGGTAAGAACTTGTCCCAACTTCCTTTGAAGTCAAGGCCACAGAGTCTTAATAGATCTTCAAGAGTTTAAATAGTCCTCTCCAATTGCTCGTCCGTTTGAGGATGATATGCCAAACTGAATCGTAAATCCGTGCTCATAGCTTTTTACAAACGAACCCAAAATTGTGAAGTGAATCTTGGGTCTCGATCAGAAACTATGGATACTGGCATACCACACAGTCTTACAATCTCATTTATGTATATACGAGCAAGACGTTCAAGTGAATAAGTTTCTCGTACAGGTAAGAAATGTGCAGACTTGGTTAATATATCAACAATGACCCAAACTGCATCTATGCCTTGAGAAACCTTGGGAAGACCAGTAACGAAATCCATGGTAACGTGCTCCCACTTCTATTCTGGAATTTCAAATGTTTGTAATAGAACTTTTGGCACTTGATGCTCCGCCTTGACACGTTGACAAGTTAAACACTTTGAGATAAACTCTGCGATCTCTCTCTTCTTATTACTCCACCAAAATGTATGTTGAAGATCACGATACATTTTGGTACTCCCAGGATGGATTGCAAATGGTGTTTTGTGTGCCTCTATCATGATTTTGTACTTCAAATAAGAGTCATTAGGAACAAAAAGTCTAGAGTTGACTCAAATATTCCTTCTTCAACGATTCTTACTTCCGGAATAGCACCTTCTGGCACTTTCTTCCTCATATGCATAAGCTCTAGGTCTGTAGCTTGAGAAGGTTTAACTTTATCGATTAAAGTCAGTTCTACTCGTATATTTGACATCATCATGTGGGTTCCTAGAGTCTTTAACTCTATCTCTGTCCTTTGTAAGTCATATAAAATGGGCCTTTGCATTGACAATATTACACTCGTACCCGCATATGATCTTCTACCCAACGCGTCAGCTACCACATTCGCTTTTCTAGAATGGTATTGAATGGTATGATCGTAATCTTTCAACAGCTCGAGCCAACGTCGTTGCCTAATGTTGAGTTCCTTTTGGGTGAAGAAATATTTTAGGCTTTTATGATCCATATAGATCTCCACCTTCTCCCTATACAGTTAATGCCTCTAAATTTTAAGCGTGAAAACGACAACTGCCAACTCTAGTTCATGAGTTGGATAATTCATCTCATATTCTTTTAGTTATCGTGAGGCATAGGCTAGGAATTTCCCATGTTGCATTAGAACACACCCTAACCCTCTACCTGAAGCATCACTATTGATGACAAATCCCTCCGAACCAGATGGTATTATCAGAACAGGTGCTGAATCTTGAAAAATCTTCTCACATTCCTTGCTCCAACCAAATTTGTATCTTTTTGAGTTAGCTGAGTTAACGGAGTGGTAGATTCGAGAAAACACTTCCATGAATCTCCGATAATAACCAGTTAAGCCTTAGAAAGCTACGTACTTCGGTTACCGACTTAGGTTGCTCCCAGCTTTGTATCACTTCAATATTCCTTGGGTCAACAAATATTTCGTGATTTGATATCATGTGCCCAAAGAATGCTACTTCCTCAAGCCAGAGCTCGCATTTTTTTAACTTGGCATATAACTTATTTTCACAAAGCTTTTGGAGTATCAACCTCAAGTGTTGCTCATGATCTTCATGGCTTTTGGAGTATATGAGGATGTCATCAATAAAGACAACCATAAAATGATCCAAATATTCCTTGAATAATCAGTTTATCTTATCCATGAAGGCAACAAGAGCATTAGTCAATCCAAAATATATGACTAGGAATTCGTAATGCCCGTACCGAGTTCTAAAAATAGTCTTTGGAATGTCATCGATTTTAATTTTTAACTGATGATATCCAGAATGAAGATCGATCTTTAAAAAGAATTTAGCGCCTTGCAACTGATCAAACAGGTCATCAATGCAAGGCAACGGGTACCTATTTTTGATGGTGACATGATATCAACTCTCGATAATCAATACAAAGTCACATACTCCCATTTTTCTTCTTTACGAATAGAACAGGAACACCCCAAGGAGACATACTAGGACGAAAGAAACCAATGTCTAACAACTCTTGCAGTTGGGTTTTTAACTCCTGAAGTTTAATAGGAGCCATTCGATATAGGGTTTTAGAAATGGGTTTCGTACCGAGTTCAAGATCAATACCAAATTCAATTTCACGCTCTGGGGAAAGGCTAGGAAGTTCTTCAGGGAATACGTCAAGAAATTTATTAACAATAGAAACATCATTCAAATCTGACGTATTTTTGTTTAAATCCGTGACATTGGAGAATAAAGCTTGACATCCATTTTTCAATAAACGAATGACTTTATGGCTTGATATGACAGTGATTGACTTTAGTGGTTTGGTTGCTTGAATTCACATAATAGGTTGGTTAGGAATATGAAAGCTAACAACCTTACGAAAATAATCAATTTTAGCATGATGAGTAGTTAACCAATCAATCCCTAAAATTATATCAAATGCAAGTATTTTCAAAGAGATAAGATCGACAGGTAATATGCGGGTACTGATTTGAATCAAACAAGATTTATAAACAACGGATGTAATGAAGGTTTCTCCCAACGGAGTTTCAAAAGATAAGTCGAAGTCTAATTTCTCTGGAGTTAAATTTAAACGTTGAACGCAAGTAGGAAAAATAAAAGAATGGGTAAAACCGGTATCAAATTAAGGTATAGACTTCAAAAGAGTTTATGATTAGCTTACCCGTGATAACTTCATTTGGGTTCCCCACTTTTTGGGAGGTCACGAAAAATGCTCTCCCTTGAACTACCGGCTTTGACTTGTCTAGGACGGCATTTGGTGTCACCATCCCAGCTAGATTTGTCTTAACTACACGACAAAATCGGGATAGGTGACCTTCTCTTCCGCAATTGTAACATGCTTTGGATTGCTGCGTACAGTTTGGATTGATAGTGTCCCTCCCCTCCACATTTGTAGCATACAACCCATGGTCGTTCTCCTTCCTTGACAACGGGAGCCGGTGTTGTTGTCTTTCCATCATTATTGAACCTCTTCTTCTTAAAATTTCTACTTCTATTATCTTAGCCATGATTACCATCGAAGTGGCTACCATTTTTGGCATGTTCATCTTTGATGACTGGTACCACTGGTATAATCATTTTACTGGCTGCTATCTTTTGGTTAGGATGACTAATTATCGTGTTCCAATAACTGAGACCTATTCACAACATCTGAATACAATCAAACTTTTTGAGAAATGGGGTATTGACGTATTTTGGGTTTTAAATCTCTTAAAAACATCCGTGTCATACGCTCCTCATTATCTACTAAATGAGATAAAAACCGGGACAACCAGGTAAACTTAGCCTTGTACTGTGATACGGTCATATTATTTTGCTCCAACTTGATGAACTCCACCTCCTTCATGTGATGAATACTTTCGGGAAAGTTACTTGTCGTTGAATAATTCATGAAACTTCTTCAAAGACATCTTCAGTGCGACAGGTTGAGAACGTTTTACTGATTCCCACTAATAATCTGCCTCTCATCGCAGCATGAAGGTGGCAAAGGGAACCTTTTGCTCCTCAGAGCATCCCAAGACATCAAATATTTTGGTGATCTGCTTAATCCACGTCTTTATCTTAAGTGGTTCTGGCTTTCCCAAAAACTCTGGTGGTCCCAGCTCCTTAAACTGCTTAGTGGTGACCATCCATGAGTTGCCAGTGTTTCTACCTGCATTTTGCACAGGAGTCTCTCTCGCCTGATGTTGCATGAATTGCAGGAAGCCTCTGAACATCCCATCGTTCATCATTTGGCCGATGTTGTTGTTTACCTGAGGATTATTGCCTTCCTGATGCACATTATCCTAGTTATTAATCATCGGTGACTCAATGGTCTCATGTGCTCCATCGCTTATCTCAACATCTTCGAATGTCATTTTCAAACACTACCATAAAACAAGGGTTAATTGACATTTCACATATTATCCCTATATTCTGACAAGGTCATATTGCATGAATCCAAGTTTTCGGTTTGTTTGAAATTCATTTGGCCTATGATGAGATTGGAATTGCATGATTTTTGAACAGTTTTGATGATTTAGGTATGGTTATAATGTCATAGCATATTGTGAACCTTAATCTGTTTGAAGTCGATGTAGCCGGAGCACTCTAGAGTAATCATTATGATTTTCTCGGTATAAATGGTCACATAATTGTCTTTTGGTGGGAAATTTGTGTTTTAATGAAAGAGATTTAGTAAATAATTAGTAATGGCTAGGATTGCGCAAAAGCTTAAGTTTGGGAGAATTCGGTAAGTATGCATGCTTTATAAATAATAATAATAATAATAATAATAATAATTAAAAAAAGAAAAAAATAGATATGTTGAATAAATACTTTGGCTAGTTTAGTTCTCTGGCTTTTGATACTTGAGTAAGTACGCCCTATGAGATGTCTCTACACCTAGCGCCTCAAAGGCATTTGGTTTGGGAGTCGTTGGTCGAAAGCTCGCTACACGAGTATAATTGAAAAGCTTTAGAGGACTAGACATTGAATAGTCAGATATGTACTCGGATAAGTGCGATTATCGCCCTCGTGAGTAAATAAAAGCATAATAAACCCCTTCTTGACTCTTAGCTTAGTTGATGCGTAGTCTTGGTTGGAGCTTAATTTGTTTGTTGCCTTTCTTGAGTTAAAACTATATTTTTTCCTCTAAGAAGCATATTATGAGAAGTATTTGATTGTAGCAAGTTTAATGGCTGCTAAGAACACACACTACATCAGTGATGACAGGTTTTGACTTACAAAGTGATATGCATTATCGCCTTATTCTTGGTTAGATACTCTGTTTGATGTCATTGTGGTTTCTATGAAGCAACTCTCTTGGATTTTATTCTAACTGATGTTTGGATTCGTTAACATGTTAGACTAGATATTGCATTGTGTTTAGTGTATTACATTTGCATTATGTTGTGTTACTCGGGGACAAGCAACGATTCAAGTTTGGGGTATTTGATAAGTCAGTTTTATACCTACTTATCCGGTATCTATTACTTGAATTACTTGTTTAAAACTATGTTCCGTAGTTACTTTTCATGTATTTTGTAGATCTTGTGTTTGGGAACTATGTGAGTGATTATTGGTATGAAAAAGCAAGGAAATGCAATTCGGACATCGTTTGGGCTTTCATGTTCATTTCATGTTCTTGGCTTGGAACTTGGAATTTAATGTAGAGCTAATTCTTAGTTTTCGTAACATCTTGAATCATCCCAATCGGAGTTCGGATGCAAGAGTTATGACCTTTGTACCAACAGACGTTGAACCTCAAAGTTTGGAGTTGCCATCCATTTACATAACAGTCACTTCCAGTCCAATATCGACCTTTATCCATCCATTATCTCTCAAATATCAAAGAATGAAAGTTGTAGATTTCGTCAATATCTTCGATTTAATAGGTGGAAAGCCCCGTAACTCCTCTGAGATCAAAATTATGGATGTTTTACCGAAGGACACTGTAATAGAATTCCAACAAGCGGCGCAGTTGTGCCCTACCTCAGTCAAAAATGCCTTTCAAAGCAGCTGTGCCCAAAACAACCTTGTGGCCAACGCAGCTGCGTCGTTTCCTGTCTGATCGGCTTTGACATTCATTTTAAATGACCAATTGGATTGTTTCTTGGGCAAGGAGGCACTCGAGACTAAGCCTATATTTAGGCACATTTGTAACATATATAAGAGATATCTACATTCAATAATGGATTGAATTCCCTCTTTGGATAAAATCTATCTTGTATATTCCATATTTTCTTTCTTTCTTAGATTAAATTATCATAGATTAGATTAGGCAAAACCCTAGACTAGATTAGATTTGAAGATTAAAGCAATTGAAGAGCATTGGAAGTTTAGATTGGGGGAAAGAGAGATCAGATTTGCATTCTTCAATCCCTAGCTTCTCTTTCATTTCTATTTGTATTCTTTTGATGTATTCAATTGTGGATCATAGATTCTAGTTCAATCATAAATTAAAGTCTATTTTGATATTATAATGGATCTTTTTGAGTAGTTTACTTTGATATGCTTCCTTGTTAGACTTATTAATTGTTATTGGATTATCTATTGTGATTTGTGATTAATTGCTTAGTTGATTGGCCATCAATTACCCTGATAATCCATATGGGGTTGAGAGACGGATTATGGGTTTAGATCTTATCATAATAGCATGTATTTGTGACTTCTACATGGCGATGGAATTCATGATTCGTGCCTAGGATAGAGATATATTGAAGCGTCGCATGTAGTCTATTGAGAACTTGTGCTTCAACCCTCTTTAATTGTAAGTCACACAGAGATATAGTGGGTTAGTTAATTAGGGTGTTCACATTCATTTTATCATATGCGAATTTAATGTGATATGAGTATGGTGTATCGAGAGATAATCATATTTTACCTTCATGTTCTCGACTAACAGTCCAATATAATTAATTTGATTTAATATGAAGTGTGTCGATCTAAATGAATTCAATAAGTGAAGTTGTAGTCTCAAGTCTTCATTATCTAGTTTCAGTTAAGGGTAGTTAGTATTAGTTTAATTAATTATTTTAATATAAAATACATAATCATTCGTTTAAATATGATTAAGTTGGTTATGAGCTAGTGTTTGGTAATTCTTGTTAACTAATTCTCTGTGGGATTGATATTCTACTTACTCTTTATTACTTGTTGGTCGTATATACTTGGACGCATATATTGATTGTGAAACACAACCAACAATATGCACATGTTGAACCGGATCAAATCACTATCGTAATGTCTCAAAAGAAGATAACAACATGTACCACTCTACAAACATCAAAATAAATATGAGACATGATAACCTAATTCGAAGAGTACAAATACGAATCCAATGTATGAACTCCAAAATGAAACTAATATATGAATTTCTCAAGAAACAATTATGTGAAATAATAACATAATTCGAAACAGAGAACAAAACTAACAAATCAAATTTAGTAATAGTATCGCTAAAAGAGTACAAAATTCGTACCTGGATTAAGTAATTTAATACCCAAAATTTATTCCAACTATAACTCGTTTAGGCTCCCTCCGTTCGAACTAATTAAACAAAATAATAAATAAGTATAATCATCATCATCATCATCATCATCATCATCATCATCATCATCATCATCATCATCATCATCATAATCTATAAATTTATAAATTTTATAAATATATACATCTATTGATAACTCTCTTTCGTCCCAAACAAAGGTTTGTTTTTAAGTACATAATGAAATTACAATTATGTCATTTATTTCTCATAATAAATTAAGAACCCATATATACAAATTGCATCAGGAGAATATTGATTCAATTGCAATTAAATTATTGAATATAAAATAATTGTTTATAAGAATGATCATAGATATTATGCCCATGCCTCTTATACCAACCACATTAATTATTATTGCACCGAAGGCCATTCACAGCTAAACTCAAAGTATGCATTATTATTATTTTAGTCAATTACGTTCCATCACAAGGAGCATAATCTATAATTTTAGATGCAAAAATTTTATGATATCCAATAATCAAGCTTTATGTGACGCCCCCAAAATAGGTATACATCACCCATTCTGAGTCGTCAATAACATGGTACAGAAACAACTACAACTTTATTAATACAATCCATAAACTGTGAGTTTAAATACAAATATTGTCATCTAGACAATATACATACCCAACTAAGTCCTCATTATAATTATTAATACAATACTTTACAAAAATGGTGAGGACTACTAAAATAACTTCCTAGAACCTTCATTTCGTACATCGACTAGTACTCGCTACATTCTAGCCTCCTGAGAAGAAAAATGGAACAAAAAGGAAAAGGGTGAGCTCAACTAGCCCAGTAAAGAATATTATGACTAAGATAATATAGAACAAATTATCGTTAGTCTTCAACAGGGAAAAATCTGATAGAATACAATACACAACAAGTTTCAGATCAGCAGCGGAAATAATAATTTATAGATGAGTTACGTAGAGAATGAAATCTACTATTAACTATGAATTTAAAAGTCCATCGTCAATATTTTATCCCTGTAACATCAATCAATATTCATCTTGAATCAAATTTTCATCTTTGCACTATAGGCCAAAGATATTCATAAGTCGGTCGTGTTCAATCTCAACACCTGTTCATCTTTGCACTACGGGCCAAAGATATTCATTATAAAATCATTTATCTTTGCACTACAGGCCAAAGATATTCAATAATATCATCATTTAGAACTGAGGATGATGAAAAATATTTTAAAGGAAACGAATCCAGTGAAACAAAAGAATAAATATCAAGGATTCGTATTTCAGCTATTTCATGTCCAAAAATACCTCATAAATAATCATAGTGAAGTAAAATTCAAGAATGATCAAAACATGGATACAATTAAAGCTATTATCCATAATAGATATTTTGGACGAAAAGGAAAAAAATTTCATTTTTCGATGAATAGTGTCGTATTTGTGAATAGTGCCATATACGTGAATAGTAACCCCGACACAAAAAGTTTCAAAGTTGATTAAAAGTTCAGATCAATACTTCAACATAATGATATTGAAAGAAATAATATCATATATGAAAAAAATAACATCCCTTACCTCGAAAAGACGGTACTCCTGACTGGAATACTAGATATAGTGCTGAAGGGAACTTGTACCGTATAGCAACACTCAAGATATCAAAATACTCACAAGAATACGCTCAATATATCGAGAGAGAAATAGAGAGAAAACTTCAGTTTCTGGTGTGATTTTCAATTCTAACCTAAGCACCCTATTTATTGGAAAATGCTTTGAACACCAAAGTATAAAATTTAATAAAATAATAATATACTTTTCTTAATTTCCTTAGCACACCTCACCAGCTGATTCAATCATTAACATGTGCCACTCAAATGGAAAAAATGTTTTCCTTGATAAAAATAAATAAAACTTCCAAAAATCAATTATTTTAGAACTTCAAAACTTTAATAATTCACAATAAATAGCCCTTTTGTCAGAAAAAATCGAACCACATGTCCTTTTCATAGGAAATTTCATTCTCTACAACTTTGCAGAAGAAAGTTTTTCAAAATTCCAAACAGAAATTGACCGAAATCCATAAACGGACGATTTTACAGGCTATAATCAAATTTCAGTCAAGAATTGGGGTCTACCGACACACAAAACATGTGTTAATCATTTAATGCCACAAAAATACTCTTCCTCCTCATATACTCATATATCTCACATTCATTGTAAAAATATAGCCATCAATATATTATTAAAATAATATATTTAAATGTATTATTTTATCAGAAAATGATAAAATATTAATTTTCAACAATTGTCACATTAAAAATTTTCTCCGTCTATATCCACATAAAATCAATATTTTCCTCATCAATAATTAATTATTCACAAATAATATTACAGAATCACAATACTGACAACCAGGCAGTTCCCAGGAAAGAGGGGACTTTCCAATAAGGATTTCTCCTTATTGGCGCGCCATTATTTGACCAAACCTCTCCTTCGACAGAACTTTCTAGACATTGCCAATAATGTTATCTAATAATATTATTCAAATAATATGAATTATTGCTCCGATAATAGAAAATACTGTGCAATGACAATTATTAAAACAATAATATAAAATATCAACGCAGCAATTATTGAATCAAAAATAAAATACTGAACAGTAATTACTGTAACAATTATTGAGTAGTGTCTTCTTACGTAAGAATCTATAATTAGTGTAATACCGTGCACTACTGTGTTTTAACCATCGGATATTCCAACAGTATTAACGGTAACAACTACACCGTTATTTATAACCAACTTATTCTTGTCGTTTTCTTCATCCAATCGCTTTGCGTTATGGGGCCCACACAAGGCTGCGCCGTCGTACGAATATTTCCCGACTGTAAAAATATTCCACAACCAAACGAATATTCCCCGTCAACAATGAAATTTTAAAACCACTTGCTTGTTTGAAATAATTGCGCATTTTACCCATAACTTACCACATTAATTAAATCAACCCTTACTATTTCAAGATAATAAATAGAAGAAATTTAATTTCATTAAATAATAAGTTGGGGTCTTACAACCTCCCCTCCTTATGAAATTTCGTCCTCGAAATTGACGTACGTACCTGGTTTTTCGAAAAGGTGAGGATACCTCGCTTTCATTTTCGTTTTCAACTCCCAGGTCATTTCCTCTATAGCATGGTTTCTCTACAAAACTTTAACTTGTGGTATGACCTTCGTGCGTAGGACATGCTCCTTCCTATCCAAGATCTTGATAGGTACCTCTTCGTACGTTAAGTCTTCGGATATCTCGTCTGGTTCTAACTCAATAACGTGGTTCGGGCCATTCACATATTTACAAAGTACAGATATATAAAACACATTATGAACACGAGACATACTCGGAGGTAATGCGAGTCTATAGGCTACATTACCTACTCGGTCAAGAATTTGAAATGAACCAATAAATCGTGGATTGAGCTTTCCTCTCTTCCCGAATCTTGTAACTCCCTTCCATGGGGCAACACGCAACAATACATGATCCCCAATACTAAATTCCACGTCCTTTCGATGAAGATCCGCATAACTCTTTTGTCGATCTTGTGCAGTTTGTATACATTGTCGAATCATTTGGATCTTTACCGTAGTCATACGTACCAACTCGGGTCCCAACAATGTTGCTTCACCCACCTCGTCCCAACATAATGGAGAGCAACACTTTCGTCCATATAATGTTTCAAATGGGGCCACACCAATGCTTGTCTAATAACTGTTGTTATAGGAGAATTCCACCAATGGTAAATACTTATCCCAACTCCCTTTGAAGTCTAGGACACAGAGTCTTAATAAATCTTCAAGAGTTTGAATAGTCCTCTCTGATTTTCCGTCCATTTGAGGATGGTATGCCGAACTAAATCGTAAATCCGTGCCCATAGCTTTTTACAAGCTAACCCAAAATCTAGAAGTAAATCTTAGGCCACGATCCAAAACTATGGATACTGGCATGCCATGCAATCTCACAATCTCATTTACATACATATGAGCAAGATGTTCAAGGGAATAAGTCTTCCGTATCGGTAAGAAATGAGCAGACTTGGTTAATCTATCAACAATAACCCAAATAGCATCGATGCCTTGAGAAACCGTAGGAAGACCCGTAACAAAATCCATGGTAATGTGTTCCCACTTCCATTTCGGAATCTCAAGTGGTTGCAATGGGACCCTTAGGTATTTGATGCTCCGCCTTTACACGTTGACAAGTTAAACACGTCGAGATAAACTTTGCAATCTCTCTCTTCATATCGTTCCACCAAAATGTATGTCAAAGATCACGATACATTTTAGTACTTCCAGGATGAATCGCAAATGGTGTATTGTGTGCCTCCATCATAATCTTGTACTTCAAATCAGATTCATTAGGAACACAAAGTCTGGAGTGGACTCGAAGTATTCCTTCTTCATCGATTCTCGCTTCCAGAATAGCACCTTCTTGTACTTTCTTCTTCATATGCATCAGCTCCGGGTCGGTGGCTTGAGCAACCTTAACGTTTTCTATTAAAGTTGGCTCTATGCATATACTTGACATCATCGCACTCATTCCTGGATATGATATTCTACTCAATGCGTCAGCTACCACGTTCACTTTTTCAGGATGGTATTGAATAGTGTGGTCATAATCTTTCAACAACTCGAGCCAACGTCGTTGCCGCATGTTGAGTTCCTTTTGAGTGAAGAAATATTTGAGGCTTTTATGGTCTGAATATATCTCCACTTTCTCCCCATATAGATAGTGCCTCCAGATCTTTAGCGCGAAGACGACTGCTGCCAACTCTAGATCATGAGTAGTAGGATAATTCCTCTCATATTCTTTAAATTATCGCAAGGCATAGGCTATGACTTTCCCACGTTGCATGAGAACACATCCTAACCCTTTGCCCGAAGCATCGCTGTAGATAACAAATCCATCCGAACCAGATGGTATTGTTAGAACAGGTGCCAAAATAAGTTTCCTCTTAAGCTCTTGGAAACTCTTCTCGCATTCCTCGCTCCATTCAAATTTTGTATCCTTTCGAGTCAGCTGAGTTAACGGAGTAGCAATTTGAGAAAATCCTTCCACGAATCTCCGATAATAACCAGCTAAGCCCAAAAAGCTACGTACTTCGGTCACCGTTTTCGGTTTCTCCCAACTTTGTATTGCTTTAATCTTCGCCGGGTCAACAGATACTCCATGTTTTGACACCACGTGCCCAAGGAATGCTATTTCCTCAAGCCAGAACTCGCATTTCCTCAACTTGGCATATAGCTTGTTTTCACGAAGCCTTTGGAGTACCAACTTCAAATGGTACTCATGATCTTCATGGCTTTTGGAATATATGAGGATGTCATCAATAAAGACAACAACGAACCGATCCAAATAATCCTTGAATATTCGGTTCATCATATCCATGAAAGCCGCAGGAGCATTAGTCAATCCAAAAGACATGATTAAGAATTCATAATGCCCGTACCGAGTTCTAAAGGCATTCTTTGGAATATCCTCAGTTCTAATCTTCAACTGATGATATACAGAATGAAGATTGATCTTTGAAAAGAATTGTGCTCCTTGCAACTGGTCAAACAGGTCGTCAATACGAGGTAACGGATACCTATTCTTGATGGTATCATGGTTCAATTCCCGATAGTCCATACAAAGTCGCATACTCCCGTCTTTTTTCTTTATGAACAAAACAGGAGCACCCCAAGGAGATGTACTAGGACGAATGAAACCGATGTCCAATGACTCCTGTAGTTGGACCTATAACTCCTGAAGTTCAATAGGAGCCATTCGATATGAGGTTTTAGAAATGGGCTTTGTACCAGGCTCAAGATCAATAAAGAATTCAACTTCACGTTCTGGGGGTAGACCGGGAAGTTCTTCAGGAAAACACGTCAGGAAATTTACTAACAACAGAAATATTATTCAAATCTGACGTGTGTTTATTCAAATCCATAACATGGGCTAAGAAAGCTTGACATCCGTTTTTCAATAAACGAATAGCTTTATGACTAGATATGACAATGATTGATTTTAATGGTTTAGTTCCTTGAATTCGTACAACAGGTTGGTTAGGAATATGAAAACTAACAACCTTACGAAAGCAATCAATTTTGGCATGATGAGTAGTTAACCAATCAATCCCTAAAATCACATCAAAAGCAAGTATCTTTAAAGAGATAAGGTCAACAGGTAATGTGATAGTGCTAACTTGGATCAAACAAGATTTATAAACAGTGGATGTGATGAAAGTTTCTCCTAATGGAGTCTTCACAGATGAATCAAAGTCTAATTTCTCCGGAGTCAAGTTTAAACGTTGAGCACAAGTAGGAGAGATAAATGAATGGGTAGCACCGGTATCAAGTAAGGTATAAATTTCGTAAGAATTAATGATTAGCTTACCCGTGATCACCTCGTTTGGATTCCTCGCATTTTGACCAGTCACAACAAACGCTCTTCTAGGAACCGTTGACTTCGAATTTTCTGGGACAACCTTTTGAGTCACCGTCCCCCCTGGACTTGATTTCGCTATCGTACAATCTCGAGCGATATGTCCTTCTTTTCCTACAATTATACATCCCTTGAACTGTTGTGGACAGTTTGGGCTGATATGTCCCTCTTTCCCGCATTTGTAGCATACGACCGGTGGTCGTTCTCCTCCCTTAGAACCAATTACTACTTGCGCTGACGTCTTCACATGGTCGTTGTTGAATCTCCTCTTTTTAAAATTTCCTCCCGACTAGCTTCTTCTATTCTCATGGCCATGACTACCACCAGAGTGGTTACCATTTTTGTCCGTCTTTTTCTTTCTCCGCTGGTTATCATTATTCTGTTGACTGCTATCTCCAGTATGATCCTGGTTGTGATCCCTCGGTTGACTGTACTCGTTATCTCGCTCTAACAATTGAGCCATGTTGACAACATCTGAATAGAGAGAAAATTTATGAGAAATGAGATACTGACGTATGTCGGGTTTCAAACCTCTTAGAAACATCCGCGTTATACGTTCCTCATTCTCCACCAAATGAGGTACAAACCTGGACAACTCTGTAAACTTTGCCTCGTACTGGGACACCGTCATGTTATTTAGTTCCAGTCTAATAAACTCCACTTCCTTCATATGACGAATACTTCCAGGAAAGTACTTGTCAGTGAACAGTTTCTGAAATGTCTCCCAAGACATGCTGAGTGAGGCTGGATGGGTACGCTTCAAAGATTCTCACCAGTAATCTGCCTCATTACGGAACATAAAAGTAACGAATGGATACTTATGTTCTTCCGTGCATCCTAAGACATCGAATATCTTGGTAATTTGTTTGACCCACGTCTCCGCCCTAATCGGATCCGGCTTTCCCCAGAATTCTGGTTGTCCCAACCTTTGAACTGCTTGGCCGTGACAAATCATGCGTTGTTATCATTTCCACCTCTATTTTGTGCACGAGTCTCCCTCGTCTGATTTTGCATGAACTGCAAAAAATATCTAAACATCCCGTCGTTCATCATCTGCTCAGTGGCGTTGTTCACAGGAGGAACATTGTAAGCCTGCTGCACGTTCTCCTCATTGGTGAGTACAGGCGTCTCCATGGTCTCAACTCCACTGTTAACATTCTCAGTCGACATTCTCAAATATTGCCATAAAATAAGGGTTAATTAAACAAAATCCGTACCTGGATTAAGTAATTTAATACCCAAAATTTATTCCAACTATAACTCGTTTAGGCTCCCTCCGTTCGAACTAATTAAACAAAATAATAAATAAGTATAATCATCATCATCATCATCATCATCATCATCATCATCATAATCTATAAATTTATAAATTTTATAAATATATACATCTATTGATAACTCTCTTTCGTCCCAAACCAAGGATTTGTTTTTAAGTACATAATGAAATTACAATTATGTCATTTATTTCCCATAATAAATTAAGAACCCATATATACAAATTGCATCAGGAGAATATTGATTCAATTGCAACTAAATTATTGAATATAAAATAATTGTTTATAAGAATGATCATAGATATTATGTCCATGCCTCTTATACCAACCACATTAATTATTATTGCACCGAAGGCCATTCACAGCTAAACTCAAAGTATGCATTATTATTATTTTAGTCAATTACGTTCCATCACAGGGAGCATAATCTATAATTTTAGATGCAAAAATTTTATGATATCCAATAATCAAGCTTTATGTGACGCCCCCAAAATAGGTATACATCACCCATTCTGAGTCGTCAATAACATGGTATAGAAACAACTACAACTTTATTAATATAACTTATAAACTGTGAGTTTAAATACAAATATTGTCATCTAGACAATATACATTACTTTACAAAAATGGTGAGGACTACTAAAATAACTTCCTAGAACCTTCATTCCGTACCTCGACTAGTACTCGCTACATTCTCGCCTCCTAAGAAGAAAAACAGAACAAAAAGGAAAAGGGTGAGCTCAACTAGCCCAGTAAAGAATATTATGACTAAGATAATATAGAAAAAATTATCGTTAGTCTTCAACAGGAAAAATCTGATAGAATACAATAGACAACAAGTTTCAGATCAGCAGCGAAATAATAATTCATAGATGAGTTACATAAGAATGAAGTCTACTATTATCTATGAATTTAAAAGTCCATCGTCAATATTTTATCCCTGTAACATCAATCAATATTCATCTTGAATCAAATTTTCATCTTTACACTACAGACCAAAGATATTCATCAGTTGGTCATGTTCATCCTAACACCTGTTCATCTTTGCACTACGGGGCAAAGATATTCATTATAAAATCATTTATCTTTGCACTACAGGCCAAAGATATTCAATAATATCATCATTTAGGACTGAGGATGATGAAAAATATTTTAAAGGAAACGAATCCAGTGAAACAAAAGAATAAATATCAAGGATTCATATTTCAGCTATTTCATGTCCAAAAATACCTCATAAATAATCATAGTGAAGTAAAATCCAAGAAAGATCAAAACATGGATACAATCAAAGCTAGTATCCATAATAGATATTTTGGACGAAATGGAAATTTTTTTTATTTTTCGATGAATAGTGCTGTATTCATGAATAGTGTCGTATACGTGAATAGTAACCCCAACACAAAAAGTTTCAAATTTGATTAAAAGTTCAGATCAATACTTCGGCATAATGATATTGAAATAAATAATATCATATATGAAAAAAATAACATCCCTTACCTCGAAAAGACGGTACTCCTGACTGGAATACTAGATATAGTGCTGAAGGGAACTTGCACTGTATAGCAACACTCAAGGTATCAAAATACTCACAAGAATACGCTCAATATATCGAGATAGAAAACTTCAATTTCTGGTGTGATTTTCAATTCTAACCTAAGCACCCTATTTATAGGAAAATGCTTAGAACACCAAAACAGAAAATTTAATAAAATAATAATATACTTTTCTTAATTTCCTTAGCACACCTCACCAGCTGATTCAACCATTAACATGTGCCACTCAAATGGAAAAAACATTTTCTTGATAAAAATAAATAAAACTTCCAAAAATTAATTATTTCAGAACTTTGGAACTTCAATAATTCACAATAAATAGCCCTTTTGTCAGAAAAATTCAAACCACAATACCTTTCCATAGGAAATTTCATTCTCTACAACTTTGCAGAAGAAAGGTTTTCCAAATTCCAAACAGAAATTGACCAAAATCCACAAACGGGCGATTTTACAGGCTATAATCAAATTTCGGTCAAGAATTGGGGTCTACCGACATACAAAACATGTGTTAATCAATTAATGTCACAAAAATACTCTTCCTCCTCATATACTCATATATCTCACATTCATTATAAAAATATCACCATCAATATATTATTAAAATAATATATTTAAATGAGTTATTTTATCAGAAAAAGCTAAAATATTAATTTTTAACAATTGTCACATTAAAAATTTTCTCCGTCTATATCCACATAAAATCAATATTTTCCTCATCAATAATTAATTATTCATAAATAATATTATAGAATCACAATACTGACAACCAGGCAGTTCTCAGGAAAAAGGGGGCTTTCCAATAAGGATTTTTCTTGCTGGTGCGCAATTAGATGACCAAACCTCTCCTTAGACAGAACTTTCTAGACATTGCCAATAATGTTATCTAATAATATTATTCAAAAAATATGAATTATTGCTCCGATAATAGAAAATACTGTGCAATGACAATTATTAAAACAATAGTAATATAAAATATCAACGCAACAATTATTTAATCAATAAAATAAAATACTGAACAGTAATTACTGTAACAATTATTGAGTAGTGCCTTCTTACGTAAGAATCAATAATTAGTGTAATATCGTGTGCTACTGTGTTTTAACCACCGGGTATTCTAACAGTATTAACGGTAACAACTACGCCGTTATTTATAACCAACTTATTCTTGTCGTTTTCTTCATCCAATCGCTTTCCGTTATAGGGACTCAGACAAGGCTGCGCCGTCGTACGAATATTTCCCGACAGTAAAAATATTCCACGACCAAACGAATATTCCCCGTCAACAATGAATATTTTAAAACCACTTGCTTGTTTGAAATAATTGTGCATTTTACCCATAACTTACCACATTAATCAAATCAACCCTTACTATTTCAAGATAATAAATAGAGGAAATCTAATTTCATTAAATAATAAGTTGGGGTCTTACACTTTATATACTCTGGCATTATATATACATTAATTATGCATATTGTAATATAATTACATCTACATCAATTAAAGGAGATTCTAACACAACAATTCAATTAATTAAAAGTCATCCTCACATGCCTTGGGGCCCCCTTATTAGCAAACAAAGATGAAATAGTAGATCTTATTATTCCTTGCTCTTGTTTCTCTCAGTTGCTGCCTCCTTTCTTTTTATGTATTAGGTGTAATACTTGAGTAAAATAGGTCTAACTATTTATTTATTTACTAATAGATCTTATTAATTCTCCTAATTTTAATAGGATTTTAAAATTACATAATTATAAATTAGACCCAATTAATTTCCAATTAATTTTAAGGCCCAATTTTACAAAATTAATTTATCCATCACTTATTAATATTTATTAGCCCATATAAATTAAATGACTACTTTAACCCAAATAAAAACTAAGTCCAATTAA
The DNA here is from genome assembly GCA_020205505.1 of Panax japonicus. Taxonomy (NCBI): domain Eukaryota; kingdom Viridiplantae; phylum Streptophyta; class Magnoliopsida; order Apiales; family Araliaceae; genus Panax; species Panax japonicus. Next base: position 48,542,952 of record CM035108.1, on the reverse strand, counting down.
TATGTTTTAAAACAAAATAATTTTATTATTCAATATTTATTTATCTATCTACTTTTTTACCAGTTATTACATCATCCCCCCTTAAAAATGATTTCGTTCCCGGAATCAAAAGAATGGAACGTAACTAATTTTTAAAGAGATGTGGATACTCTGCTCGAATACACTCCTCCATCTCCCAAGTAGCTTCTAGCTCCGAATGATTCCTCCACAAAACCTTAACAAATAGAATAGTCTCATTCCTCATAATCCGCCCTTGACAATCTAAAATTGCATCGACATGCTCCTCATAAGAAAAATCTTCTCGAATCTTATGTAATAGGTATTGCACAGCATGAAGTGGACGATAATTATAGGGAATTGTTAAATCCACAATATTTTTTGTTATTTCCATAACAAAAGTGTCGTTATAGATGTGTAGCGACGGTGAAAACCATTGATATAAGATCTATAGCGACACTTTTGTTGTAGAAATAAAATTTTCAGTTGTGGATTTAACAATTTCCTAATTATATTTCCTTAACACCGAAAAATGAAAAAAATTATGTACACAAGATAACTGTGGAAGAAAAGCCATCTAATATGTCACGTCTCTAACTCTCTCAAGAACTTCAAAAAGGCCAATGAAATGCGGACTAAGATTCCATTTCAAATCGAACCTTCAAATTAAACTTCTATCAAATAAAATTAATTAATATTTAATTATTAACAAAAATATGGGTTATTACATTCGTCCCTCTAAAAAAATTTTTATCCTCGAATTCAAATGAGCTGCAAAAAGTTTTATTTTTATTTAAATTGTGTAATTATTCAAAAAATTTAGTTAAGACGTAGTATCACCTTTTGTAACAATCAATGCTGGTAAGTCTATCGGTCCACGTAATTATTCATGTACTTGTAGAAGATTTGCCAGCTACGGTGTAAGACCGCAACTTTTTATAAATAAAAATGAATTTTCTCTATTCATTATTTTGAAATAGTAAGGGGTGGATTTGATTAATATGGTTAGTTATGAGTAAAATGTGCAAATTTTGTAAAATAAGCAAGTGGTTATATAATATTCATTGTTGAAGGGGAATATTCGTTTAGTCATGGAATATTCTTGTTGTCGGAGAATATTCGTACGACGGCACATCCATTTGTGGGCCCCATAACGAAAATTTGTCGGATGAAGAAAACGACAAGTATGAGTTTTTTTAAATAACGGCATAGTTGTTACCGTTAACACTGTTGGAATACCTGGTGGTTAAAGTACAGTAATATGCGTGGTTGCACAGTAGCACACGGTATTGCACTATATTTTTGGATTATTGATTCTTATGTAAGAAGGCACTACTCAATAATTGTTACAATAATTATTGTTCAATATTTTATTTTATTGATTCAATAATTACTACGTTGATATTTTGTATTATTGTTATTTCAATAATTGTCACTGCACAGTATTTCCCATTATCAAATCAATGATTCATATTATTTGAATAATATTATTAGATAGCATTATTGGCAATGTCTAAGTAAGTTCTGTCTAGGAAGGGGGTTTGGTCATCTAATTGCGCGTCAATAAAGAGAAATCCTTATCGAAAAGCCCCCTCTTTCCTGGAAACGATCCTGGTTGTCATTATTGTGATTCTATAATATTATTTATGAATAATTAATTATTGATTTATATGATAAGAAAATATTTATTTTACGTGATTATAAATGAAGGAATTAATGTTGAGATATTTTATCGGTATTTTGTCAGAATGGAGGTATTAACAATCATCCGTATGTGAATTTCGGTCATTTTCTGTTTGGAATTTGGAAAAATTTTCTTATACAAAGTTATAGAGAATTAAATTTCCTATGGAATGGATATAAAATTTGTATTTTTCTGGTAAAGGGGCTATTTATTGTGAATTATTGAAGTTTCAGTAAATAAATGTTTTTTATTAAAAACATGGGTGGGCCCCACTTTTGTTTTTTGGTGGAAAAATACTGAAGTTTCAAGTGTGGTGTGCATGAATGGCAGAGGGTAGAGTCACTGGTAGCAGGTTAGTCTACTTTGACATTCTGGCATTTTTTTATAAATAGGGTGCTTAGGTTAGAATTGAAAATCACATCAGAATCAAAAGTTTTCTCTCTATAATATCTAGCGTATTTTTGTGAGTATTTAGATATTTTGAGAGTTGATAAGCAGTGCAAGTTTTCTTCAGTATTATATCCGATATTTCAGTCAGAAGTACTATTCTTTTGAGGTAAATGATGTTATTTTCTTCGTAAATGATGTTATTTCTTTCAATATCATTATACCGAAATTGGTATAAATTTTATTAAGAAATTTTTACCTTTTCATGTCGAGGTTACTATTCACGTATACAGCACTATTCATGAATATATTAGAATTCACAAAAAAACTCAAATTTTATTTTCTTGGTCCAAGTTGTCTATTATGGTTACTATCTTTGATTGTATCCATGTTTTGATCTTCATTCTTGAATTTTTCTCCACAATTAATTATTATGGAGTATTTTTTTTAACTTAGATAAACCAAAGTACGAATCCCTAATCTTTGTCCTTTTATCTCACTGGATTCGTTTCTTTAAAATATTTTTCATCATCCTCAGTCCTAAATGATGATATAACTGAATATCTTTGGCATGTAGTGCAAAGATGAATGATTACCTGATGAATATCTTTGGTCCTGTGGTGCAAAGATGGACAGGTGTTGAGATGAACATGACCAACTGGTGATATAAATGAATATCTTTGGCTTGTAAAGCAAAGATGAATATTTGGTTCAAGATGTATATTGATTGATATTACAGGGATAAAATATTGATGATGGACTTTTAAATCATAGATGATAGTAGTTTCATTCTCTACTTAATTCTTCTAATGAATTGTTATTTTCGCTGCGAATATTGATCTAAAACTTGTTGTCCATTATAGTTTATCTGATTTATTGAAGGCTAACGATAATTTGTTCTACATTATCTTAGTCATAATATTCTTTACTGGGTTAGTTGAGCTCACTATTTTCCTTTTTGTTCTATTTTTCTTCTCAGGAGGCGAAAATATAGCGGGAACTAGTCAGGGTGTGGAGTGAGGTTTCAAGTCAGATGTTTTAGTAGTCCTCACTATTTTATAAAATAGTGTATCAGTAATTATAATGATGACTTATTTGAGTTTGGATATTGTTTAGAAGACAATATTTTTATTTAAACTCACAGCATATGTGTTGTCGTATTTTGTACGATAATTGTAATAATGAAGTTGTAGTTATTTTCTGTACCATGTATTTGGTGACTCAGAATTGGTTGTGTGGATCTATTTTAGGGGCGTCACATACGGCGTCAAATCTTGGTAAAGTTCTTCATATTGTATCGAATTAAATCACACTCCACTGCTTGTGCGGGTCCTTGTCAATTTCCTTGATTTTCATTCTTGCAGCGTACTCTTCAGAACATAATTCGAAACACATAATTTTCTCTACATCTATTTCAAATACCCAAAAATATTCAAAATTATCTTTAATTCGAAAAGAAAAACTTATGTTCTGCACATGATTAGGATCTAACAATTTATTTTATAAAAAAATTTATGCAAAACTCCAATAACATCAGATAAACAAAATAACTCTATAAATTATATCACCAACTCCTCCTAAGTTCTTCAAGAGTCTCAGTCCAATTTAATTCTCAAATATTATTACACCGAAAATTTATTACTAAAACCTCATCATCGCCATATCAAATTCTAAGTCACATTTATTATCAAAATAAGCAAACTATAAATGTTCAAGATCTCTCAAAATCAAATGGATTCACCACAATTCATATATATTAACCATTTAATAAATCATCATTCTCTTAGTGTAAAACTAAACCCAACATATTCAAAGATCTCCTCATACTATCACACAGAAAACTTCACACAACATAACTCTAATATATATTCTACTAGAATAACCACAAAATTGATCATTAACTCCAAATGATTAATCTAATCACCTCTAGTATCAACAACTCAAATTTATAAGAGATCTTTTATACTTAATAGATTCCACTTTATCATATTATTCCATCAGTACATATACCTCAAGTTATCTAAAAGCATAACAAAAAATCAAAGTATAACCCAAATCAAATCCTAAATTCTAAGATAATAATAGATTGTTACCCAAAATCACTCTAACAAAAAAAATTCTTAAATACTTTCTAATATAAATACTCATATCATATTCGTATTACATATTGATCATTTCTTAATAGTCCAAATTATAGTTTTATTCTCCTTAATTATCCAATCACATTTCTTAACTAATATCATTACTCCATCGCATAACAATAATAACCTCGACAAATTATCTCACCTTCCTCAAATCAACTATAAATCGAAAAGAGACTAATATATTCGGTCAAAATCAACACCAACCAAAGAGAGAACCAAATCGAAACAAACTCCTATTGTGACGCCCCCAAAATTAGGTATACATCACCCATCTTGGGTCGTCAGATACATGGTACATAATTCAAATACAACTTACTAATACAACTGTCGTGTAAAATACGACAAAACATAACTGTGAGCACTACTACAAAACAATAAATAGACAACGCTAAAAAAACGTTGTGGTTTCTGTCAGAAAAACGTAGTGGTTAAGGGTGTTGTCTATTTGACACCGTTACACAACGTACAACGTTTTTAAAACGTTGTAGTTAAGCACAATACACAACGTTTTTTTAGGAAAAAACGTTGTAGATTTATTTTCAAAAAATTAGCAGATGCTTAAAAACGTTGTAGAATGTATGATTCCACAACGTTTTCTAGATAAAAACGTTGTGGTTTAATATATCAGACAACGTTTTTAACCAATTTATACAACATTTTTAAAATGTTGTAAATGAAGAAAAAAAAAGGTTGTTGTTCACCTATATTACCAATGCACATGTAATATGCTAATGCCATGATATATAACTAAAAGGTCTAAATTCTCATTTAAATTTAAAGCCAAAATGTATCAACCATTCAAAATACATAGAAAACTAAAATTAGCAGTCTGTATGAAAATTAGAATACACAAGTCAGTCAGATCCCACTTCAATAACTGTGCAGCCCACATTCCATATGTCAACAGCAAAGGCAAGCTCTGGATTAACATCTTTTCCCAACATAGACTTCAGAACCTTCAGCAAAGGCAAGCTCTGTGCAGCCCCCTTTCCATGCATTTCGAAACACCTGCCAAGCTCCTGAAGTAAAAGTCTCCACAGAACTATCGAGAACCTTCAGACCCTGAAGATAAATAAAGGAAAGATACAATAGTAAATTAACTGATCCATAACATACATGAAACTCACACTCCAAAGCTGTAATACAAATCATTTATATAGCACATATATTCTTGCTAACATGCCATCATCACATTCAATTATGGAAGCACAACTTTGACACCTATATTGGGCATTTGATATCATACTAGAGATCTCATAACCATGACTTGCCTGGCCAAGGATTGTATCCTCATTAGCTTTCTCTAGATTTTCCAAAGCTGCCTTGCATCTAACCCACTCAAAATCTGAAACCCATTGAGTGAAAAACCCATAACCCACTCCCACAAGAACACTAACAGCTATGCTTAGGCCCACCCAAAAACCAAATAAAGCAGGAAAAGCAAACAGCAAAACTACTTTAAGTAATGCATCAAACCTCTTAGTCCTGTGAGCATTATTACTTTTGTGCAAGTAATTGGAGAAATCAAGATATAATTAAACATAGCCCAAAATCAAAATTATAGTACCAGGTACCATATATATCTCCAGCAATGCTAGCAGAAACAATTTGGGCAGTAATATCCTTGTTTTTCTAGTACAAAACATTAAGGTTGAACTTGTATAATAATCAAATAAAATAGTTACTAATGAAAGCATCCCCAAAGAAATACCCCTTTCTTGTTGAAACCAATTCAGATGCTGCTAAATTTTTAAATTTTGTCCAAGAATGATACTTCTCAATTCAATAAATGAATATAGGTCATGAATGAACTTTTAATCCCAAAGCAAAAGAAAATATATAAAAAATTATGGATTGTGTGGAATGATACTGGAGCTTAATAAGTCTCAAGATTCTCACAGAAGACATTTAATAGTATTAGAGAATGAATGAGATATGGTCCAAAACGCAGAACACGAAAGGATACAAATCGCACAACGAAACGATACTTGGGAGTGTTGTACTTGTTCTTATCCTGGTTAATCAAACGAATCCTAGCCCGATAATATGTCTTCCCCTCTGTAGAGATTTTATAAATGAAGGACCATCAGTTCAGTCACTGACAAATAGAATTCCACATATACCTCTATAATATAAAGCCTTAAAATTGAAAATAAATTGCAAAATGTTAATGATTACCTCTTCTTCTCTTAAATTTGACCTGATACCGCTTAAAGTATGCCCTTGGCTTGACAGCTTTTGCAAAGACCTGAACCAGCAACAATATAAGGTAAGCACACCGTTTAATGATTGGGGGAGACATTGTCTAACAACAACACTTCATACATCCAACCAATCGAAGAGAGCTTTTCGAAAAAGTGAAATGTAAACAATAACGATCTAGATCTCCTAATATAAATTGAAATTTTATAATCTACTGCCTAGCAAAATCCAAAATCAGAAGTAATTGGATGTTCTGTTTATAGTCCATGATCCTTCAGAGCTCATTAGCTACGAACTTCACCTGTATGGTACCAGGTAAATTACCATCAGAACAATATATTTGTTCAACCAACCCAAAAAAAATAAGCAACAAGGAAAATGCACAGAAAGTTGAAAAAAATAACATAAAGAAGTTACTTACCATCTTGACAGCGATTGTCAAAGAATAAAGAGGGAAAAACCCTCAGGCTATCAATAACAACAGAGGTCACATATCAGCTCAAACATTTATCTCGAATAGAACTCAATAACAGAAAACATAAGATAGTCATCCAGGCACCAATGATTTTTAAATGTTCAATGTTCAGATACAAAGAGTATAACTCACAGATAAGTAAAATAGAGAATAAAAGTATTACCACTATCAGAATTCAATAGGGCCACTGCATCACCAAATGAACACTTGTAAACACTATAGAAGTAACATAATAAAGCAAGAAGATTATGATAGGAATTTCCCATTAGAATTGCAGCTTTGTTACCTTAACCTTTCTATAGCATGTGTAGTTTCAGAGTTCCAATCTTTCAAACTTCTTTCATTGCAAATTTTGGCAAACACAACCGGCTGTTGGGGGTATAGTCCAATATCGTATTGTGATCAACCAATTTTCAAATATGAAATTTCCGGGATTCAAATCAATAAAACAATTAATGAATGAATAATAATAAGTAATAAACTCTTCTAAATTATCCATTCTGGATTGAAATAAAATAAATTAACCTTTGATTATCACCTTAAAAAGCTAGGTATTTACCTATCTGTAATAAGCTCAGTTGTGACAACTGAAGTTGTCGACATCACATTCCTTCTAGCTACATAGGGTTTGATCGTCCTTCAAGATCCGGCTTTGAAAATCAGCCTATGTTGATCAGCATAGTAGTCTAGGGTTTGATCGTCGCAGTTCTGGGCGAGAAGACCTTTGAAGTAAGCCACAGTGGATCCGAGGCTGGACCGCATAGAGAACTTGGAACCGTTAGAGCATCGAACGTTAATTGGGACCGCCTCTTCACTACCACCAGCGACGGCGACGGCAAGATCTGAAGCATCCAGATGATTTAGGTGGAGAGGACGTAGAGGAGCGAGCCTTCGAGCTTTTCAGTGACGAAATCGGAAGGACTTTCCATATAGATCGACGAGATTGGCGGCGGTTCTCTCAATTAAGAAAAAGAGAGAGATTTACGAACTCACAGGAGGATTTGTAATCAGATAATGGAGTTAGGGTTTGAGGAATTTGAAAAGGAGAAGGGAACAAATGAAATCTCAGTGTTTTTTTTTCTTACCCGACTCTCAGGCACATACTTCCGTTTTTAAGTTCCGTGTTTTTCCAAATAGATAACATTTTTCTAAAAAAAACGTTATCTAATTAAAACAAAAAAAATGTTCTTTTAAATAGATAACGTTTTTACATACTATATCTACAACGTTTTTTTTTAAAAACGTTGTAAAAAAAAAATACCACAACGTTTTTATAAAAAAACGTTGTCTATTAAGTGTTGTCTATTAGGTACTTTGTACTGGTGGAGTTTGAATACAATTATTGTCTACTGGAGATTATACAAACTCAAAAAGAGTCCTCATTACAATTATTAATACACTATTTCACAGAATAGTGAGGACTACTAATGCTATCCTCTGGACCGTCACTCCGTTCCCCAACTAGTCCCTGCTATGTTCTCATTTCCTGAAGAGAACAGTGAAAGAAAGGGTGAGCTCAACTAGCCCAGTAAGAAATATTATGACTAAGATAATGCAGAATAAATTATCGTTATCCTTCAACAGTATTAAACTGATAAAATATAACAACATCAAGTTTAACAGCAGCGGATCAAGCAATCCATTAAAAGAGTCAAGTAGAGAATAGAATCTACTATCTTTTATGATTTAAAAAGTTTTTCATCACTTTTATCGCTGAGACTCAGCTTAATAAATAATCCACATCATGAAATCATCCCTGCACTACAGGCCAAGGATATTCTTTAGTATCACGACTACGAATTATCCATGCACTACGGGCCAAAGATAATCGTATTTTCATCAACGGTCCTGATCATGCCATAAAATAATTCATCTTTGCTCCCTTGGCCGAAGAGAATCCATAGCCATAATCATACCAAAAACTGTCCATCAATGCACTACGGGCCAATGAGGACTTTTAAATTTTCACATCATTTGTAACATTACGGTCATGATTATACCGAATAATCCCTGGTCATAATCATACCAAGTCCATATATGCACTACAGTCCACAGATGACTTTCAACATAACATAAACATGAGGATGATGACAATGATATAAGAATTCAATAAAACAAGTTCAAGAATTAATTTGTCCAAGAACTACTAAAGTCCAAATTGTTAACATGATACTGCTTTGTAGAGTAAAATTCAAGAATGATCAGAAGAATATATCAATGAAAAGATACTGGATGAAGCGCAAATATCAAGGATATTCTACTAATTTCATGGAGTATAGAAGTCAAAACTTTAACCAACTGAGTATAATAAAGAATGGAATAACAAATGAAATCACCATGCATGCGGTACTTTGCATCAACAGGTTATTCCAACAGAATAATAATAACAGAACCAGGTCAGGCAAAATTTGCACCGACAGGACGTTCCAACAGAATAATAAAGACGGAACCAGGTCCGGTGTAAAACACACAGACAGGATGTTCCAACGGAATAATAATAAAGACGGAACCAGGTCCGGTGTAAAACACAGACAGGATGTTCCAACAGAATAATAGAAGAATGTCACCAAGTATAGGGTAGACCGCGTATACCGGTTATTCCAACAGAATAATAAGAAATGGAATAACAACAGTTCTCTTCACGAATAAGAAAGAATAACACCCCTTACCGTAACAGAAACTGGATATAGGAAAAGAAAAATTAAGTAGCAAAAAGCTTTTCTTCTATCTCTCTATAATTTCTCTCTCTAGAGTTCAGTGAATTCGTAAGAAAATAATGAAGGAATGAGCTTCTATTTATAGGAAAATGGAATGCATAGTAACTAATCCATGAACGGTCCAGATTGATTTACTTTAATTTGACAGTCCATATTTAAAGAAAAATCTTTTAAATAAAATATAATATATTCTATTTATATAAAAAGATTTTTACTATGCAAATACTATACAACACTATGCAACACTATGCATAATAAAATATAATATATTCTATTTATAAAATAACTTTAATAAAGTATTCTATTTTATATAAAAAGATGTTTCTAGTTTTATTACGTTAATGATACGAATAAAATAAAACGTCATCATCGCTATAATAATTCATATTATTAATCGACAATAATTGAATCAAATTGAGCGACTTCTCACATAAATATCAATAATCAATACCGTGTGCTACTATGCAACAACGCGTATTACTGTACTTTTACTACCCAGTAGTTCAACAGTATCAACTGTAAAACTTCCGCTGTTATTTTCAATAAAATATTTTTATCGTTTTCTCAATCCGACAATAATTCCACCAATAATTGTACCGTCGTACGAATATTTTCTGACACAAAGAATATTCCCTGACCAATCGAATATAATATAACAACTTGCATACTTTGCAAAATTTATAAATACTATCCACAAATATAATATTATCTCAAATTCACACCATAATATTAAAAAAAATATTTCGAGAAAATTAATTCTTTATTCATAAAATCTGGGGTTTCACAATCTCCCCTCCTTATGGAATTTTGCCCTCGAAATTTACGTACGCATCTGGTATGCCGAACAGGTGAGGATACCTTGACTTCACTTCAAATTCTAACTCTTGAGATATAACCTTTGAGTGTTGAATACGATTCTTCTTATCCAAGATTGTAATACGTATCTCTTCAAACGTTAAATCATCCGCTATCTCGTCCGGTTCTAAATTAATAATATGGTTCGGGTCGTCCACATATTTACGTAACATCGATACAAAAAAAAATGTTATGAACACACAATATATTTGGCGGTAAAACGAGTCTATAAGCCACAGTTCCTACTCAATCGAGGATTTCAAATGGGCCAATTAAATCGAGGGTTGAGATTTTCTTTCTTCAGCAAATCTTGCTTCTAAAATAAAACCCTCTTGAACCTTCTTCTTCACATTCACCAGATTCGGGTATGTAGCTTGAGCGTCTTTAACTTTATCGATTAAAGTTAATTTTACTCGTATATTCGTTATCTTCACGTGGGTCCCTAGAGTCTTTAACTCTATCTTCATCATTTGCAAGTTATACGAAATGAGTCTTTGTGTTAACAACATCGCACTTGTAAACGCATACGATCTTCTACTCAACACGTCAGCTACCACGTTCACTTTTCCATGATGATATTGAATAGTACGATCGTAATCTTCAACAGCTCGAGTCAACGTCTTTGGTGCATGTTACTTTCGTTTTAGTTGAAAAAATTATTTTGAGGGTTTAAGAAATGGGTTTTGTACTGGTGTCAATACAAAATTCGATTTCACGCTCTGGGGTAGGCTAAGAAGTCTTCAGGAATACGTCAAGAGATTTATTAATGATAAAAATATCATTCAAAACTGTTACTCACATCCAAGACTTGGATAGTACGTCACATTGATACCAACTGTGACTTCTATCCCTTAACCTAGATAGCATCTCACAATGATACCTATCAACTTGTTATCGTCATTCACGACGTCGCCTACAAAAAGTCTGGCTTCGGTGCATTCCACACAAGGAAGTCATCAACAAAAGGATCGGGGTTCTTTACTTATGGCTTGATATGACAATGATTGAATTTAGTTGTTTGGTTACTTGAATTCGCATAATAGGTTGGTTAGGAATATGAAAGCTAACAACCTTACGAAAAACTTGATGAGTAGTAACCAATCGTTTTTTAAAATCGCATCAAATGCAAGTATTTTCAAAGAGACAAGATCAACATGTAACGTGAAAGTGTCGATTTGAATCAAATAAGATTTATAAACAGTGGAGGTAACGAAGGTTTCTCCCAATGGAGTTTCAATAGATAAATCAAAGTTTAACTTCTCCGGAGTTAAGTACAAACATTGAACACAACTAGGTGAAATAAAAGAGTGAGTAGAACAGGTATCTAACACGGTATAGACTTCGTAAGAGCTTATGATTAACTTACCCGTGATAATTTTATTCAGGTTCCTCGTCACAAGAGGAAAAAAAATGCTATCTCTTAAACTATCGGCTTTGGCTTGTCTGGGACATCCTTTGGCATCATTATCCCAGCTGGAATTGACTTCATCATACGACAAAATCGAACTAGGTGACCTTCTCTTCCGCAATTAAAACACGCTTTGGATTGCTGCGTACAGTTTGGACGGATGTGTCCCTCCTGTCCGCATTTGAAACATACGACCGGTGGTCATTCTTCTTCCTCTGAAACGAGTGTCGATGCTGCTATCTTTCCATCATTATTGAACCTTCTCTTCTTGAAATGTCCATTTCTACTATCTTGGCCATGATTACCATCGAAGTGGTTACCATTCTTGGTATGATAATTTCCCCCGCGATAGTTATCATTGTTCTGATGGCCATTGCCACCGGTATGATTATTATCATGTTGCTGGTCATTACCTTTTGGTTGTGATAACTCATTATCGCGCTCCACTAACTGAGCCCTATTCACAATATCAGAATATAAACAAAGTTTGTGAGAAATGAGGTATTGACGTATATCGGGTTTCAAACCTTGCAAAAACATTCGCGTCATTCGCTCCTTATTATCGACTAAATGGGATGCAAACTGGGATAACTCCGCAAACTTAGCCTCGTACTGCTACACGGTCATATTGTTTTGCTCCAGCTTGATGAATTCTACCTCCTTCACGTGACGAATACTTTCAGGAAAGTACTTGTCATTGAATAATTCTTGGAACTTCTCCCAAGACATCTTGAGTGCGTCAGGCTGGGTACGTTTTATAGATTCCCACCAACGATCTCCTTCTTCACGCAATATAAAGGTGGCGAATGGAACCTTTTTCTCATCTAAGCATTCCAAGACATCAAATATCTTGGTAATCTGCTTTATCCATGTCTCCGCCTTAAGTGGTTCTGGCTTTCCCAAAAACTCCGGTGGTCCCAGCTCCTTGAACTGCTTAGTGGTGACCGTCTGAGAGTTATCAGTATTTCTACCTGCATTTTGGACATGAGCTGCCTTCGCCTGTTGTTGCATGAGGTGCATAAAGTCTCTGACCATTCCATCATTCACCATTTCATCGGTGTTATTATTTTCATAAGGAGTATTGTCCTCTAGTTTCACATTATCCTGATTATTGATCTGTGGAGACTCAACGGTCTCCTGTGCTCCATTGATAAACTTAACATTCTCGGATGCCATTTTCAAACACTGCCACAAAACAAGGTTACCACATATTATCCCTATACTTTGACCGACCAATTAAATACAAAATAAATTTAAGTAGGTCATATTAGCGAAGGAATTCTCCGTCTCTCCCCTCCTAGTTCTAGTCTCACATCTTAGCCAGAGATCATATCCCTAAGATCTGATACCAACTGTGACGCCCCCAAAATTAGGTATACATCACCCATCTTGGGTCGTCAGATACATGATACATAATTCAAATACAACTTACTAATACAACTATCGTGTACAATACGACAAAACATAACTGTGAGTTTGAATACAATTATTGTCTACTAGAGATTATACAAACTCAAAAAGAGTCCTCATTACAATTATTAATACACTATTTAACAGAATAGTGAGGACTACTAATGCTATCCTCTGGACCGTCACTCCGTTCCCCGGCTAGTCCCTGCTATGTTCTCATTTCCTGAAGAGAACAGTGAAAGAAAGGGTGAGCTCAACTAGCCCGGTAAGAAATATTATGACTAAGATAATGCAGAATAAATTATCGTTAGCCTTCAACAGTATTAAACTGATAAAATATAACAACATCAAGTTTAACAGCTGCGGATCAAGCAATCCATTAAAAGAGTCAAGTAGAGAATAGAATCTACTATCTTTTATGATTTAAAAGGTTTTTTATCACTTTTATCGCTGAGACTCAGCTTAATAAATAATCCACATCATGAAATCATCCATGTACTACAGGCCAAGAATATTCTTTAGTATCACAATTACGAATTATCCATGCACTACGGGCCAAAGATAATCGTATTTTCATCAACAGTCCTGATCATGCCATAAAATAATTCATCTTTGCTCCCTTGGCCGAAGAGAATCCATAGCTATAATCATACCAAAAACTGTCCATCAATGCACTACGGGCCAATGAGGACTTTTAAATTTTCATATCATTTGTAACATTACGGTCATGATTATATCGAATAATCCCTGGTCATAATCATACCAAGTCCATCTATGCACTACAGGCCACAGATGACTTTCAACATAACATAAACATGAGGATGATGACAATGATATAAGAATTCAATAAAACAAGTTCAAGAATTAATTTGTACAAGAACTACTAAAGTCCAAATTGTTAACATGATATTACTTTGTAGAGTAAAATTCAAGAATGATCAGAAGAATATTTCCATGAAAAGATACTGGATGAAGCGCAAATATCAAGGATATTCTACTAATTTCATGGAGTATAGAAGTCAAAACTTTAACCAACTGAGTATAATAAAGAATGGAATAACAAATGAAATCACCATGCATGCGGTACTTCGCATCGACAGGTTATTCCAACAGAATAATAATAACAGAACCAGGTCAGGCAAAATTTGCACCGACAGGACTGTTCTAACAGAATAATAAAGACAGAACCAGGTCCGGTGTAAAACACACAGACAGGATGTTCCAACGGAATAATAATAAAGACGGAACCAGGTCCGGTGTAAAACACACAGACAGGATGTTCCAACAGAATAATAGAAGAATGTCACCAAGTATAGGATAGACCGCGTATACCGGTTATTCCAACAGAATAATAAGAAATGGAATAACAACAGTTCTCTTCATGAATAAGAAAGAATAACACCCCTTACCGTAACAGAAACTGGATATAGGAAAAGAAAAGTTAAGTAGCAAAAAGCTTTTCTTCTATCTCTCTATAGTTTCTCTCTCTAGAGTTCAGTGAATTCGTAAGAAAATAATGAAGGAATGAGCTTCTATTTATAGGAAAATGGATCGCATAGTAACTAATCCATGAACGGTCCGGATTGATTTACTTTAATTTGACGGTCCATATTTAAAGAAAAATCTTTTAAATAAAATATAATATATTCTATTTATATAAAAAGATTTTTACTATGCAAATACTATACAACACTATGCAAAATACTATGTAACACTATGCATAATAAAATATAATATATTCTATTTATAGAATAACGTTAATAAAGTATTCTGTTTTATATAAAAAGATGTTTCTATTTTATTACGTTAATGATACGAATAAAACAAAACGCCATCATCGCTATAATAATTCATATTATTAATCGACAATAATTGAATCAAACTGAGCGACTTCTCACATAAATATCAATAATCAATACCGTGTGCTACTATGCAACAACGCGTATTACTGTACTTTTACTACCCAGTAGTTCAACAGTATCAACGGTAAAACTTCCGCCGTTATTTTCAATAAAATATTTTTGTCGTTTTCTCAATCCGACAATAATTCCGTTGTGGTGTCCACCAATAATTGTACCGTCGTACGAATATTTTCTGACACAAAGAATATTCCCTAACCAATAGAATATTATATATAACAACTTGCATACTTTGAAAAATTTATAAATACTACCCACAACTATAATATTATCTCAAATTCACACCATAATATTAAAAAAAATATTTCGAGAAAATTAATTCTTTATTCATAAAATCTGGGGTTTCACAATCTCCCCTCCTTATGGAATTTCGCCCTCAAAATTTACGTACACACCTGATATGCCGAACAGGTGAGGATACCTCGACTTCACTTCAAATTCTAACTCTTGAGATATAACCTTTGAGTGTTGAATACGATTCTTCTTATCCAAGATTGTAACACGTATCTCTTCAAACGTTAAATCATCCGTTATCTCGTCTGGTTCTAAATTAATAATGTGGTTATGGTCGTCCACATATTTACGTAACATCGATACGAAAAAAAATGTTATGAACACGCAATATATTTGGCGGTAAAACGAGTCTATAAGCCACAATTCCTGCTCAATCGAGGATTTCAAATGGGCCAATTAAATCGAGGGTTGAGATTTTCTCTCTTCAGCAACTCTTGCTTCTAAAATAACACCCTCTTGCACTACAAAAAAAAAGGTCATTGCCGACGGGGGTAATCACGACGACAGTGTTGCCGTCGATAATAACGTCAATGGCGACGGTCAAGCCATCGCTAATGAGGTTTTTTCGGTGGGAAAAGTTCGCGGTGGAGGGAAAAGTCATTGGCAACGGGGGACTAGAGTTAATGGCGACGGTAAAACCGTCGCCAATGGGTCATTATCGACGGGGGTTACTAGCGACGACATTGCTGTCGAGAATGACCTTATATTTTTAACCCTCCTAGCGACGGCAACGTCTCTGCCTTTCTTCCCTCTCTATTTTTCATTTTTCGCTCTCAGTTTCCCCATCCTCACCATTGATTGTTAGCCTAGATTAACATAACTTTTAATTGATTTTTCGAATTGATTGTCACCCCATCCATCATCATTTCACCTTCATCATCTCGCCGACCCGTTTCATTTTCCAGCCGCTGCAGTACTTGATCCCATTTTTTCCGGCCGGCCACTTCTCGCTCGCCATTTCATCATCTCTGTGTGTGTGAAGAGGCGTGTATTGCTGAGCTTCTAGAGGTACCGTTCCTCCATCTTTATATTGTTGTCATTTCCTAGTCGCCACTCTCACTGTGGTTGGGAAAGGTACAAAATTTGGTCTCTGTATGTATTTTAGTTGTAATATTTGTTTATGTTGAGTTGCTTAGTGTTTATCATGTGTTAATTTGAGCTCATTTTATCAGTATGTGTAAGAATGATCATTTTGGGGAGCATATGAATGAGATACTTCAATAATTTTGAAAGAGAGAATATATATGTTGCAGGTCGTGTAGGAATTGTCAAGACTATAGACCAGTTAAGGGTGTCAGTTGAGGAGTGATTCCTTGTTAGTATTATGGATTGATCCAAATGTTAGTCATAGAAATATTTACATTTGAGCTCAACTGAAACTCCAAAAGAATGAGGGACTGGAAACTAAAAGAATGTGATATACTGTAGAAGTGTTTTGTCAAAATTCACTTGTAATAAATTTTGGTGACATACTTAGCATTAGTAAAAATTTGAAAGAAAAAACTTTATAGTTAGACTGGTGTTCCTTAAAAGTATTTCTTTTATTTTTATTTTTTGTTTTGTATACATGTTATTTCTTATATATTTTATAGTGTAAATTGTGAAGGTTCATTGAAAGCACGGTTCAACCCAATAATAGGTGTTCATTTTATACATGCAATCAAATGTTTTCTTGATTATTACGTCTCTTAATGACTTTGGTAACGTTCTCACAAGCTAGTTCGAGTTCTTTACATTGTAGATAAACTTTAATTTCCTTTTTTGTCATAACATATCTCAGTATATATAGCCAAATTGTTGAGTAGAAAGTTTGTATATTTTTATATGGATTTTATTTGATTTTGAAGATAGACCTCATAGACCACAATTTTTTATAATGGCTTGATCATGCTATTGTATCTTGGATGTGATGAAGCCACCATAGTTGATAGTAAATTAATATATATAAGTATTGAATGATAATACATATGCTCATACATATGTGTTTTGATTTGTTGAATGATTTTAGGTTTTGATAGAGATAATATTTGAATAGTGTTGCTTTTTGTATTTTTTAATGAACAGAAAAGGAAAGAAAATAGATGGGGTTTTTGTAATCTCTCACACCCTCTACTTTACTAACATAATGAAACTTATTTTGTTTCATATTGATGACATTAATGGTTTGAAAAGTGAATGTGTATTTATATATAATAATCCTTACTTTGACATGCACATATATTTTCATATAGTTTAGGAAGCTTAGAAACCCGTTTGAGATTCACTTAGTAGGAATGAATCTCAAATAGTCCCCGTTTTGGGACTGTTCTTGTATGTTTCGATCTCACTTAGGTCGGTGTTAACGACTTGAGCACGTCTTTATATTTTTTTTAATTTTCGGTCAGTATATATCTCTTGATGTTCTTCGGGTGCATATTTAGACTACGATGTGTTAGTCTATTTCGTGTACTTGAAGACCATGGGGAGGTGCTGCCGAAAATTCTGAAAAATGTAAAGATGTGTTCAAGTTGTTGGCATCAGTGAGGCGACACATCCGGGAATGGGATAGAAGCCTGACCCGTTAGAGTGGGAGATGAAGTTAGGAAACTCATAAGCTTGCATATACATTAACTTGGAGACTTGATTGTGTTTGTCTAACTTTCCATATATATAGCAGACAGTTGTCTGAGATGTCTTTTGATCGAAGTTGGATGGAACGTAGGGTAGCCACTGATAGGAGTGGGCTTAGCTCTGAGTATTGTAGTGGGGTTGAACAGTTTCTCAACTTCGCGTTTGAGCAAGTCAGCGGCGATGAGATCAGATGTCCTTGTAAGAGGTGTGTGAATGAAGTATGGAAGGAAAGGAGTGATGTCATGTGCGACTTATTTGCGTATGGGTTCAAGCAGGGTTATACGACATGGATCTATCATGGGGAAACCTGGTTGGATGAACATGAATCAGAACCGGAATCCAGAGGTGACGAAAACTTTGACTGTACTAACATGATAGTCGAAGCTGCTGGTTCGTACTTTCAGTGGAATACAGACAGGGATGGCAGTAGCGTCGAGCAAGAGCCGAATGATGGGGCTAAGGGTTTCTATGAGTTATTGCATGAAGCAGCGACACCACTGTATGACGGGCACGAAAAAACACACCGTCTTATCTGCTGTGACTAAGTTTTTACACTTCAAGAATGAGCATGACTATAGCGAGAGAGGTTTTAATGAACTGTTAAGCATTGTGAAGGAGTGTTTACCTGCAGGCAATAAGTTACCGGAGTCGTACTATGATGTAAAGAAAATGGTCAAAAGGCTCAATCTAGGGTATAAGAAGATTGATGCTTGTGAGAATGACTGTATGTTGTATTACGGTGATGTCAATAAAGATAAGAGGTCGTGTGATATTTGTGGTACAAGTAGATACTATGAGCAGCGCAAGAAAAAGGGAAAAGACGTGCCGAGAGAGATCTTACGTTACTTTCCCATTGCCCCGAGGCTTCAGCGGTTGTTCATGTCAATACATACCGCCGAGGATATGAGGTGGCACTCTACACGGGACATAGTCGAAGGTCAACTGACGCACCCGGCAGATGGGCTTGAGTGGAAAAATTTTGATAACAAGCACCCCTCGTTTGCTGAAGAGGTTCGCAATGTAGGCTTGGACTTGCTACGGATGGGTTTAATCCGTTTAACAGGGCCTTACACAAAGCCCTACTCAACTTGGCCGGTGATTATTGTGGTGTATAACCTCCCGCCTTCGATGTGCATGAAAGATCCCTACATGTTCATGCCTTTACTGATTCTGGGTGATAAGAGTCCGAGTAAAGACATCAATGTATACCTCAGGCCGTTAGTTGATGAGTTGAAGATGTTGTGGGAAAAAGGGGTTCAAACTTATGATGTATCTCTTAAGCAGAACTTTGACATGAGGGCAGCTTTACTGTGGACAATAAATGACTTCCCGGCGTTAGGAATGATCAGCGGATGGTCGACTCATGGGGGCTTATCATGTCCCGTGTGCATGGGGTCAGTTAAAGCTGTGTGGCTCAAACATGGGGGGAAAATGAGTTTCTTCGCAACATCCAGACAGTTTTTGCCGATTGAACATCGTTATCGACGGATGAGTAGACAATTCAATCGAAAAACAGAGAAACGTCAAGTACCTGGCCGTCTTTCTGGGTCAGCAGTGTTGAGTTGGATTAGTCATTTGAAGTTTCCACCTCCAGGGAAGAATCACAGATTAGAGCGAGCTTATGGTTATGGTAAGGTTCACAACTCGACACACAGATCCATGTTCTTTGACCTGCCTTATTGGGCTACACTCTGCATCCGTCATTGTTTAGATCCGATGCATACTGAGAAGAACGTATTTGATAATATTTTTTATACAGTCATAGATGCCACTGGTAGAACAAAGGACAACAACAAGTCGAGGCTTGATTTGGTAGAAATGAACATTAGGGAAGATTTGTGGCTGTATCAGGAGGGTAGTAAGACGGTAACGCCTAAAGCTGAATATACTTTGACCAGGGAACAGTTGATATTGATATGTAATTGGATTAGTGGACTGAAGCTCCCATATGGATATTCTTCGAATATAGCAAGGTGTTGTAAAGTTGAAGAGCTGAAGTTTCGGGGTCTCAAAAGTCATGATTGTCACGTATTCATGCAGAAGCTGATCCCTGTGGCATTTATCGACTTGTTACCGAAACGTGTGGTTGAAGCACTGACAGAGCTTTCTAATTTCTTCAGAGATCTATGCTTGATGGAGCTTCAGGTCAAAGACATAGATAAAATGGAGATGCAGATAGTAGAAATAATGTGCAAGTTAGAAATGATCTTCCCTCCATCGTTTTTTAATTCAATGGAGCATTTACCTATTCACTTGCCATACGAAGCTAAGTTTGGCGGTCCCGTACAATATAGATGGATGTATCCATTTGAGAGGTAATGACATTAATGTTTTTAATACGGTAAAATGTTCATTATTTTTTTGTTAATCTATATATCACATAGGTATATGCGACGTCTAAAGCACAAGGTGAAGAATAGAGCCCGTGTAGAGGGGTCGATTGCTGAAAGTTATGTTATGGAGGAACTTGTTAATTTCTGCACGTTGTACTTTGAGCCGAATGTTCATACGAAGCACAATCGCTTACGTCGGAATCAGGCTGTTGCGCACGAGGAAAATGGAGAATTAACTGCCTTTAGTCATCCTGTACGCCCATTCGGCGGTAAAAAAAGGCGATTATTGACCAATAGTGAGTATGCAGCTGCCACATTGTATGCACTTGTCAACATGAATGAAGTAGCGCCATACATTAAGTAAGTAGTCATAACTATATATGTCTGGTGTAATTGTGTCAAGTTCCTTTCCAAACACATTGAGTATATAACTGTTGTGCAGTCAATATGATGTTGAAGTACGTGAAGCGAATCCGAGTATATCGGACGAGGATTTGCAAAATTTGAGAAATGGAGAATTTGTGCAATGGTTTAAGGATCATGTAAGTCTAACCTTTAAACGTTCAATGAATCTACCATTATAGACTTATTCTTATGGCGTAATTAACTTTAGAATATGTTGTGTTAATGTACATTAGGTCCTCGCAGATGAGTTAGCTGACAATCGACTAAAGCTTATAGCCGACGACCCCGAAAGATCTGTAGATACTTATACATGTTACATTGTCAACGGTTACAGATTTAAGTGTTGCGATATTGGGGAAGTCGCTTCTGCTGATTCTGGTGTTGTGGTGAAAGGTAGCTGCTACGATAACATTTGGGATGACTGGTATGGACGATTGCTAGAAGTTGTCGTTCTCAAATATTGGGGTCATAAAGAATTAGTTTGCTTCAAATGTCATTGGTTTGATGTTCAGAATGGAGTTAAAGTAGATAAAAAAATAGGACGGGTGACTGTTAATGTTAAGTCAAAACTAAGACTGATGAGTGGTATGGACGAGCCTTTTATTTTAGCAAGTCAAGCGACACAGGTGTACTACGCGCAGAGTGTTAAGACTCCTTCAAGCCCATGGCATGCTGTTATAACCACCAAAGCCTGTGGTTTTCAAGGCACAACTCCTCGTCCAGACGATGAACCTTTACAAGTCGAGTCTACTAGTGTCACACCTGTTGTTGTGACAATTATTAGTGAGTCTATAAAGAAGAGGATGATGTTATCGCTGTCGAAAGTGAAGATGATGTTGTTGAGGAGGTAAATATAGTTGAAGAAATCGTTGAAGACGACGAAGATGGTGATGACAACGATAGTGAAGATCTACTGCTCGAAGATGACGATTCTGATATTGATGGCTTTGACGATATAAATGATTAGGAGTATGTACTATTTGTGTCAGTTTAGTTGTATTCAAATGTAATAGTTTGTAGTAGTGAAATCATTATCTTCAACTTATATTAATCTACTAAATAAGGCGTTGAGTTGTTTTATGAGTATGTATTATTTATGTTGCATTCTTTTAATTGTATTTGTATGTAGGTTACTATTTATGTTGCATTCTTTTAATTGTATTTGTATGTAGGTTACTATTTATGCTGCATTCTTTTAATTGTATCTGTATGTTATCCTCTATGTTATCCCTTTTTTACTGTATGTTGCATTCTTTTAGTTGACAGTATACATACATATGGCGCGCACACCACACGGCGATCGTGGTGGGCGTGCAGGTCGTGGGGGCCGTGGAGATTCTACGCGTGATGATCAGGCGGGATCGTCAGGTATAATTATATATGTTATTGGGATACACATTATTTTTTATTTTATATTGTATTGACATTATATTCGTTTATATAAATATTCATGTATTTCAATACATAGGTGATCGACGTAGGCCTCCGCGGGGACTAGCACGTGGCTTGCTAGGGAATCCCCCCCAGGCGCCTCTTATATGTCGTGTTGGGACTCATAGGTAATTTCATAATCCTATATAATATTACTATAATATATCGTATTTAGTTCTTATATATTCTTTGTAATTTTCAATTTCAACTGTAGTATCCTTGACGCCACGCCAAGGAACACGTTGCTTGGGATCGTCCGCAACCGATTCTCAAGCCCGTGGATGAGGTGGGCAGATGTGGATGATCGTACACGTCAGTTGATTATTGCTGAATTTAAGGTAGGATGTCAATCATTCATATGCTGTTACCTCTCTTTGATTTATGTAATCTCTTTGATTTATGTTGTCTACTA
Organism: Panax japonicus; assembly: GCA_020205505.1. Classification (NCBI taxonomy): domain Eukaryota; kingdom Viridiplantae; phylum Streptophyta; class Magnoliopsida; order Apiales; family Araliaceae; genus Panax; species Panax japonicus. The sequence goes on along the minus strand of CM035108.1, from coordinate 48,520,269 downwards.
AACTTCTTAATGTGTATTATGCAGAGATATTATCGTTTTGAGGACGGGCAGGAAGCCCATGGCATGACTGTTCTGCACAGATACCTAGAGATGAATTGGCACAAGTGGGTCTACGATTGGAAGAAAAAGGCCCAGACGAAGATGGCTGATGGACAAACACTTAAGGATGTCCGGCCAGATTTCATATCTGCTACAGTGTGGGACCAGATGTGCAGCATTTGGGACGGCGAGACCTTCAAGAAGATGTCGCACAGCGTTCAACTGCCCGACAGCAGAGTCGTCTCCCACACTGCACTGGGTCTCAGTCGTACGACCTATACCGGGAGAGACTTGAGGTGAGTTTAAAGCATGCACCCTCCCGCTTGGAGTTTTGGTGGCACGCCCACCAAAAGAAAGGTGACGGTGGTTATATCTCACCTGAGGCAGACCGCATTGCTGTAAGTTATTTAATTCTCTTATTTAATATGTATTTAAAATTCGGATATTCTTTATATTATTTCATTTTATACTTTGCGTAACATCCCATCCACTACTGTGTTTTTTGTCAGCGACGGTTCGAAGATCTTGCAGTGGCCCGGAGCAGCCAGAGAGGTGACACTCCAGTAGACGAGTCTACGCGTGCAGACGAGGAGATAGTGGACTGGCTGCAGGCTACAGGGGGACCGAAGAAGGGTAGAGTTGTGGGCATTCCCCATGTCCCAGCTTACACCCTAGTCCCTGCTGCGAGATCTCGACGACGCCCTCCCACTGGAGGTAGTGGTGCGAGTGGATCGGGCGTCGGCCCTTCATTATCCGACGACTTTTTCCGGCGGATCATAGAGGGGTGCATGTCAAGCGGTGTAGTGCAGTCAGGCACACCATCACGCGAGCGGATCTATCAGCTGGCTCAGGAGGTTGTCCACGGCTCTATCGATCCTACAGCTGCCATTGACGATCTCATGGGTGTAGTACGGGAGGAGGCCATCCGCGTGTGTGCAGTTGTCTTGGCCAACATCTTCCCACCACATATTCGACATGTAAAAATAATTAAATTATGTATTTCCTTATTTAATTTATGTAATTTGTAATTGTATTGCTTAGATAAACATAAGATAAAACCCTAACGCCACGCAAACACACATAAAGCACCGCGTAGGTATTAGACACGCGTTACAACTGACGGTACTCGATTCCGACATACGGAGACCGAGTTATCGCCTAGTTTGCGAAACTGAACCACACTTAGCCAAAAAGCCGAAAAAGAGCCCGAAACCCGCATCGTCCGTCCGAACGCCACGCAAACACACACACAGCATCGCGTAGGTATTAGACACGCGTTACAACTGACGGTACTCAATTCCGACATACGAGGACCGAGTTATCGCCTAGTTTGCGAAACTGAACCACACTTAGCTAAAAAGCCGAAAAAGAGCACGAAACCCGCATCGTCCGTCCGAACGCCACGCAAACACACACACAGCACCGCGTAGGTATTAGACACGCGTTACAACTGACAGTACTCGATTCTGACATACGAGGACCTAGTTATCGCCTAGTTTGCGAAACTGAACCACACTTAGCCAAAAAGCAAAAAAAGAGCTCGAAACCCGCATCGTCCGTCCGAACGCCACGCAAACACAGACACATGACCGCGTAGGTATTAGACACGCGTTACAACTGACGGTACTCGATTCCGACATACGGAGACCGAGTTATCGCCTAGTTTGCGAAACTGAACCACACTTAGCCAAAAAGCCGAAAAAGAGCCTGAAACCCGCATCGTCCGTCCGAACGCCACGCAAACACACACACAGCACCGCGTAGGTATTCGGCACGCGTTACAACTGACGGTACTCGATTCTGACATACGGAGACCGAGTTATCACCTAGTTTGTGAAACTGAACCACACTTAGCCAAAAAGCCAAAAAAGAGCCCGAAACCCGCATCGTCCGTCCGAACGCCACGTAAACACACACACAGCACCGCGTAGGTATTAGACACGCGTTACAACTGACGGTACTCGATTCTGACATACGGAGACCGAGTTATCGCCTAGTTTGCGAAACTAACCACACTTAGCCAAAAAGCCGAAAAAGAGCATGAAACCCGCATCGTCCGTCCGAATGCCACGCAAACACACACACAGCACCGCGTAGGTATTAGACACGCGTTACAACTGACGGTACTCGATTCCAACATACGAGGACCGAGTTATCGCCTAGTTTGCGAAACTGAACCACACTTAGCCAAAAATCCGAAAAAGAGCCCGAAACCCGCATCGTCTGTCCGAACGCCACGCAAGCACACACACAGCACCGCGTAGGTATTCGGCACGCGTTACAACTAACGGTACTCGATTCTGACATACGGAGACCGAGTTATCGCCTAGTTTGCGAAACTGAACCACACTTAGCCAAAAAGCCGAAAAAGAGCCCGAAACCCGCATCGTCCGTCTGAACGCCACGTAAACACACACACAGCACCGCGTAGGTATTAGACACGCGTTACAACTGACGGTACTCGATTCCGACATACGACGTTATTGCCTAGTTTGCGAAATTGAACCACACTTGTAGAACACAAACTAAAATAATATAAATATGATCTATTTTGGGGACTCCGTTATTAATATTTTAATTTTGTAGGGTCTTGTTGATGAGACTCGTGGAGGTGGAGATGGCGGCACAGGTGATGCTCGTGGAGGAGATGGTGATGATTTCCGAGCTGATGCGGATGAGACTATGGAGGATGGGACTGGCGATGGGACAGAGATTCCTGATCTTGGGCAGTAGTTGTTTATATTTATATTTTGACTTTCATGTATGTATTTAGCTTTTGAGTTGTATAGATTTGAGTTTGGTATCTAATTATATTAATTGTTGATAGTAAAAGATATGATTGTTATTGATATGTGTATATTGTCATTATTTATTTTTCTTAGTTTATAACAGGTACAATGTATATGTAAATGAACAGGGGAATTTTGCAATTTTTTTTTTTTTAAAGTGGGTCATTGGCGACGGGACCATTTGTGACGGCCATGCCGTCGGCAATGACTCATAGGCGACGGCACGCCGTCGGCAATGACCCCCATCGCCAATGACCCACTTGCCGACGGCGAACGACGGGAGACCGGGGCGACGACCCATACGGCGACGGACAGTGCCGTCGCCAATGATCTCAATGCCGACGGCAATAGGGTCATTAGCGACGGCACATGCCGTCGGCAATGACCTTATTTTTTGTAGTGTTGAACCTTCTTCTTTACATTCATAAGATTCGGGTATGTAGCTTAAGCGTCTTTAACTTTATCGATTAAAGTTAATTTTACTCGTATATTCGTTATCTTCACGTGGGTCCCTAGAGTCTTTAACTCTATCTTCATCATTTGCAAGTTATACGAAATGAGTCTTTGTGTTAACAACATCGCACTTATAAACGCATACGATCTTTTACTCAACACGTCAGCTACCACGTTCGCTCTTCCACGATAATATTGAATAGTACGATCGTAATCTTCAACAGCTCGAGTCAACGTCTTTGGTGCATGTTACTTTCGTTTTAGTTGAAAAAATTATTTTGAGGGTTTAAGAAATGGGTTTTGTACTGGTGTCAATACAAAATTCGATTTCACGCTCTGGGGTAGGCTAAGAAGTCTTCAGGAATACGTCAAGAGATTTATTAATGATAAAAATATCATTCAAAACTGTTACTCACATCCAAGACTTGGATAGTACGTCACATTGATACCAACTGTGACTTCTATCCCTTAACCTAGATAGCACCTCACAATGATACCTATCAACTTGTTATCGTCATTCACGACGTCGCCTACAAAAAGTCTGGCTTCGGTGCATTCCACACAAGGAAGTCATCAACAAAAGGATCGGGGCTCTTTACTTATGGCTTGATATGACAATGATTGAATTTAGTGGTTTGGTTGCTTGAATTCGCATAATAGGTTGGTTAGGAATATGAAAACTAACAACCTTACGAAAAATATGATTAGTAGTTAACCAATCGTTTTCTAAAATCGCATCAAATGCAAGTATTTTCAAAGAGACAAGATCAACACGTAACGTGAAAGTGTCGATTTGAATCAAATAAGATTTATAAACAGTGGAGGTAACGAAGGTTTCTCCCAATGGAGTTTCAATAGATAAATCAAAGTTTAACTTCTCCGGAGTTAAGTACAAACATTGAACACAACTAGGTGAAATAAAAGAGTGAGTAGAACAGGTATCTAACACGGTATAGACTTCGTAAGAGCTTATGATTAACTTACCCGTGATAATTTTATTCAGGTTCCTCGTCACAAGAGGAAAAAAAATGCTCTCTCTTAAACTACCGGCTTTGGCTTGTCTGGGACATCCTTTGGCATCATTATCCCAGCTGGAATTGACTTCATCATACGACAAAATAGAACTAGGTGACCTTCTCTTCCGCAATTAAAACACGCTTTGGATTGCTGCGTACAATTTGGACGGATGTGTCCCTCCTGTCCGCATTTGAAACATACGACCGGTGGTCATTCTTCTTCCTTTGAAATGAGTGTCGATGCTACTATCTTCCCATCATTATTGAACCTTCTCTTCTTGAAATGTCCATTTCTATTATCTTGGCCATGATTACCATCAAAGTGGTTACCATTCTTGGCATGATAATTTCCACCGCTATAGTTATCATTGTTCCGATGGCCATTGCCACCGGTATGATTATTATCATGTTGCTGGTCATTACCTTTTGGTTGTGATGACTCATTATCGCGCTCCACTAACTGAGCCCTATTCACAATATCTGAATATAAACAAAGTTTGTGAGAAATGAGGTATTGACGTATATCGGGTTTCAAACCTCGCAAAAACATTCGCGTCATTCGCTCCTTATTATCGACTAAATGGGATGCAAACTGGGATAACTCCGCAAACTTAGCCTCGTACTGCTACACGGTCATATTGCTTTGCTCCAGCTTGATGAATTCTACCTCCTTCATGTGACGAATACTTTCAGGAAAGTACTTGTCATTGAATAATACTTGGAACTTCTCCCAAGACATCTTGAGTACGTCAGGCTGGGTACGTTTTATAGATTCCCACCAATGATCTCCTTCTTCACGCAACATAAAGGTGGCGAATGGAACCTTTTGCTCCTCTAAGCATTCCAAGACATCAAATATCTTGGTAATCTGCTTTATCCATGTCTCCGCCTTAAGTGGTTCTGGCTTTCCCAAAAAATCCGGTGGTCCCAGCTCCTTGAACTGCTTAGCGGTGACCGTCTGAGAGTTATCAGTATTTCTACCTGCATTTTGGACATGAGCTGCCTTCGCCTATTGTTGCATGAGGTGCATAAAGTCTCTGACCATTCCATCATTTACCATTTCATCGGTGTTATTATTTTCATGAGGAGTACTGTCCTCTAGTTTCACATTATCCTGATTATTGATCTGTGGAGACTCAACGGTCTCCTGTGCTCCATTGATAAACTCAACATTCTCGGATGCCATTTTCAAACACTGCCACAAAACAAGGTTACCACATATTATCCCTATACTTTGACCGACCAATTAAATACAAAATAAATTTAAGTAGGTCATATTAGCGAAGGAATTCCCCGTCTCTCCCCTCCTAGTTCTAGTCTCACATCTTAGCCAAAGATCATATCCCTAAGATCTGATACCAACTGTGACGCCCCCAAAATTAGGTATACATCACCCATCTTGGGTCGTCAGATACATGGTACATAATTCAAATACAACTTACTAATACAACTATCGTGTACAATACGACAAAACATAACTGTGAGTTTGAATAAAATTATTGTCTACTAGAGATTATACAAACTCAAAAAGAGTCCTCATTACAATTATTAATACACTATTTCACAGAATAGTGAGGACTACTAATGCTATCCTCTGGACCGTCACTCCGTTCCCCGGCTAGTCCCTGCTATGTTCTCATTTCCTGAAGAGAACAGTGAAAGAAAGGGTGAGCTCAACTAGCCCAGTAAGAAATATTATGACTAAGATAATGCAGAATAAATTATCGTTAGCCTTCAACAGTATTAAACTGATAAAATATAACAACATCAAGTTTAACAGCAGCGGATCAAGCAATCCATTAAAAGAGTCAAGTAGAGAATAGAATCTACTATCTTTTATGATTTAAAAGGTTTTTCATCACTTTTATCGCTGAGACTCAGCTTAACAAATAATCCGCATCATGAAATCATCCATGCACTACAGGCCAAGGATATTCTTTAGTATCACGACTACGAATTATCCATGCACTACGGGCCAAAGATAATCGTATTTTCATCAACGGTCCTGATCATGCCATAAAATAATTCATCTTTGCTCCCTTGGCCGAAGAGAATCCATAGCCATAATCATACCAAAAACTGTCCATCAATGCACTACGGGCCAATGAGGACTTTTAAATTTTCACATCATTTGTAACATTACGGTCATGATTATAACAAATAATCCCTGGTAATAATCATACCAAGTCCATCTATGCACTACAGGCCACAGATGACTTTCAACATAACATAAACATGAGGATGATGACAATGATATAAGAATTCAATAAAACAAGTTCAAGAATTAATTTGTCCAAAAACTACTAACATCCAAATTGTTAACATGATACTACTTTGTAGAGTAAAATTCAAGAATGTTCAGAAGAATATTTCCATGAAAAGATACTGGATGAAGCGCAAATATCAAGGATATTCTACTAATTTCATGGAGTATAGAAGTCAAAACTTTAACCAACTGAGTATAATAAAGAATGGAATAACAAATGAAATCACCATGCATGCGGTACTTCGCATCGACACGTTATTCCAACAGAATAATAATAACAGAACCAGGTCAGGCAAAATTTGCACCGAAAGGACGTTCCAACAGAATAATAAAGACGGAACCAGGTCCGGTGTAAAACACACAGACAGGATGTTCTAACGGAATAATAATAAAGACAGAACCAGGTCCGGTGTAAAACACACAGACAGGATGTTCCAACAGAATAATAGAAGAATGTCACCAAGTATAGGGTAGACAGTGTATACCGGTTATTCCAACAGAATAATAAGAAATGGAATAACAACAGTTCTCTTCATGAATAAGAAAAAATAACACCCCTTACCGTAACAGAAACTGGATATAGGAAAAGAAAAGTTAAGTAGCAAAAAGCTTTTCTTCTATCTCTCTATAGTTTCTCTCTCTAGAGTTCAGTGAATTCGTAAGAAAATAATGAAGGAATGAGTTTCTATTTATAGGAAAATGGAATGCATAATAACTAATCCATGAACGGTCCAGATTGATTTACTTTAATTTGACGGTCCATATTTAAAGAAAAATCTTTTAAATAAAATATAATATATTCTATTTATATAAAAAGATTTTTACTATGCAAATACTATACAACATTATGCATAATAAAATATAATATATTCTATTTATAGAATAACTTTAATAAAGTATTCTATTTTATATAAAAAGATGTTTCTGTTTTATTACGTTAATGATACGAATAAAACAAAACGTCATCATCGCTATAATAATTCATATTATTAATCGACAATAATTGAATCAAACTGAGTGACTTCTCACATTAATATCAATAATCAATACCGTGTGCTACTATGCAACAACGCGTATTACTGTACTTTTACTACCCAGTAGTTCAACAGTATCAACGGTAAAACTTCCGCCGTTATTTTCAATAAAATATTTTTGTCATTTTCTCAATCCGACAATAATTCCGTTGTGGGGTCCACCAATAATTGTACCGTCGTACGAATATTTTCCGACACAAAGAATATTCCCTGACCAATCGAATGTAATATAACAACTTGCATACTTTGCAAAATTTATAAATACTACCCACAACTATAATATTATCTCAAATTCACACCATAATATTAAAAAATTATTTCGAGAAAATTAATTCTTTATTCATAAAATCTGGGGTTTCACACCTATGTCTACCAAACTCCTACGTCTACCCAATGATTTACCGACAACTCACATGTCAAACCTAGATAGTTTTTCTACAAGAAAGAGCCTAAGCTCTGATACTATCTTTGTAACACCCCCTTTCCGAAAAGGAAAGAGAGGTCACATGCAAAGCCAAAATAACCTCAAAATAAGTACACAAAGCACTAATAAATTCAAAATATTAATAGTGATATCTATCAATGAAGTTCTAAAAACAATTCTCCAAACAAAGTCAATCTAATCAAAACCTAAAATTAAATTAACCTAGATGGCCAAAGACAACTCTCTTTATTACACTAGCCATGTATCACCCCTGCAAACCTATCGGAAGAAAAACACAGCATGAGTCAAATGCCCAATATGGATATAGATATACAACTGATATATGAAATCAACTGAGATAAAATACTGAATAAAGCCTCAAGTGTAAATACCGACAAAAATATAATCTCCAAAGATCTGAATGGAATATATCTGAATAAATAGAATTAATGAAACGAACAGAAGAGTAAAGAAATAATGAACTGAAGTAACTAACTCAATTAATTGAACTGAACAGAAACAAAAAAGACTAATACAATGAAATAATAGGCTGGATCAGATGGATGGGTGTTATTTTATACTGATTGAGCTCATACATTGCCACACAGGAAAGTTAAAATAATTCCACATAGGCAAGTCAAAATAATGCCACACAAGCAAGTCAAAATAATACCACAAAGACAATCACACATTGGATCGCGAATCTAAATGTATACAAATCGAATAGGTGTGTTTGGCACATCATCACCAATCAGCAGAACAAAAAACTAGGGTCAACCTATACGCCTCCCACAATAAAACATCAAATGGCCCACTTCCTCTGTAGCCCAAAACGGAGACGTCGTGGACTAATCACACTGCCACAGAAAGTGTCATGCCTCTCATACCAAGACGACATGCATGTGATACCCCCACACGTGATAATAACTCAGGTATACCCTACGGTATAACCTAACAAAAATATCATATCGCAACACATGTGACATAATACCAACAAAAAGGATTCTATATGCACATGTTGAAACAGATCAAATCACAATCGTAATGTCTCAAAAGAAGGTAACAAGATGTACCGCTCTACAAACATCAAAATAAATACTAGACATAACAACCTAATTCGAATAGTACATATATGAGTCCATTGTACCAACTCCAAAATGAAACTAATATATGAATTTCACAAGAAACAATTATGTGAAATAATAACAAAATTCAAAATAAGGAACAAAATGAACAAATCAAATTTAATAAAAGTACCGCTGAAAAAGTACGAAAACCGTACCTAGATTAAGTAATGTAATACCCAAAATTTATTCTAACTATAACTCATTAATAATAATATTATTATTATTATTATATCATCATCATCATCTATAAATTTATAAATTCTATAACTATATACATCTATTGATAACTCTCTTTCTTCCCAAACAAAGATGCATCATTTATTACCCATATATACAAATTGCATCAGGAGAATATTGATTCAATTGCAATTAATTTATTGAATATAAAATAATTGTTTATAAGAATGATCATAGATATTATGTCCACGCCTCTTTTACCAACCACATTATTTATTATTGCACGGAAGGTTATTCACAGCTAAACTCAAATTATGCATTATTATTATTTTAGTCAATTATGTTCCATCACAGGGAGCATAATCTATAATTTCAGATGTAAAAATTTTATGATATCCAATTATCTGTTATAAAAGATTACTAAAATTAAGAAAAAAGATGATTAGAGAAAGAGAGCATTCTCATTGTATTTGGATGTGTATCATTCACTTTACAATGCTATTATTTATAGATATAAGAACATCAATACTAGGAGGTTACAAAACTCAAAGGTCATGAGTTTCATAACTCAATGAACATGCGAGTTTCAAAATCATTATAATCAAAGATAAGAAGAATGAATCTAGACATCCATTGTATGAATCTAGACATCCATTATAATTTTACAACACTCCCCCTTGGATGTCTATTATATAGTCATACACATTGAAAGCTGCCTCATTAAAAAATCTTTACCAGGAAAAACCCGATGGGAAAAAAACCTTGGTTAAGGAAAAAAGAGTGCAGCGCGTATTAACTCTCCCTCATGAATGTATCCTTAATCCATTCAGATGTCACATTCCAATATTGTGACGCTATCCTTCAAACATTGTAGTTGGTAATGCTTTGGTGAACAAATCTGCTAGATTATCTTTTGATCGAATTTGTTGAACATCAATGTCACCACATTTTTCAAGTTCATGTGTGAAAAAGAATTTCGATGAGATGTGATTTGTTTTATTTCTTTTGATATATCCTCCTTTTAATTGAGCTATACATTCAACATTATCTTCATATAGAATGGTTGGAGCTCTTTTGTAGCAATTTTCTAAGAATATGCCTCGTTAAAAACCTTACCAAATAAAAACCCAGTGGGAAAATTTTTGGCAAAGGAAAATAGTACAATATTGTTGTATAACTTATATTGCCTTTGGATTGCCTCATTAAAACCTTGCAAAGGAAAACCCAGTGGGAAAGAACCTTAACGAAGGAAAAAGAGCACAATCAACACATATATCCTTTTTACACTCTTTTATATGTACGTAAAATTTCCATTGTTCATGGTAAAAATATTATTAAGTCGAAGTATGCAAATATTGTGCACCATCTTCTTCAAAATTGTAGTTGGTAATGACTTAATGAATATATCAACCAAATTATCACATGATCATATATGTTTGATATCAATACCGTCATTCTTCTGGGGCTCATGTGTATAAAATAATTTTAGTGCAATATGCTTGGTTCTATCACCCTTTGGATAAAATAATCTCAAATCAATAGTCTCACGAAGATAACGTAAAATATGTTTAATTTCATTACAGTGTCTTCGAGTTGGTGCATAACTATACATTGCTAGTAAGTTAACTGCAAATGTTATATCAGGTCTTGTCAAATTTGCAAGATACATCAAAGTACCAATTACATTAAGATATAGTACTTCAGAACCAAAACACCAATTTCACGAAGATATGGTATTTCATGACCAAAAGTTTCTTCATCATTTTTTTTGTGGTAAACGGATATTTCTTGATATCAAGTGATCAACCTATCATTGGAGTACTCAAAGGATTAACATTATCCATGTAAAGTTACTTCAGGACTTTTTCTGTGTATGTTGATTGATGAACAAGAATTCCATAGTTCAATTTATAGGCTAAGATAAAAAATTATCTTACCAATATCTTTCATCTCAAATTTGTTATTTTTATTGACTCTTCTGGAGCAAGATCTGTCATCAATAAATACAATAATAATAGCAAATCCAGAATATGATCTTTTGATAAAAATGCATGCACAAATTGGATTATTCTCAAATCCTTCTTTCAAAAGATATCCACTCAGACGATTATATCACAATATGCATCTGGATTGCTTTAAACCATATAAAAATCTTTGTAGCTTAATAGAATACATACTTCGAGATGTAGAATTATATGCTTCAGGCATTTTATATTCTTCAGGGATTTTTATGTAGATATAATTATCTAACGATCCATACAAATATGATGTAACAACATCCATTAATTTCTCTTGCTACCAAGCTAATTAAAAATCTGAATGTAATTGTGTCCATTATATAAGCATATATTTCTTCATAATCAATATTAGGTCTTTACGACAAACCTTGTGCTACAAGTTGCGTTTTGTACCATATAATTTCATTTTTCTTATTTCTTACAAATACCCATTTGTATTCAACAGGCACCACACCTTTAGGTGTTCGGACTACAGGTCCAAAAACTTCACGTTTACTTTGTGAATTTAGTTATACTTGAATCGCCTCTTTTCACATTCGCCAAATATTTTTACATTCATTAACGATTTGTGATTCATATACATGGTCATTACTTCTGGTAATATCAAGAATAATTTTATACGAAAATATGTTGTCGGCAACGATTTTATTTCTATCCAATATATACGTCTCCTATATATACATAATGTATCGAGATCTCATTATTTTCAGGTACATGATCCTCTTTAGGGGATAACTCATCCTCTTCAGGGGATAACTCTTCAAGAGTTTTATTTATAGGAGATTTTTTTCATAAGTTTTGAATAGATCGATAAATTTTGTAGCCTTTTTCATGGGTATAGCCTCTTTATAGGCTGCAACTTATTTTTCTTGTACTTTCTTCTTCTGGGAAATTTTATTTTTTAACACCGATAGGTCTTCCACGCTTCAGGTGTGGTTTTGATTCATTTGTTGCTGTATAAACTGATTGTCTTATAGGGACTTCAATCCCTGCTAGAGTATTAGCAACTAGAATGTGAGATATCACTATTTTCTTATTATCGGTAAATAATTCTGATAATTGATTTGCAATTCATTGCAAATGAATAATCCTTTTAACTTCTAGTTTAAATTGATTTGTATGAGGATCAAGATGAGATAACGACAAAAATTTCAAGTAATCTCCCTCATCGTGCTTCAGGCAACAATCTCACGTCGTACTTAGGCAACGACTTTTCTCCCCCTTAATTGTAGGAAAACTGTTTCTTTAAAATAACAATCCTCAAAATAAACCTTAAAAATATCACTTATTGAGGTTATGATGCAACATGTAAAATGACCCCAAGAATAATAATTTCATAATCAAAGGTCGAGCAATAATTTAAAATCTCTTAAAAATTAATTCGCCTATACCATTTTGAGTATGTGTATGTGCAACATGATGTTTAACATAAATTCCAATTAACATGAAATATTCATCAAAAACTTGAGATGTGAATTTTACAAGCATTATCTAAATAAATTTTCCTAGTTATATAATCAGGAAATTGTACTCTCAACCTAATTGTTTGAGCAAGAAGCATAGGAAATGCAATATTTCTAGTTAAAAGTAAACATATATGTGATCATTTGGTTAATGCATCAATTAAAACCATAAAATACTTGAATATACCACAATGTGGGTGTATTGGTTCACATATATCACTCTAAATTCTTTCTTAGAAAGATGAACACTAAATAACAATAATTAAATGTGATAGTTTTGTAATTAATTTACTTTGATATAATCAACAGGTAAAGGAATCTTCTGGTTCATTAAGGGATGTTCATGGGAGTTTTCAATAATTCAACGCAACATTATTGATCCTGGATAATCAATACGATCATGCCAAATCATAAAAACCTTTGGATCTAAACACTTCTGGTGTATTGCACATTTTTCGTATATTACAACATTCATTTCAACTATTCTCATTTTAGTATAATATAACCCAGAAGAGAAAATAGATAGTTTTTCTAATATGAGCTTCTGGCCCGATACTATTGAAGTAATATAAAGAAATTCTTCATTGTCTTCGTTATTGGTTTCAATATAATAACCATTATAAAAAATATCCTTAAAACTGAGCAAATTTCTGCTTGTCTCAAAAGAATATAAATAATCATGAATACAAAGTTTTGTACCCTTTGACAACATTATAATCGCTCTTCGAGAGCCTTTAATTAAGTTTGATGAATAATCGCTCTTCCAGAGCCTTTAATTAAGTTTGATGAGCTTTTGACCAATACATCTTTATATATGCAAAAACATAAATTTAACTTTATTACTTGAAACATAAATAAAACATATAATAAAAATATTTATTATAATGTCATAATACAATGAAATAAAAATAATTAATTGGTATGAACATTTCTATCAACATCATCAAGGAAATCATAGATATCAAAACTAGTTATTTCCATCCCATTTGAAAGTCAAAATAAGTCATGGGATCTTCAGGATCATTATGATCAATAAAATTTATTTCAATTTTATTTCCTTTTCTTTTATGAAGTCTTGGTACAAATTTACCAATTATTTAGGAGTACGATAGGTACATTCTATTTTCTATATTGATAGTTCTCTTCATGCCCACGACCACAACCATAATTTCCTCTATGTTTATCAAATGAGGTTCATTCACTTCAGGGAATGGAGTAGAACCAATCGGGCAAGACTGTTGGTTTTTCAACAAAAATTCATTATTTGTTCATTCACTAGAAGAAATGATATCACTTCTAGGAATATAATTTCATTTATCGCTTCAGGGAATATTTTCTAAACTTACACTCTTTATATTGCTACTGTAGGAGCATATTTGAGGCATGAAATATAATAAATATTTTTTCTAACATATCTTTATCAATATTTTTTTCATGGAGATGATGACGAATAAAAATAATTAATTTTGCATGATCCTGCAAGGATGCATATTTGTCAATCTTAATTACATCTTCAAAGTTGTCTTTATATGAATATCAGTATCAAGAGTCCATGGCAAGTAATTCTTTCTCGATATATATCAAGGACAACAAATTCAAATTCATAAGATTTGACATCTATATAAATATATAAATACGTAAGAAATTAAATAACTAAGTATAAATTTATAAGAAGACAATAAAAAAATTTTCCCTTCTTTAGTCACTTTCAAAGTGGGAGAATTGGGAGGTGGAATGATTATTTGCTTATACTAATACTACTACATCACAAAAGTAGTGTACTTACGTAATTTGTATTTTCAGAAACTTCAGAGTTGTCCATTATCATTATTGTCACACGCGTCTTTTGTTAAACAAAATGATTATATGTATATCAAATTTAATTGTAATGAAACAATACTTACAGTGAGTTGAGAGAACTCCCTTTTTTTTCCTTCCCAAAATTGGGTAGAGAATCGTGTTGATAACATGTTATAAAAGATTACTAAAATTATGAACAAAGATGATTAGAGAAAGAGAGCATTCTCATTTTATTTTCATGTGTGTCATTCACTTTACAATGCTATTATTTATAGATATAAGAACATCAATACTAGGAGGTTACAAAACTCAAAGGTCATGAGTTTCATAACTCAATGAACATGGGAGTTTTAAAATCATTATAATCAAAGATAAGAAGAATGAATCTAGACATCCATTGTATGAATCTAGACATCCATTATAATTTATAACATTATCAAACTTTATGTACTCTGGCATTATATATACATTAATTATGCATACTGTAATATAATTACATCTACAACAATTAAAGGAGATTCTAACACAAAAATTCAATTAATTAAAAGTCATACTCACATGCTTTAACGCCTCCTTATTAACAAACAAAAGATGAAATAGTAGGTCTTATTATTCCTTGCTCTTGTTTCTCTCAGCCGCTGCCTCCTTTCTTTTTACGTATTAGGTGTAATGCTTGAATAAATTAGGTCTAAATATTTATTTATTAATAGATTTTATTAATTCTCCTAATTTTTATAGGATTTTAAAATTACATAATTATAAATTAGACACAATTAATTTTAAGGCCCAATTTCACAAAATTAATTTATCCATCACTTATTAATATTTATTAGCCCACATAAATTAAATGACTACTTTGACCTAAATAAAAACAAAGTCCAACTAATATATTTTAAAACAAAATAATTTTTATTATTCAATATTTATTTATTTATCTTTTTTTTACCGGGTATTACAATATAGATACATATATGTGAATATGGGTAAAATGCAAATGTGGCCATAGAACTTTAGGTATTTTTTTGGTATTGAGCCCCTTTTTTTTGTCAACGCAAATTGAGCCCCTTTCTATTCAAAAATTTGGATATTGAGTCATCAGGTGCCACATGTGTGTTGACCTGCCTACGTGACCCACGTGGATGATCTGACTGGGCATTTTCCATTTAAATTTACACGTGTACGAGCCAATTTTAACCCAAAAATATGTCATTCCATGGATTCAAACTCAAAACATCCAATTTAAAACTTTGGTCATATGACCACCCGAGCACCACGGGCCTAGTTGTTAACATTTTGCAACGATTAAGCTTTATAATGAAACAATTCATTCCCCCCCCCCCCCCCCCCAAAAAAAAAAAATATTAAAATTCAATTCATTTTTCTGAATTGTAATGGAGAGATTGTAGGCATAAAGATAACAAAAAGAATTGGAAAACGTTCTTGACTACAATTTGTTCACGAACAAGGGGGAGAAATTCATAATCACTAATCAAGTCCCTTTGGGGGCAGTCTATAAAAAAAATCTCTATTCAATTTGAAGACATACCCTAAATAAGCAAAAGCATAACAAAATCAATAAAGCAAACATTGAAAAAATTCACAAGCACAATAAGAAATTAAAAATAGAAAAACAAGAACTCTTTTTTTACTACTAGTGAGAAAGGATTGAAGTTGTACGATTTTATCTTCGACGACAATCACATTTTGATTAAAAACTCAGCAAAGGGACTCTACAAATCCTCTTCCGAGATCTTTTCTTCATTGCTCTCAACTTGGACATGCCCTTGCACCAGCTTAAAGAAACTCATCAACTGATTCTTCTCACTCCAAGCTAGGGTTTTATCCTTAAATATCGTGCTCCTCGAATCAGACACATTCCTTAAATTACCATTTTCATCGCAAATTAAGTTGGCTTCAATGTTTTTGAACTCAATGTACTAATTGGCGTTTGATTTTAGCATTAAGTCAACGGCAGATTCAGCACAGAACAAAATCCTCGGTTTAGCCAAGTCAATATGAACTTTCAAAATTGTTGCTCCTCGAGAGATTCAGAGGAGTGAGAAAGGATCTCGACGACCGATTATAATGGGTGGGTGGTAAGATTAATAATGGAGGAGGAAGAGTTATCGGATGATGGACGGTGGGGATTATTAGTATTTGGATTAGGGTTTGGGGGGTTTTTGGAGTTGGCATGGAGGAAAGAGGTGGGGTCGTGGAGGGAGAGGAGAAATAGTCGTCGTAGAAGGGGTTTGGGTCGAGGTGGAGTACTGTGACGTCCCCAAAATAAGTATACATCACCCATCTTTAGTCGCCAAATACATGGTATAAAATTCAAATACAAACTTAATTATACAACCGTCGTGTAAAATATGACAAAACATAGCTAAGAGTTTTAATACGAATATTGTCTTCTAAACAATATCCAAACTCAAATGGAGTTCTCATTATAATTATTATCACACTATTTTATAGAATAGTGAGGACTACTATAACACCATCTCGGACCATCACTCCATTTCCCAACTAGTCCCGACTACGTTCTCATTTCCTGAAGAGAACAATAAAAGCAAAAGAGTGAGCTCAACTAGCCCAGTAAGAAATATTATGACTAAGATAATACATAATAAATTATTGTTAGCCTTGAACAGTGTTAAACTGATAAAATACAATAAACATCAAGTTTAACTGCAGCAGAACAAGCAATCCATTATAAGAGTCGAGTAGAGAATGATATCTACTATCTTCTATGATTTAAAAAGTTTATCATCAATTTTATCGCTGAGACTCAGCTTAATAAATAAACCACATCATTGAATCATCCCTGCACTATAGGCCAAGGATATTCATTAGTATCACGTCCACAAATTATCAATGCACTACGAGCCAAGGATATTCGTGTAATCATCAATTGATCATGCCAATAACTGTCTATCAATGCACTACGGGCCAATGAGAACTTTTACCACATCATTTGTAACATTACGGTCATGATTATACCGAATAATCCCTGGTCATAATCATACCAATCAATAGTCCATCTATGCACTACGGACCAAAGATGACGAGGATGATGACAATGATATAAGAATTCAATTAAATGAAAGCAAGGGATAAATTTTAAAGATTTATAATTTAATTTATCGAGAATTAAATAATGTCCAAATTATCAATATGATACTGCTTTGTGGAGTAAAATTCAAGAATAATATTGTATCAAAAATAATTTGGACTGAAAAGAAATCAATTTTTATCATGAATACTACCCCGGGTGAATAGTAACTGAGTGAATAGTAACTCATGAATAGTAACTCATGAATAGTACTTCAAGAATAGTACCTCGTGAATAGTACTCCGACATAAAAAAGTTAAAACTTATAAAAAATGCTCAGAATAATATTTTCATGAAATGATACTGGATGAAGCGTAAATCTCAAGGATATTCTACTAATTTCATGGAGTATAGAAGCCAAAACTTAACAAAATGAGTGTAGAATTCGGAATCTAAAACGAAATAATATTACTTACATACTATAGAGTATAGAAGAAAATATTATTTCATATGAATACTGAACAAAAATAATATCCCTTACAACTGTTGAACGAAAATAATATTTCTTACAAATATTGAACGAATATAATATTCCTTACGAATATTAAACGAAGATAATATTTCTTGCGAATAATGAACGAAATAAAATTTTTTACGAATACGAAAAATAATATCGTAAGAAAATATGAAATAAACAATACCCCTTATCTTAAAAGAAGAGTATTTCATCTGGTATAGCGGGGATATTCTTGAAGAAAACTTTCACTGTTTTCTACACTCAAAGCTTCCTAAAACTCAAAAAAAATACGCTCAATATTATAAAAGAAGAATTCTCTGATTCTTGTGTGATTTTCAATTCTAAACTAAGCATCCTATTTATAGGAGAATGGAAGGTGTATTGTTTAAGAAAATCACGGACGCAACAGTTGGATTTCGGACAAAAAATCACGGACTGAATTCTTTGTATATATATATATATATATATATATATATATATATATATATATATATATATATATATATATATAAGCATCACTTTCATCACCCACCACCACATTTCATACACACACACACCACTATCAAACTCACACACATCACTTTCACTTCTTTTTTTTCTTCCACCACCACATATTCCTACGACACATCAATACACACACAATTCCCTTCCTATCAAGTCATCTTCCCCCCACCACCCTTCTTATCCCACCCCACACACACATGTCAAATATATATATATATATACACACACTTTATAACTTCCTTCCGTTTATTTAGAAAAATAAATAAGTGGGATTCAAATAATACGCCAAACTTATAACAAATACGTCATAAAAAAAATTTCAATATTTTTAACAACATTTATTCATCAATAATATAACTTGCAATATTAACAACCAGATCATTCTGGAAAGAGGGGACTTTTCGATAACGATTTCTCCATATTGGCGCTCAATTAGGTGACCAAACCCCTTTACTCGACAGAACTTTCTAGACATTTTCAACAATGCAAATAATAATATGAATAACTTATCATCTCAATTATTGATTTAATAGTATATAAAATATTGACAATAATTGAATCAAATAACGTGAGATACTATGCAACAATTACTGTCGCAATAATTGAGTATAACTGAGTGACTTCTCACATAAGCATCAATAATCAATACTGTGTGCTACTATGCAACCACACATATTACTATACTTTTATCACCGAGTATATCAACAGTTAACGGTAAAACTTTCGCCGTTACTTTTATAAAAAGATATTTCTGTCGTTTTCTAACTCCGAAAATAATTTTTTTGTGGGGTCCACCAATGATTGTGTCGTCGTACGAATATTCCCTGTTAAAATGAATATTCTCCGACCAATCAAATATTATAAAACAACTTGCTTACTTTGCAAAATTTATAAATATTACCCACAACTATAACATTATAACAAATTCACACATTAATATTCAAAAATGATATTTATAAAAAAATTCATTTTTATTCATAAAAGTTAGGGTCTTACAAGTACGGTCTTCCTGGTGGTGGACGCCCCGACGACATTGATGAATTTAGGGAGGCCGGCGCCAACAACGATCAGGTAAAAGGTGGTGGGTTCAATTGGTGGGAAAGACGTGATCTTTGTCATTGCGTTAAGGAGAAAGAATGGACGATGAATTAGAGAGACAATTCAATTTTGGGGGG
Organism: Panax japonicus; assembly: GCA_020205505.1. NCBI lineage: Eukaryota > Viridiplantae > Streptophyta > Magnoliopsida > Apiales > Araliaceae > Panax > Panax japonicus. Next base: position 48,500,418 of record CM035108.1, on the reverse strand, counting down.
AAATTAATTGTTTTGTTATAAATGTTAATCCTTGCGAAATATTAATAGTTAGGCTTGTGGTGCTCGAATGGTCATATGTCCAAAGTTTCAAATTGAGGGTTTTAAATTTAAATCCATGGAGTGACATATTTTTGCAAAAAAAATTAGAAAATGTCCACGTCAACTCGTATACGTAGGCAGGTCAACGCACATGTGGCACTTGGAGGCTCAATATTCAAATTTTCGAATAGAAATGAACTCAATTTGCGTTGACAAAAAAAGGGACTCAATACCCAAAAATACCTAAAGTTCGGTGGCCATATTTGCATTTTACCCGTGTGTGTGTGTATATATATATATGTGTGTGTGTGTGTGCGCGCGTGTCTGTGATATAAAAACGAGACCAACCAACTATTGACACGCGTTCTCACAACAAGGAAATCACTGCCATTTCACCAAGGGCGTGGACGGATAGACATTCTACACCTATCAAGGGCATAACTGTAATTACCACATATTATCCTCTATAAATATTATATATTGAAAGTGATTAGTATAAAGTTTATATTGGGGTAAATTGGTCAATTGACCAATAAAATACTGACACATAGATAAAATTATATGTGTATCAGTATTTTATTGACCAATTCATCAACTTATTAAAAAAATAACTTTATCCTAAGTGAATTCCTAGGCTTTACCTTTCACAAGACGTAACATTCACATTATTATAGAGTAGTACTAGTATATAGTCTAGAGAGAGAGAGACTCTCACCCCCTCTATAAAGGATACACCGACACTTGCACCAGAGAGGCCTAAGGACCACCCTGGGGCCATTCTAACCATTTCCCTTGACTCACACGACTAGGGCCTGGATTGTAGCTAGGAGAAACCTAAGCTAATGGAGGACCCCCTTACATGGAAAAGATCATTGAATCTATAACAATATTACTATCATATAAAAAAATAATCATATAATGTTTATATACATATATATATATATATATATATATATATACTGTGAATTCTCGTCTAATATATAAGATCCGTAATATACATGTGTGTATGTGAACATTATGTGACCTTTTTTATATGATAGCAACGTACTGGTGAAGGTGATGTCATTGAAAAGCATGTGCTTTATAATTCAAAAAGTCAAGGGGAACATTGTTTTAGTAACATTTCTAGCGATTTTTTTTTAGATTTTTTTTGGTAGTACCTCCCAAAAAATATATAGTATTTATTCCAACTGAAATTTTTATAGAAAATAGTGTTTGATATAATTTAAATACATACAAGAAACATGATCTTGTATGTATCCAAATTACACCTAAAACACTATTTTTTACAAAAATTTCAATTAGAATAAATATTATACTTTTTTTTGGGAGGTACTACAAAAAAAAAACAAAAACGAAAATATCACTAAAATGTCACTAGAATAATGTACCCCTAAAAGGACTCTACAATTAGAGTCATCATAACTGTGTACTGGTCTGCTCAAATAATAATCAATGGAGTTCGATGTTTAGATTTAATATTAAAGATTTTAGAGAACATAAGACCTTCTGTAATACTTACCCTCAAATTTTTGGTTTACCTATTGGTGACTTCACTTGTAAAAAATAAAAAAGATACTACTGAATTTATTTGTTTCTAGCTTCATCTATAATGATCCGGGCACATAATCCTGGACGTGAAGGTTAAAAAGTTTTTCCCAATTCCATTGCTTGATTTATAAGTTTTCTTATTATTTTATTAATCTATTTCATACACTTAACATGGGAAATTTGTTATTTAATAAAAAATTTCTTATTATTTAATAAAAAGTTTTCTTATTTTTGTTGTATCTAATAATAAGTTTGATTTATAAATTTTTCCCAATTCCATTTTTTTTATAAGTTTTCTTATTATTTTGACAAGAAGAGATGCTCATTCTGATCGATATAAGAGAATACTGCATGGGAAGGAAGAATAAAAACCACAAATCCAACAAAGGCATTATTGGTGTTGGCTATTAATAGAAAGTGGTCTCTTCCTTTACAGTAAAATTGGCTTTACATAAACGAAGATGATTACCATCTTCAAAACCAAAGTTAGCCATATACATTGATTATAGCTAGTCCAAAGTCATCATATATATCTTTTGTGGCTTTGGGAAATAAACCATGTACCGTTTCCCATTATGCAAGCAAAATAGATATACACGTAGGGGGAAACTTACATTTAGGATAGCCTTTAAATCAACTCATATTCAAGTTTCTAAACCATTGCAAATTAACCAATTTAAATCTGCTCAAGCTTTACTAAGGCTGTGCACTCATTTAGACAAATACGTTAGAGCTCAGCTGAAACATTAATTGAAAGCTAAATCAGTTCAGGGGCACTAAGACTCAAGAAAAGAGCCATCTTAGTCTTCAGTTTCAAGGTATATACTACTAATTACACCCCCCTTAAAATACCATTATCTTGAACATTACACACAATTGTAGGAGAATTAATTGACTGCAGTGGTATTGGTGATAGTTTTAGGTGTTCCGATTACCCACTGTGAAGTGTGAGCAATTGAAACACCACAACAAAAAATCAGCCCAATACATTAAAGAAATCAAACCTCAAAAAAATTGAAATCTATCAACTACCAACTAGGTATTTGATGTTTGCAGGGGAACTGAGAATAAAATGAAAGAATTATAATATGGTAAGATTTGATTGTTGATAAAAAGTAATTAAAAAAAAAGTATGATTAGAAATTCGAGCCGAGATTGCAAGATTCCTCACATGGGTTGTTTAGAAAATTGATTTTATGGAGAAAGACCATGCCAGAACATTCGATGATTGCCGGAGCAAGAGAGGCAAAATAACACATCAGCAAAGAACAAAAGCCCCTTTTAAATAAACTAAATCAAGCAAAACCACTGAATCAAAATCACAAACAAATAGCGCAGCAAACAAAAAAAAAATTGATTGAACGACTGTGAAGTTGACAAATTAAGAGAATGAGATGGAATATTAATGGAATTGGGGTAGTTGGAAGGAGAGACTCCCTTAATTGAAACTCCTTTTCCCGTTGTTCAATACCTAATAAAAAATTCTTAATTTAGACAGAAACTCCTAAGTACTAGGAAGAGAGTGATTATACTTTCTCCGACTTGAGATAGGCATAGGCATGAATCTATCTAATGAAGGACAAAGGCAAAATTGTCAAACAAATAAAAATTGCATGTACCCAGTTTTATTGACCTGTTAATCAATTCCCTATTTTTATTACTTAAAATTTGTCAAAACAAATTATTACTTTCAAGTTTTACCCTCATTATTGATGGATGTTAAGGTAACTTATTATATCAACAAAGGGTAAACTTGAATAGTAAAATCAATTAATGTTTGAACTGTCAAAGTAGACAATACTCTTTTGGCACCCCAAAGAAATGAGGACAATAATATAGGAACTGATAAATTATTAAATTGATTTCTACTAATAAGGTAAACAAGTATATTGACTTCTTCTTTGCTTACAATCCACAAGGGCGGAACACCCATATATCCTAGTCTACAGCAAAAAATATGATACATAAGATATTTATTCATAAGAAAAAATTATTTAGAGAGATGATCACTGTGTGACACCTTCTCACATACATTAACATGTGCAATAAGTGAGACAATGTCACACAATAACCGTCACATCAAATAAGTTCTTCTACTCAAAGATTATATACCAAAATATGTCAAACCTACCAACTATTAAAATATGATTTATCTGGACATAAGAAAATTATTTAGCGAGACGATCACTGTGTGACGTTCTCTCACATACATTAACACGTGAGTCACATGATAACATGTATGTGAAACGATGTCATACAGTAAACATCACATTAAATAAGTTCTTCTAGTCATAGATTATAATCATCACACCTACCAAATAACAATTCGCTAACACAACTACCAACAGTAATCTTGAATGTGCTTTCCTAAAAGCCCGAGGGTCATTGTGCTACAATTTAAACAAAAATATTGCTATAGATACAAAAAAATCTCACAAAAAAGAATTTACTTAATGATGTGTCAAAATATAATTAGATGATGATCCATCATATATGGGTGAGCCTAGTGATTATAGCTAACTACAATCATAAAAATCGTTTTGAATTGATTGTTAGTATCAATTCTTTAATCACCAAAGGACTATCTTTTACACAATATATATGCACCCTTGAACATCAATCTTTTGTGACCTAATCAGTTAGAAACAAATACCAATCACAACATGACCCTTAAGTAACATATGACAGCTACGAAGAAAATGCAATAGCCTCAATTATCAAATTGCACAGATTGATTTTTAACAAAGACAGACAACAATATCCGCAAATACAATGTAGGCAAAAACAAATCCCTAATCATGAAGCTGTTATGTGCCTAAATTTATTAGAATTTCTAAATTGTTATTACTTTTTAATTATGTAATTTATTTAAATTACGAGTTAAAATAGTCCTAGTTTTGTTAGAGTATTGATAGTAGTGATTTCCTAAATTGAAGTGGTGGAGTAGTGAGCATATCCTAATTAGTAGGCAATTAAGTGTACTGGGTCTTTATTTGTATTAGCTATATATATGTAATCAAATCTCTCGGAATGGGAATCTGAATTTTATGAAACAAAGCTGAGGCTTTATTAAATGGAGGTTTGATTCTCCTCGAAGTAAATCATTGGAGGTGTTCCACCACCCTCGAAGCGGGTTTTCTCTCTTATTTCTCTTTTACTTTTACTTTTAAAATATGGTCACACATCAAAAGCTTAACCTCAATTAGATTCCGGTTTTTTCAAAAATTTCACCCTAACAAACCTCCATATAAACTACTTGTGATCCAATTCAATAATCTCAACATCCAATACAATTGGTCAAATGAAAATGCACCGCAAATCAAAATTAATGCTTAGTCTACATACCATCAAATACCTAAAGCCATAAATTCATATAACTTAACATTCATTCCATTGTTCTAACCCCAAATCTAACGAAACAAAAAGAGGAAATGGTGAAAATAACGCAATGAGACAATGACCTTAATTCTCCATAACGTTGACATCACATCGCTAATCTCCTGCTGCAGATCATAAGGGTTATGACCATCAACAGAGCATCCAACTGACAAGCACGAGCGGAGAATTTCCTTCACTGGTACTGTCAGTGTGCTTCCTATTTAGGGCTATAATGACGGCATTTTGCAACTATATCGGTTCGGACGAGGATGAACCCCAAAACCGCACCAAATGACCGTGACCTGAGGTGCCGGGCCTTTTTGTGTAAATTTGTGGCCTGTGAGCTTGGATTTTTAAGATATTCTTTTGATTATTAATGATTTTTAATTTAATTAAGATATAATTTAAAATTAACGTAAACTCTTTTAATTTTAATTAATATAGTGATGGGCATTTTAAACTATTTTTAAAATATTACTAACATTTATTGTTTACATTTATTATTTCATATTTTTTAATAAATTATCTCAATTTTGAGTTTAACAAATTAATTTTTAAAAGTCAATAATAATATTATATTATAAATTACAACGAATCTAGTATTATATATGGATAGGACCAAATGATCTATCATTTTGTATGTTATTAAGTTCATGAAATAATTTTTATGGCAGTTAAGGGTATAAATGAATCGAGTCAAGCAGAATATTAAGTTGTTCAAGTTTGGTTCACAAAATTTATAAGGTATAAAATAAATGATGTGATGAAAGTTCTCTTTGACCTGTAGTACATAGATGGACAGATGTTTAGCATGATCATGACCACTGGTGATACTAACGAATATCCTTGGCCATTAGTAAATAGATAATTCGTTGATTTAAAATATTTATTGATTGGTGTTACATGGATAAAATATTGATGATGGACTTTTAAATCATAGAAGATAGTAGACATCATGCTCTACTTGACTATTCTAATAGATTGTTTATTCCACTGCAGTTGTTGATCTAAACCTTGTTGTCTATTGTATTCTATCAGATTTTTCCCTACTGAGGATTAAGGATAATTTATTCTACATTATCTTAGCCATAATATTCTTTACTGGGCTAGTTGAGCTCACTATTTTTTTGCATTGTTCTCTTCAGGAAATGAGAATATAGTTGGGACTAGTCAGGGAATGGAGTGATGGTCCAAGATGGTTGCTATAGTAGTCCTCACTATTCTATAAAATAGTGTGATAGTAATTGTAATGAAGACTTTATTTGAGTTTGGATATTGTCTACGAGACAATATTTGTATTAAAACTCACAGCTTATATTTTGTCGTATTTTTTACGACAGTTAATAGTTGTATAAATAAAGTTGTATTTGATTTCTGTACCATGTATTTGGCGACTCAGAATGGGTTGTGTGAACCTATTTTGGGGGCGTCGCAGTTGGTATCAAAGCTTAGGGATATGATCTCTGGCAGAGATCTGGGATTAGAACTGGGAGAGGAGATACGAGTAAATCCTTCGTTAGTGTGTCCTACCTAAACTTATTTGTTATTTAATTGGTCGGTCAGAATATATGGATAATATGTGGCTTGTCAATTTTTTTTAATTAACCCTTATTTTGTGGCAGTGTTTGAGAATGACATCTGAAAATTTTGAGATAAGCAATGGAGCACATGAGACCGTTGAGACACCGCCAATCAATAACTAGGATAATGTGCTTTAGGAAGGCAATAATCATGATGTAAACAACAACACTGACCAAATGATGAACGATGGGATGTTTAAGAGCATTCTACAATTCATGCAACACCAAAAGAGAGAGACTCGTGTTCAAAATGCAAGTGGAAATAATGGTAACTCACGGCTGGTCACTGTTAAGCAATTCAAGGATTTGGGACCGCTGGAATTTTTGGGAAAGCCAGAGCCACTTAAGGCAGAAGCTTGGATTAAACAGATCACCAAGATATTTGATGTCTTGGGATGCACAGAATAGAAAAAGGTTCCATTCGTCACCTTTATGTTACGTGGGGAGGCAGATTACTGGTGGGAATCTTTAAAGCGTACTCATCTGTCCGCACTTAAGATGTCTTGGGAAAAGTTCCAGGAATTGTTCAACGACAAGTATTTTCCAGAAAGTATTCGTCACATGAAGGAGGTGGAATTCATCAAACTGAAACAGAACAACATGACTGTATCGCAATACGAGGCAAAGTTTGCGGAGTTATCCCGGTTTGCATCCCATTTGGTAGATAATGAGGAGCGAATGACACAAATGTTTCTGCGAGGTTTGAAGACTGAAATTCGTCAATACCTCATTTCTCACAAACTTTGTTTGTATTGTGAATAGGGCTCAATTATTGGAGCAGGATAATGAGTCAGCTCAACCAAAAGACAACAACCAATAATACGATGATAATCATACCGGTGGCAACGACCATTAGAATAATGATAACCATCGTGGAGGAAATTATTATGGCAGAAATGGTAACCACTTTAGTGGTAATCATGGCCAAGATAATAGGAGAGGTAAACTAACTGGGAACAACTTTAAGAAGAGAAGATTCAATAATAACGGAAAGACATCGACAGCAGCACCAACATCCGTTTCTAAGGAACTAGAACGACCACCGGTCGTATGCTACAAATGCGGACATGAGGGACACATCAGTCTGAACTGTACGTAGCAAACCAAAGTGTGTTACAATTACAGAAAGGAAGGCCACTTAGCTTAATTTTATTATGCAGTGAAGTCAAGTCCAGCTGGAATGGTGACACCAAAGGCTGTCCCAGACAAGTCAAAGTCGGTGGTTCAAGGGAGAGCATTTTTCGTGACTTCCCAAAAAGCGAGGAATTCGAACAAAGTTATCATGGGTAAGTTAATCATAAACTCTTGCGAAGTCTATACCTTATTCGATACCAGTTCTACCCATTCTTTTATTTCACCTGCTTATGCTCAACGTTTAAACTTGACTCTAGAGAAATTAGACTTTGACTTATCGGTTGAAACTTTGTTGGGAGAAACCTTCGTTACATCCACCATTTATAAATCTTGTTTGATTCAAATTGATACCCTCACATTACCTGTTGATCTCATCTCTTTTAAAATACTTGCATTTGATGTGATTTTAGGGATTGTTTGGTTAACTACTCATCATGCTAAAATTGATTTTTTTTCGTAAGGTCGTTAGCTTTCATATTCCTAACCAACCTGTTATGTGAATTCAAGCAACCAAACCACTAAAGTCAATCTCTGTCACATCAAGTCATAAAGTCATTCGTTTATTGAAAAATGGATGACAAGCTTTCTTAACCCATGTCACCGATTTAAACAAAAATACGTCAGATTTGAATGATATTTCTGTTATTAATAAATTTCCTGGTGTATTTCCCGAAGAACTTCTGGGCCTACCCCCCAGAGCGTGAAATAAAATTTTGTATTGACGTTGAACTCTGTACAAGACCCATTTCCAAAACCCCATATCGAGTGGCTCCTATTGAACTTCAGGATTTAAAAACCCAACTACAAGAGTTAGTACCCGAGCCTTTATCTGGTGACTTCCTTTGTGGAATGCACCGAAGCCAGATTCTCCGTAGGGGACACAATATTTGTGTTGCAGTAAACTGATAGGTGTCATTGTGAGATGCTATCCAAGGTTGGGATATGAGTCACAATTGAGAGCAACTTAAGTCAGTAATCGAAATACGTAGCTTTTTAGGCTTAGTTGGTTATTATCGAAGATTCGTGGAAGAATTTTCTCGAATCGCCACTCCATTAACTCAGCTAACTCATAAAAATACAAAATTTGGAAGGAGCGAGGAATGTGAGAAAAGCTTCCAAGAACTCAAGAGGAAACTCATTTCAGCACCTGTTCTGACAATACCATCCTGGAGAAGCGAACATAGTAGCTAACGCGTTGAGTAGAAGATTATATGCGGGTATGAGTGCGATATTGTCAAATACAAAGACCCATTTTGTATGAATTACAAATGATGGAGATAGAGTTAAAGACTCTAGGGATCCACGTGATGATGTCAAATATACGAGTAGAACTGACATTAATCGATAAAGTTAAAGTTGCTCAAGCTACAAACTTAAATCTGATGAATATAAAGAAAAAGATGCAAGAAGATGTTATTCTAGAAGCAAGAATCGACGAAGAGAGGAAGTCTCAACCCTCGATTTATTGGTCCATTTGATAATATATATATATATATATATATATATATATATATATATAATTTACAAGCTGGCTGTAGTTGAAAATTTCCATCATGGAAACTGAATCTAGATTCAAGAACTAAATCTATGATCACATGATTCCTAGGCTCACATGATAAAAGCAATATGTACAAAAGCTAAAACAAGAACTAGATTTGAAGAAATCTAAACCATTCCAGCTTCATCGATTCCAGTTTAGTCACCATGAACCGGTTAAAGTGAGAATAGTCAGATTTAGGGAAATCTAACCCGTAGGCTGACAAACAGTTATATATATATATATATAAAAGCTGTATATATATATATATATATATATATATATATATATATATATATAAGTAGTAAAAGACCATGAAGTGATCTCCAAGCCAGACAAAAATGTAAATATATATATGTGTGTATATATATAAAAACGGTAAATGGACACGAAGTGATCTCCAGGCCTGACTAATATATATATATATATATAAGCTGTAAACGTACCGAATATCACACCCAGGCTCAATCGATTAGAATTTCGATAATATATATAAAAGTAGTAAACGCTCCAGATGTAAATCCAGACTCAATCAATCATAGTTCGATAATAGTACATATATATAAATATTTATATATATAAAGCAATAAAAACCATGGATTGATGATCCAGGCATACGCACACAACACGACTCTCAACGTGAATAAGTATGTGTTGATGGAAGTGCGAAAAGGCTTAAGAAATCTGAGATGTCTTACAGTGGACTGCCAAGAAGACTTCAGATGGATTTTTCATGAATGAATACTCGGTTTCCACTGGTTAAATATAGCAAAACACGAGCTCACATGTGTTTGAAAAGAGAAAGCATTCAGTTTAAAGTGTGTACAGAGTAAAATGGATAGGCCTTCCTCGTCTTTTTTTTAAAAAAAATGGCCACCCCAAGCCCTTTATTTATAGAGGAGGGAGCCACAGGTCCATCTGCGGCTACCCGGGGTGCCCCCGGGCTCAGTGGGCCCCACCTTCTCGAAGAACATGCACGCATTCAATGCGTTGTTCACTTGAACCTTCATAACTTTTAATTCGGGCATCCGATTGAGGCTTGTGATACCTTTCCAGAATGTTTTTGTTGAGAGATACACAATGACATGGGATAAGAGGTTGTACGAAGCCGATAAGAGGTTCTATCCAGTGTGTTGTCTTGTGTAGTAGTAGTCACTCGGGATTTTGAGCTATGGTTCTTGTAGGACATTTCTATGTAGAATGTTAGTTTAATTGTTGTTGAGACGACGCAAATGTAGCATTGAGGTGGCAAAATGACTATTTTGCCCCTCACAGGGTTATCTCTGGCTGTGGGCTGATTTAGTAGTCATTGCTCAAGGTTATCTCTGAGATTGGGCTGCTGTAAGTATTGAATATCCTCAGTGTTATCTCTGAGGTGTGCCTGCCTCCTGGGGTTATCTCCGGGGTTGGAATTGAGCACCTCAGGATTATCTCTGAGGTTGAAACTGACTTTTGGGGGTTGGAACGGACTTTTCGGGGGTTATCTCCGGAACTAGAATTGAGTATCTTGGGGTTGTCCTCGAGGTTGGAATTGAATCTCCTGGGGTTATCTCCAGAACTAGAATTGAATATTTCGGGGTTATCTTCTAGATGGAAAACTGAGTATCTCGGGGTTGTCTCTAAGATTGAGTTGATTTAACTTCAAGGGTTATCTCTGGAAGATGATTTTACCCTCGTGTATAGTTAGTAACAGGAATGCAAAATTTTGAGTGTCTACAGATGCCCCTCTTTATCATATTCATGCAATGCAATGGCATGGATAGGATAAAGAATACTAGACACTTGAAATGTGATAAGATAATTATGATGCAATATAATGCAACATGATGCAAATGTATGATGAAATATAGTTTGTTGGACCGTTTCCCAATGGGATGTGATGACTATATGCTCACATGCCTTCTGCTGGGGATTGGAGTTATCACTGATGACCCTGATGAACTGCTTAGATGTCTACTCCAAAGTTCACAGGGACCTCCTGGATGTTGACATTGGGGTTATCACCAAAGTCCTTAATCCTGAGTATAGCTTTCCCACTGAGGATGTACCTCTTATGTATGAGAGACTTGTGGGGAATTATGCGTTATCTGATAAAGACTTGTATAACAGATTCCATCATCAGTCCTCCCCGATGAGGATGGTTTCCCTTGGTTTGTATCTCCAGGTCTTTCCAGTGCTTTGTTAGAGTTACTGCCAACAGTTGGTGTCATCAGGGTTGCTTGACCCTCGTTGAAATGTCCTTCAACGACTAATGTCATCGGACCACCTTCGATGCTTCGTTGGATTTAATTACCAACGGTTAGTGATGTCAGGACCATCTGACCTTCGTTGAAATGTGCTCCAACGAATGACATCATTGGATCATCTCTGATGCTTCGTTGGGTTTACTTGCCAATGGCTGAAATAACGTCAAGGCTGCTTGACCTTCGCTGAAATGTGCTTCAACGACTAACATCATTGGACCATCTCCGATGCTTCGCTGGATTTACTTGCCAACGGCTGAATACGTCAAGGTTGCTTGACCTTCATTAAAATGTGCTCCAACGGTTAACATCATCAGACTACTCCAATGCTTCACTAGATTTACGTGCCAACCGCTGAATAACGTCAAGGTTGCTTGACCTTCGTTAAAATGTACTTCAATGGCTGAACTCATTGGACTATCACCGACGCTTCGCTGGATTTACATGCCAATAGCTGAAGTTCTATGAAATCCCTGCTGGGGATATGTTTTTGATGAAAGGTATGGTTGCAATTGGAATCACAACCCTAAGTTGATGGCATCGGACCTTTGCGAGGCATTGCCAAATGTGGTTTGCAACAGTTGTGATCATCGGTGTTGTGAACCTTATGTTTGGGTGAATACCAATGAGTGATATGTAGATCCGCAGTTTGGTCTCTGAAAATCAGGATTTCAGGCTTTTCCACTTAATCGCGTAGCATTTTTTATCCTGATTTAACTTTTCAGCTTGTGGGACCTCCTTTGCAACTCAAATTGGATTGAGCTGGAGAGGGTGGGGACCACCTGAGATAGGCATCTGTCAGATATTGGGTGGTTGTGCCCCATTTCCTTGTATTTTCCAGCTATATACAGAGATGATGTATTAGATGATGATGTACTTAGGAATATATGTATACTATTTTCCATTCCCTACATCATATTGCCATCTATTTTTTATCATGCATGTATTATGTTATGCATATGTATGTCTAGAGATGTTCAGCATTGACCCTTGGATGGCCTTATGACACGACCCTATAGATGTCTTCCTCGATAGTTATCCGTATTGATCACACCCCACCAGTATTAGTGGCCTCATGTTTGAGATCGTGGTATGATAGTTTATCACCACCAGATAGGGTGACTGTAGACCAGCTATTGTGGCACTCAATGACCCTCCTGATGTTCCAGGTTCTTATGGATTTTATAGAGGGCATGCTAGAGCACTGGGTACCGAACAAGCATGTATTTCGGTTCGAGACCCATGAGTTGACCCCTACTTTAGAGGAGTATGAGCAACTGATAGATTTGCCTCTTGAGAGGCCTTGCGCCCCCTACAAGCATGTTATGCCTTGTTACTTGCTTGATATTTGCTTGTTTCTCTAGTTCTTATGATCTTGATGTATTCTGAACTCCCCCTTGATGAATGGACATTGAAATGTCTCAAGATCTTTCAGAATGGATCGTTGATCTGTGTGTAACCCCTACCTTTTGGTGTCTTGAGGCTGGTTTCTGTATGTGGTTGTGGAGAGGAGTGTGGCTTTCCTCTCTGATGTTGACCGCACAACAGATGGTCGCTGATACTCCTTTATATTGGGGAGCCCAGGTATTTCCATCTCTTATGGATTGGTGTTTCTCTTTGAGGACTCAACCGCAGCTTGGATGGTCATCAGTTCTCCTATTAGCATGAGGAGGCCAGGTAGTTCCATCCCTTTGGTCTAAGACAATGATGTATGGTGTGAAGGATGATCCCAATACTGTTTGACAAGTTTTTGTTTTTTGGTAAGGGTGAGACCGAACCATAAATGGCTGCCTACGTACTCCCATTAAGAAGGGGAGATCAGGTCTGCGTAGTTCGAACCTAGCATGAAAAGGTTCAAAGTTGTAAGTGGTGAAAAGGGTGTAGAGATGTTTTTTATTTTTTCTGTAGTTAGATCGGACCATGAAAATGGCTGCCTACGTACTCTCGTGTATTGGGGAGAACAAGTCTGCATAGTTCGCCCCATGTATAGGGCAGACTGCAGATGAAAAGTTTATCTCTAGTGAGACAAACTGAGGGTGTGAAAGGTTTAATCTCTGGTGGGATAAACTGAAGATGTGAAAGGTTTTGAAAACCTAAGTTGAGTGATGGATCTGATGATCCAGAACCAGGTTGCTGGTTTGAAAGGTATGTTTGTCCTTGATGGGGTAAACGGATGTGAAGAAGGGTTGTATGTAGTGAAGGGTTTTGAAAACCTGAACTGACTGGGGATCTGGTGATCCAGGACCAGGATGCTAGTTTACAGGTGGCTTTAGACATAGTACCGTTTCACGATGTCCGAGGTAATAAGTTGTGGAAATTCATCACCATCCATCTCTTGTAATCTAAGAGCTCCTCCTGTCAATACCTCCTTGACAAAAAATGGGCCTTCCCAGTTTGGGGAAAATTTTCCTTTAGATTGATCTTGGTTGTCAAGAATTTTCTTCAAGATCAAGTCTTGTTCTTTGAACTGCCATAGCCAGACTTTTCTGTTGTAGGATCTAGCAATCCTTTGTTGGTATAACTGACCATAGAAGATGGCTGAGGTCCGCCTTTCATCTATTAGAGATAATTGGTGGTACTGATCTTATAACCATTAGTCTTCATCCAGCTGAGCGTCTATCAACACTCTGAGGGATTCCATTTCCACTTCTATGGGGAGCACTGCTTCCATGCCATAGGTTAATGAGTAGGGGGTTGCCCTAGTGGAAGTGTGCATTGATGTTTTATAGGCTAATAGAGCTAGAGGCAATAGGTCAGGCCATCCTTTGTGATTGGCGGACATCTTTTGCATGATCTTTTTGATATTCTTATTAGCCGCTTCAAAAACACCATTCATCTTAGGACGGTAGATGACGGAGTTGAGATGTTTGATGTGGAATTTACTGCATAATTCCTTCATCATTTAATTGTTGAGGTTTTTAGCATTGTTTGACACAATCACCTCTGGTTGACCATATCGACAGATGACATTGTTTCTAATGAAACTAATGATAACTTCTTTAGTAACCCTCGGGGGTAGGATGCTTTTACTCACTTGGTAAAGTAGTCGATCATGGTGAAGATAAATCGATGACCATTGCTGGCTTTAGGCTCGATGGGCCCGATCACGTCCATTCCCCACATTGAGAAGGGTCAGGGTGAACTCATATTATGGAGCTCCCTTGGAGGGGCGTGGATAGCATTCCCATGAATTTGGCATTGGTAACATCTTTTGACGTGATCATCACAGTCAGCCTTGAGAGAAAGAGCCAAAAATGCCCTGTTCTTAGGATTTTCTTGACAAGTAGAGGACCGCTCATGTGTGGGCCGCACACTCCACCATGGATTTCATCCATGAGCCTCTGAGCTTGGTCTTTATCTAAACATCTGAGAAGACCTAATCTTATATCTCTATTGTAGAGTGCATCTCCACTCAGGTAGAATTTCATGGCCAGCTGATGGATCCGCTTTCTTTCAGTTGGACTCGCCTTAGCGGGTGTAGATCAATCTCACAGATAATCTTTAATATCTTGATATCAAGGGTGTTGGATGGAAGGCAGCTCTTTCGATACTTCTCCAATGTAATTCCCATATGCTGGAGCCTTTTGCAGGGCAAATGTGATATTTGGCATGCTTTCCTTATCAAGTATGTTGATCAAGGAGGCCAAAGTTGCTAGTGCATCCGCAAAGTCATTCCTATTCCTCGAGGAAGGTTATTTCTTCAAACTTCGAAGCCATCTGGATAACTTGTCGATGGTAAGGCAGTAAATGTAACTCTTTGATGTGATAGATCCCAGTGATTTATCTGATTACCAATTCGGAATCTCCAAAGACAGTTAACCGTTTGATGCCCATGGATTGGTTTAGTTTTAACCCCATGATACAACCTTCATACTCAGATATATTGTTGGTGTTGGTAAACTACAATTTGATGGCAACGGGATACTGTTCCCCCGTAATGGATAGAACTGCTCTAGCTCCAGAACCTTCCATGTTTACAGCTCCATCAAAATACATTTTCTATGGTTGGTGTGTATCATCCTGACGGTGTTGCTGAACTGTCATTAACCCTTCATCGGGGTAGTAGGTTTCCAAGGTTTTGAAATCTCCTGCAGGTGCAGAGGTCAGTTGATCCACAATTCCTTGACCTTTAATGGACTTTTTGAGTCACATAGATGATGTAAAATTGTTATAGGATCAACTGCCATCTGGATAGTCGACAATTCAACATGGGTTTGTTGAACAAGTACTTGAGGGGATCTACGCGGGATATAAGATGGGTTGTGTGACCATGGAGATAATGTTGTAATCTCATGGAAGCCCATGCTAAAGCACAACAAACTTTCTCAATCAGAGTGTACTTGTGTTCACTACTGCTGAATCTCTTGCTAAGATAATAGATAGCTCTTTCTTGGCCTCTATCATCTTTTTGTCCCAGCATGCAGCCCATGGCATTGTCATTGATTGACAAGTACATAAATAGAGGAACACCATCCCTAGGAAGTACCAAAATAGGAGCTTTGATTAGTTGCTCTTTAATGAGAAGGAAGGATTTTTAACACTCATCATTTTTAACACTCATCATTCTATTTCATGGAGGAATTCTTCCTTAATAACTTGAAGATAAGCTCACAGGTTGCTGTGAGTTGAGAGACGAATTGGCTGATAAAGTTGATTCTTCCAAGAATCCCCGTATTTCCTTTTCTGTCTGAAGTATGGGCATTTCCATGATGACTTGGATTTTTGTAGGATCCAACTCAATCCCTTTGTGGCTGACTAAGAATCCTAGTAACTTGCCTGATTTAATGCCAAAGGCGCACTTGGATAGATTCAACTTTAAGTTGTACTTACACAACCGGTTGAAGAGCTTTTTGAGATGATCTAGGTGGTGTTCCCCCCTTCGGGCCTTGACAATGATGTCATCCATATAGATTTCTATCTCTTTGTGTATTAGATCATGGAAAAGAGCCATCATGGCTCGCTGATAGGTAGCTCCGGCATTGATAAGGCCAAATAACAACCGTTTGTAGGAAAAGGTTTCCCAAGGAGTGATGAATGCAATTTTCTCACGATCCTCTTTAGCAACCATGATTTGATGATACCCCACAAAGTAGTCAGCAAAGAAGTACATGTCATACTGAGTTGTATTATCAATGACTATATGGATGAATGGCACGGGAAAGCTATCTTTGAGGCAAGTTTTATTCAGATCCCTGTAATCCACACAAACTCGCACCTTCCTTCCTGGTTTAGGCACAAGGACTATGTTGGATAGCCACTCAAGGTATGTTGACACCATGATGATGTCGGCTTGAAATTGTTTCATAATTTCTTCTTTAACTTTTAAACACCACTCAGGTTTTATTCGCCTGAGCTTCTGCCTGACTGGCTTGAATCCCTCTTTGATAGGGAGGCGATGGATGACGATGTCAGTTGACAAAATGACCATGTCTTTATGAGACCATGCAAACACATCTTGGAATTGGGTCAATAAAGTAACCATGTCATTCCTTTGGTTTTGAGTAAGGTCCGTACCAATCTGGATTTGTTTGGGGTTTTCTGAGGTTCCAAGGTTAAAAGAGGTGGTTTGATTAAGATTTGGCTTGGGTTTGTCTTCGACCCATTCTTTGATCTCTTGAGGTATCTCATAGTCCTCTTGTTCAATCATCCATTAAGTCTGAGTCCAAATTACAGTCCTCGTGAAGAATAGGACACCTCATCAGCAAGTTTAGGCACATCTAATTTTAGAGTCCTGAAACAAAATGCTTTCACTTAATATATGAAACTGTTTAATCATATAAAGTGTTAGCATGTAATGATAAAAATAACTGCTAATATTGTACATCAAAAGTAAGCAAGTTATTGCTATCTACAGGGCAAGAGAGAGTTTTTGCCCTTTTTACCCTTGTCGGCAAATGCAAGGAGTGCTTGTGAAGCCCCCAAAATAGGTATACATCACCTATTCTGAGTCGCCAAATACATGGTACAGAATACAAATACAATCTTTAATATACAACAAGAGAGCTGTCAATTTTAATACAAATATTATCTTCTACCCAATATCCACTCTCAGAATAAGTCCTCATTACATTTATTGTCACACTATTTAACAGAATAGTGAGGACTACTAATATTATCATCTGGACCGTCACTCCGTTCCCCAACTAGTCCCAGCTACATTTTCATTTCTTGAAGAGAACAGTGAAAGAAAG
Organism: Panax japonicus; assembly: GCA_020205505.1. Taxonomy (NCBI): domain Eukaryota; kingdom Viridiplantae; phylum Streptophyta; class Magnoliopsida; order Apiales; family Araliaceae; genus Panax; species Panax japonicus. Next base: position 48,482,765 of record CM035108.1, on the reverse strand, counting down.
GGTTAGCTCAACTAGCCCAGTAAGAAATATTATGAATAAGATAATGCAGAATAAATTATCATTAGTCTTCAACAATGTTAAACTGATAAATACAATTGACATAAAGTTTAACTGCAGTGGAACATACAATCCATTAAAAGAGTCAAGTAGAGAATAAAATCTATTATCTTTTATGATTTAAAAGGTTTTTCATCACTTTTATCGTTGTGACTCAGCTTAATAAATAAACCACATCATCCCTGCACTACGGCCAAGGATATTCATTAGTATCATAACCACAAATTATCCATGCACTACTGCTAAGGATATTCGTGCATTCATCAATGGTCATGATCATGCCAACAACTGTCCATTATTCCCTATGAGCCAATGAGAACTTTTACCACCTCATTTGTAACATTATGGTCATGATTACACCGAATAATCCCTGGTTATAATCATACCAAGTCCATCTATTCACTACAGGCCACATATGACTTTCAAAAAAATATAAACATGAGGATGATGACAATGATATAAGAGTTCAATAAAACAAGTTCAAGAATTAATTTATTAAGGAACAAATAACATCCAAATTGTCAACATGATACTTCTTTGTAGAGTAAAATTTAAGAATGCTCAGAAGAATATTTCTATGAAAAGATACTGGATGAAGCGCAAATATCAAGGATATTCCACTAATTTCATGAAGTATAGAAGTCAAAACTTTAATCAACTGAGTATAATAAAGAATGGAATAACAAAAGAAATCACCATGCATGCGGTACTTCGCATAGACAGGTTATTCCAACAGAATAATAAATAACGGAACCAGGTCAGACGTAATACGCACCAACAGGATATTCCAACAGAATAATAAAGAATGAAATAACAACAAAAATCACCATGCATGCGGTACTTCGCATAGACAGATTATTCCAACATAATAATAAATAACGGAACCAGGTCTGGCGTAAAACGCACAGACAGAATATTCTAACAGAATAATAAAGACAGAACCAATAAAGATAGAACCAGGTCCGGTGTAAAACGCACAGACAGGATATTCCAACAGAATAATAAAGAATGGAATAACAACAGAATTTTAGCATGTATGCGGTACTTCGCATAGACAGGTTATTCTAGCAGAATAATAAATAATGGAATAATAGAAGAATTTCACTAAGTATAGGGTAGACCGCGTATACAGGTTATTCCAAAAGAATAATAAAGAATGGAATAACAGAAGTTCTCTTCATGAATATGAAGAAAAAAAATACCCCTTACCTTATAAAGAAGAGTACTCCGACGGTAGGGTGGGAATATACTTGAAGAAACTTGCACTACGCTCAAAGCTTTCTTAAACGCTAAAGAAATATACTCAAGATTATAGAAGAAGAATTCTCTCTATAGTTTCTCTCTTTAGAGTTTCAGTGAATTCATAAGAAATAATGAAGGAATGAGCTTCTATTTATAGAAGAATGGACTGAATAGTAACCCATCCATGAACGGTCCAGATTGATTTACTTTTAAATGGACGATCCAGATTGGTTTACAATAAAATATAATATATTCTATTTATAATCTAATAAAATGAATAACTTTATAAAAGTATTATGTTTTATATAAAAAGATTTTACTATGCAAATACTATGCAGGCACTATGCAAACACTATGCATAATAAAATATAATATATTCTAATTACTGTATAATAAAATAGATAACTTTATAAAAGTATTCTGTTTTATATAAAAAGATTTTACTATTAGCCTAATAAAATGAATAACTTTATAAAAGTATTCTGTTTTATATAAAAAAAAATTCTGTTTTATTACATTAATAATACTAATAAAACAAAACGTCATCATCATTATCATAATTCACACTATTAATCGACCAAGTCGTTCCCAGAAAAGAGGGGGCTTTCCAATAAGGATTTCTCCCTATTGGTGCGCAATTAGGTGACCAAACCTCTCATTGGCAGAACTTCTAGACATAGTTAATAATGCAAATAATAATATTAATAACTTTGTCATCTCAATTACTGATTTAATAATATATAAAATATCGACAATAATTGAATCAATTAACGTAAGATACTATGCACCAATTATGAAGCAATAATTGAACAAAACTGAATGACTTCTCACGTAAGCATCAATAACCAATACCGTGTGCTACTATGCAACCACGCGTATTCCTGTACTTTTAACACCGGGTGTTTCAACAGTTAATGATAAAACTTCCGCCGTTATTTTCATAAAATATTTTTATCATTTTTCTTAATTCGATAATAATTCTATTGTGGGGTCTACCAATGATTGTGCCGTCGTACGAATATTCCATGTTAAAATGAATATTCTCCGACCAATCGAATATTATATAACAACTTGTGTACTTTGTAAAATTTATAACTATTACCCACAACTATAACATTATATCAAATTCATTTCATAATATTCAAAAATAATAATTATAGAAAAATTCATCTTTATTCATAAAAGTTGGGGTCTTACAGTGCTACTCTAATTGCCCATGGTGAAGTCCTAGTGGACAGGTGTGATGAAGGGGCTATTATCATCCTCCTTCTCCTGAATGATGACCATGATGTTTGGACAATCATCATCTGGGATGTCTCTGTTCATACCCTCCCTATGGACCAGAACGCGTATATTTGATAGATGTTTATATATCTCTTGTTTACGCTTTTGATTACTTTCCTCCTCATTGGGGTCTAGAATCAGGACTACTTTTCCTTTAAACGATATCGGCTTAGGAAAAAGCATAGCTACCAAAGGGGCAGGGACCTTTAGTAAAGGTTATACAGGATTGTCACCTGTAGGTTTAGGCAGACGCCTTGTAGATGAAGGAACCTATTTATGCTTGTGCGGGTTCCTGTGAATAAACCCAGAGGTGTAGCCTAGTCCGGGTATCCCTGTCTGGCTGGGAACTTGAATTGGGAATTTGATGCCCTGATGATCCTTGCCTAACCCTTATCTTGGTCGAAAACCTAAGGATATCATCTCTTGACTTGCCGACATTACCTCAACAGAAACTCTGGGTTTCAGAGGTAGCGCCCCAATGGGTTGACAGTGAGTGTTGCTCACCTCAAGGGCTTGGAAGCTGACAGGCTCAACTTCTGTATTGAAACTGATGAGGGGTATATCACCTGGAATAAGATATTCTGGCTCAACACTGACAGTGACTAGACTATTGTTAATGATATACTTGAGTTGCTGATGAAGAAAGGATGGGACGACTCCATCCATATGAATCTAAGGTCTTCCTAACAGAAAGTTGTATCCCATGGTGATCTTAAGCACTTAGAAGGATATGTAGAATAAATGTGGACCGATCTCTACTGGAAATTCGATCTCTCTGACAGTATATCATCAAGATCCATCAAAGGCTTTGATGATTGTATGGCTGCTTCGAATCCTGTTAAGATTGATGTTCATTTTCTCTAATGTGACATAGGGGCAGATGTTCAGGGACGATCCTCCATCTATTAGCACTCCTCCAACCACATATCCAGAAGACGTAATCGCTATGTACAATGGTTTGCAGTGACCCATCTCTTAGTGAGGTATGTCATCATCGGTGAAGGATATCACGTTGCTGTTGAAGATATGGTTAACCAGATGATGGAATTTTTCGACATCCACTGTTTTTGGTAAGTGGGCTTCTTCTAATATTTTAAGTAAGACCTTCCGGTGATCTTCTGAAGAGAAAACCAAGTCCATAATAAAAATCTATTGTGGAGCTTCTTTCAAGTTTAGAACCACCTTGACTTCATTGTGTCCCATAGTATGAAGGAATTCTTCAATCTTCACCATGGGAACTTTCCCCTTTGACTTGATGATAGGCTTCATCACCCGTTGAGGAAGATATAGTGGGTTTTCTTTAGACACTGCAGCAGTTGTATTGGATGTAGATCCTTCAGCCTCTCCATAGTTCCATGGCACTTTTTTGAGGTTGAAAACAGGATACTGTTGCCTTAACGGCAATATGATTGGCTTTGGTGTAGTCACTTTCAAAGGGTTTTCAACGCCTTTGAGCTGAATTGGTTGAATAATAAGTGTGGTGGCAGCTACATCTTCCTTAAAGGATACCACTGCTACATCTTCCCCACTCTCAGATGATATAAAATTGTTATCTGCCATCTGCAAGTCACCGCTGTCGATTATGTTCTGAATAAGGTGGCGGAGTGCCCAACAATCTTCAGTGTTGTGACCACGAGAATGGGAGTGGTATTGGCATACTCCATTAGCATCAAAACGTCCTAAGCGTGGGTTGACTGGAGGTAGTAGTGCTGTGATTTTTCCCTCATTAATCACCATCTGCAATATCTCTTCCATCAGTTGGCCTAAATAGGTGAATTCCTTTTTGTTGGTAAAATCCCGACGGGCTTTAGCTTTTGCTCTTTTTGCAATTTTTTTCTCTAGTGTTTCACTTTCTAGAGTAAGTGGTGGAGTACTTGAAATAAGAGGAAGGAGGCTAGCATGTTCCTAACTGAATAATTGACGTGTGACTTGGTGTTGATGAATCACCAGTTCTATCAATTGATTTACTTGTTCACCAAGAGACTTGATTTCCCGTTTCATCATGAACTGGAATTGTGAATAATCCCATCTTTCAGAATAATACTTGTTGATTTGGGATACACCCACATATTTGGAGCTCTGTCCACTTCTCCAGTTAATCATGTTAACCTCCTCTTCTTTGTGTTGAGGGAGAGGATTGTCTTGGACATGGGTTTGGTCGGGCTTGGTCACCACGATCTCACCATTGTCAATTAAATCCTGTATTTTCTGCTTAAGGGCCCAACAATCTTGAGTGTCATGGCCTGGATCTTCAACGTGATAAGCACCTTTCTTTCTTATATTAAAACATTTTCCATTCAGGTTCGCTGATGGAAGAAGATGAGTAATTTTCTTCTGGGCTGTCAGAAGTTTAAGAATGTTTTCGAGTGAGTCCCCTAAGGGTGTGAACACTCTTGTAGGTCTGACTACTCCACCTTTTGGCAATAGAGGGTTTGAAGACTGTGCTTGAAAAGGGAAATAATTTCTCCTCTGAATAGGCATGTCTTGATTGCCTACTTGGCCTTGTAGTATCAAGGAAACATCCTCCTCTTTCTTCTTATGGACCCTTCTGGGGTTGTTTCCATAACTTCCAGACTAGATGTGCTCTGCTACAGCTTTTAATGCGGCGAGGTCTTGAATCTTCCTAGACTTCAATCCCATTTCATCCATTTCTCCATGTTTGATCATTTCAAATAATAGCTTGCCTATGCCAGCTAGAACCCTCTCATAAAAGGGAGCTTCTTGAATGTCTATGAAATTCATCACCATTTCAGACTCGGTCATAGATGGAATAACTTGAGCAGTTAGACACCTCCATCTTTGGGCATACTCTCTAAACGACTCATTGACTTGTTTCTTGACCTTGGTAATTTGATACCGGTCTGGAGCCATTTGAGTCTGGAAGCTGTATTAACTGAGGAAAGCATGGGCTAACTCCTCCCAGCTATAAATTTTGGAGTTGTCCAATCTATTGTACCATGCTTTGGCTTCTCCAGTCAGACTTTTCTAAAATAGCTACATTTTGAGCTTTTCATTCTCGGCATAAGATCAGAGCTCTCAAATGAATACCTTTAAATGTGTGTAAGGATCTCTCAATCCATCATATTTCTCAAAATCGAGTCTTGAATTTTTTAGAAATAATGAACCCCAGGGAATATACAAAGTTCTGAATATGAAACACTCTCGTGTGGTCCAATCCGTTTGATAGACCGAATGGTCTCCTCCATTTGTAGGAATTTCTTCATAATATCACCGATGTCTGGATCTTCTTTGAGATAGGTGATTTCAGGGGTTTTATTGGTCTTATCAGACTGAAACTCAGGTGTTGGAATTTATTTATCCGGACCCTGGATTCCTCCATGTGTAGAGGGTTCTATATGTATGGGTATTTGTGGACCTTACATTGACTTGTGTAATTCTTTGAGCAGAGCAGCCAACTCTGTAATTTGATTATTTAATCCATCGAACTCCTTGCAAGAGATATGAGTAGGATTAGGCTGACTAAATGTAGCCATGTCTGATTGTAAACTTAATGCCTTCTTGGTCTTTGATCGAGTAACGGGACCAATTGTCTCCCTACAAAAAGACTTATGTAGTTTAGTCTTAGGAAAACATGGAAAAGTTACATGCTATGTAATGTGTCCATTTTAGGAGTATTATCCTATAAAATGGATGTCAGTTTGTTTTAATGACAAGATAGTATGACATGTTTTGATATAAAAGGGAGTGCATGTTCATACATTCTTTTATTTTTCCGTTACATTGAGATTGACATGGAAATAAAATTATAAGTAATTGAAATGGGAAGGTATGAAGAGACTTCCCTCCATGTTTGGTTTATCAGAGACTGGCCTATCTTAGGTTACTCTCGCGGATTTTGGCATGAAGGTTCCCAGATCATCAAAATTTATTTGACGAGAAGTTAATCTGATCTTTCAACTAGAGGGAATCTGGGTGGTGCCTTTCCTGAGCCTCTTTGGAATTAGTCTCTCTACGAGTCTAGTTATCAAACACTGATGGGATAGCCTCCTGGTGGAGGGACCACACAACATTCACATACATCGCGTCTCACCGTATGGAAATGATGACATATGCGAAGCACTAATATCACAGGCAGATATGGTGCGAAGCACTAAGTGCGGTAATTAAATGCATTAGTACACATTCATTCAAATGTAAATGCAACATCCATACACAAGTTGGTAAAATGTTTTGAAAAGTTTTGAGTAGCGGCTTAAGCCCTCTTACTGGTGTCCCTAGCAGAGTCGCCACCTGTCGACGTTGGGATTTTTATTTGTCCCTTTATGTTCTTATCTTTCGGTGTTCTCATGTTAGGTGATATTTGTTTGAAAAGGTCCGACATATATATGTCGACGATTTGACTGTAAGAGTCGCCAATTGGTATTTTTAAATGGTTGCACCAACTCAACCGAGAAATTGTTTGCACATAGACCTAGTGATGTGACACTGTATAACTGGTCTGTAAAATCGAGATTCTTTAGGGCCAGGGGCTTGATTAAGCATAAGGAAGGTGTTAGGTACCCCCCCCCCCGACTTCTGTGGTGACACAGGTTACCACCACTTTTCAATTTAAACTTTTATCTGAATGTGTGTGTAGGTCTACGTGTAGTTGTCTGGAAGTAGTGCTATGCCTCATTTGCACCTATATACAAAGGGTATGACTTTTGTATAAAACTTCAATTTTAATGAGATATGGCAGTGATGTTTTATAAAACATGTTTTTCAAACCCTTGTGCTCAATAGTAATTGAGGCCTTTGATACTTCCATTTTATTATGTGTTTAGCTCTTTTGCTTTTATTATTTTTGAGATTCGAAGCATCTTCGAGAAAATAAATACATAGCAGCGCTGAACTCCTTGTGGGAATGAAAGCCATCTAAGGAAATTCAGAAACCGTGAATAATTTACAAGCTGGCTGCAGCTGAAAATGTCCATCACGGGATACGAATCTAGATTCAAGAATTGAATCTTTGATCACATGATTCCTAGGCTTACATGATAAAGCAATATATACAAAAGCTAAAATAAGAACTAGATTTGAATAATTCTAAACCATTTCAACTTCATCGATTCCAGTCTAGTCACCATGAATCGGTTAAAGTGAGAATAGCCAGATTTAGGCAAATCTAACCCGCAGGCTAACAAACAGTTGTATATATATAAAAGCTGTAAAGATATATATAATGAACAATCAACAGCCATGAAGTAAACTCCAGGAAGAACGTGAGATGTAATATATATATATATATATATATAAGCTGTAAACGCACCAGATATCACACCCAGGCTCAGCCGATTCAAATTTCGATAATATATATATATATATATATATATATATATATATATATATATATATATATATATAAGTAGTTATATATATAAGTGGTAAACGCACTGAATATCTATATAAGCAGTTATATATATATAAGCGGTAAATGCACCGAATATCACACCCAGGCTCAATAGATTCGAATTTCGATAATTATATATATATATATATATATATATATATATATATAAGTATTTATATAAATATATAAAAGCAGTAAATGCTCCATATGTAAATATAGGCTCAATCAAACAGAGCTTGATGACATGATATATATATATATAAGTAATAAAGCCACGGATCGACGATCCGGGCATACGCACACAACACGACTCTCAATGTGAATAAACATGTGTGGATGGAAGTGAGAAAAAGGCTTAAGGAATCTGAGATGTCTTATAGTGGGCTACCAAGAAGACTTTGGATGGCTTTTTAATGAATGAATACTTGGTTTCTACTGGTTAAATATAGCAAAACACGAGCTCTCAAGTGTTTGAAAAGAGAAAGCACTCAGTTTAAAATGTGTACAGAGTAAAATGGATAGGGTTTCCTTGCTTTTTTTAAAAAAAACAAATGGCCACCCTAAGCCCTCTATTTATAGAGAGGGAGCCGCAGGTCTACATGCGGCAGCCCTAGGTCCACCTGCGGCTACTGGGGGTGCCCCCGGGCTCCGTGGGCCCCGCTGTCTCAAAGTATGTTCACGCATATAACGCGTTGTCCGCTTGAGGCGTGTGATACCTTTCTGGAATGCTGTTGTTGAGAGATACACAATGACATGGGATAAGAGGTTGTACGAAACCAGGAAGATGGGTCTATGACCAGATCTTCAAGTCTTCAAATTCTATCTGGTGTGTTGTCTTGTGTAGTAGTCACTTGAGATTTTGAGCTATGGTTCTTGTAGGACACCTCTATGTAGATTATGGGTTGAATTGTTGTTGAGATGGCATAAATGTAGCATCGAGGTGGCAAAATGATGTTTTTGCCCCTCAGCGGGGTTATCTCTGGCTCTGGGCTGATTTAGCAGTCGTTGCTCAGGGTTATCTCTGAGATTAGGTTGTTGTGAGTACTAAATGTCCTCAGGGTTATCTCTGAGGTGTGTCGGGGTTATCTCTAGTAGACCTGGAAAAATGAGCCCAGGCCCGCGGGCCGGCCCAGCCCGCCCGTTAAAAATTGGGCTATGGGCCTCATTTTTTTGGCCCACTGAAATCTGGGCCTTTTTGGCCTGGCCCAATGAGAGCCCACCCGTGGGCGCCCGGCCCGCCCGATCTTTTTTAAAAAAAGCCTTATTCTTCAAATCTTCTATACCGCTAAAGCCTAAACTGCTAACCCTTACCTTATTCTTCAAATCTGATACGAGAGACGGAGAGAGAGACTGAGAGGCGATTGTGTTCATACGAGAAAGACAGAGAGTTCTCATTCCTCAAGTTCCTTCGATCGATCGACTCCACGCTGTCCACGCCGAGTCGCCTGACGTCTCATGTCTGTCACTCTGTCTCTGTGTAGCTTTTTCTTTGGTTCTTCCCTACAGGTATCAATCGACCACGCTGTGCCTGTCCACGCCGATCTACCTTTTCCCCTTCGTTTTCTCTTCGTTTTTCAGTCTTAAGTTCTTAACTAAGTGTCTATGAGACTATGACTCTATGTGTTCTACACTTCTGCTAGACTGCTATGTTCTACCTCTTTGTTTTCAGTTAGTTTCTGCTATGTTATGTTTTTTTTAAGTTTATGTTCTTAATTTTTTTTAATCTATGTGTTCTGCACTTAATTTATGTTCTACCTTTTTGTTGTGGCAATAAATCTGTGTTTGGATTGTGATTTTTGAATAATGAATAGATATGTGGACTGAATTGGGAGTATAACTGGACAGTCTGGACTGAAAGTTTCTAGTTATTTTTGATTTGTGAAACAAATTGTGTTTTTTTAAATTTGGGATGGCACTTGGCAGGGCAGTTTTGACCAGGTTATTTGAGAACCAAATGGTCCAAATTGGTATTTGATTGTAGCATGTTTCTTCAATTCATGCTTGTAGCATATTTCCTCAATTCATGTTCTATCACTTTAGAATTAAATGCTTTGTTAAATTGCATTGTGATTTACATAGTTGATTAAGCATTGTGTAATCTGATAGTGGAGATATTATCTAGTGGAAATAGTTGATTAAGCACCTTTAGAGTTTTCACTGTGCTTTTTGTTGTACATTATATGTATGTGTTTTCATTTCTGTCATGAATGTATTCATGTTGTCGTTTTTGACATGCAGGTATTCATGTTGTCATTTGTGGTGTGCATGAATTCATGTTCTCATTTCTGGCATGCATGTATCATATTATCATTTCTGGTGTGCATGAATTCATGTTCTCATTTGAGTTGTTGACTCTTGATCCACCTGCCTACTCCTAAAAACAAATATAATTAGCTAGTGATTACTTCACTTTTCATTCTGATATCATCAATTACACATCACACATTTTAATTTTCTCCGAATACTTTAGTCAGTGTGTTGTTTTCTTCTTTTTTTCTTGTATGAAATGTAGTACGTACCTTGTTAAAGATTTTAGAAATATATATAGTACCACATTATATAAATTAAAGGATTCTCCCACAATGATGTGTCATCTTTATTCTAGCTGCCATTGTCCCAACTGACTAAGCAGGAGTACTAGCGTCCATTCCTACACTTTAATTTAACAACCTTTCCCATATTCTCTATCAAAATGTACAGCCTAGTGAATTGTTGTCTGTTGAGTGTTGATGAGATTCTGTTGCTGCTGCAGAGTGCTAAGTGCAGATTCTGTTGCTGCAAATGGAATAGGATTGCAATTCTGATGCTGCAGAGTGCAGATTCTGCTGCTGCAAATGGATGTTTGAACTTTGAATAATTGAATTTGTAATTTTTTATTTGGATTTTGGATCTTATTTATTTAATTCTGGGATTTGTATTATTGTATGTAAACAACAATATGTTACTGTTACAGCAACTTAGTTTGTATTTTTTGTTCAATTTTTGTGATTTGCAGATTTTTTTAAAAAAAAATGAAAAAACCCGCGGGCCGAGCCGGCCCGGCCCAACCCGGGCCACGGGCCGCTTATTTTCAGCCCATCAAAACCCGGGCCTTTTCGGCCCGGCCAGCTAAAGGCCCGGCCCGTTTGGGCCAGCCCGCCCCGTTTGCTAGGTCTAATTTCTAGGTTTGGAATTGAGTGCCTCAGGGTTATCTCTGAGGTTGAAATTGACTTCTAGGGGTTAAAACGGACTTTTTTGGGGTTATCTCGGGAACTGGAACTGCATCCCTCGGGGTTGTCCCCGAGGTTGGAATTCAATCTCCTAGGGTTATCTTCGAGACTGGAATTGAGTATCTCGGGGTTGTCTTTGAGATGGAAAACTGAGTATCAGGGGGTTGTCTTTGGGATTGAGCTGATTTGACTTCCAAGGTTATCTCTGGATGACGATTTTGCCCTCCTGTAAGGTTAGTAACAGGAGTGACTACAAAATTATAGAAATATTCGGTGATAAAAGTACATTAATACGCATAGTTCTGCAGTAGGACACAATATTGTACAGTATATCTGATTATTGATACTTACGTAAAAAGTCACTCAGTTTTAATCAATTATTGCAACAATAGTTGCTTCATAGTATCTCATATTATTGATTCAATTATTGTCATAGTATCATCTATACAATATTTTATATTATTAAATCAATAATTGAGATGACACGGTTATTCATATTATTAATTGCATTACTGATAATCACTAGAAAGTTCTGCCGAGGAAATGAGTTAGGTTATTTAATTGCGCTCCAATAATGAGAAATTCTTATTGGAAAGCCCCCTCCTTCTTCGGAATGATCTTGTTGTCAATATTGTGAGTTATAATATTATTGATGAATAATTATTAAAAGATTAAAAATGTGTTTATTGAACAAAATTGATTTGTGGTAAATATGTATTCAGTTTTTGATATAAATAGAGGGGTTTGTCAAGAAGTATTTTGTGACGCCCCCAAAATAGGTATACATCACCCATTCTAAGTCGCCAAATACATGGTACAAAATTCAAATAAAAACTTAATTATACAATTGTCGTGTAAAATATGACAAAACATAGGTGAGAGTTTTAACACGAATATTTCCTTCTAGACAATATCTAAACTCAAATGAAGTCCTCATAACAATTATTATTACACTATTTCATAGAATATTGAGGACTACTATAGCCACCAACTCGGACCATCATTCCATTCCCCGACTAGTTCCTGCTATGTTCTCATTTCCTGAAGACAACAATGAAGGCAAAGGGTGAGCTCAACTAGCCCAGTAAGAAATATTATGACTAAGATAATGCAGAATAAATTATTGTTAGCCTTCAACAGTGTTAAACTGATAAAATACAATAAACATCAAGTTTAACTGCAGTGGAACAAGCAATCCATTAGAAGAGTCAAGTAGAGCATGAAATCTACTATCTTCTATGATTTAAAAAGTTTATCATCAACTTTATTGCTGAGACTCAACTTAATAAATATTTCACATCACTGAATGATCCATGCACTACGGGCCAAGGATATTCATTAGTATGACGTCCACGAATTATCCATGCACTACGGGCCAAGGATAATCGTGTTATCACCAATGGTTATGATCATGTCAACAACTGTTCATCAATGCACTATGAGCCAATGAGAACTTTTACCACATCATTTGTAACATTACATGTTATGATTATACCAAATGATCCCTGGTCATAATCATTACGATCAACAGTCCATCTATGCACTACGGGCCAAAGATGACTTTACCACATCATAAGCATGAGGATGATGACAATGATATAAGAATTCAATTAACTGAAAGCAAAGGATAAAATTTAAAGATTTTATAAATTAATTTTTTCAAAATTCAATAATGTCTAAATTGTCAACATGATACTTCTTTGTGGAGTAAAATTCAAGAATAATATTGTATCAAAAATAATTTAGACCGAAAAAAAATCAATGTTTGTCATGAATAGTACCCCAGGTGAATAGTACCTGAGTGAATAGTACCCCATGAATAGTACTTCGAGAATAGTACCCCGTGAATAGTACTCCGGTATAAAAAAATTAAACTTTATCAAGAATGCTCAGGATAATATATCGATGAAAAGATACTAGTTGAAGTGCAAATTTCAAAGATATTCTACTAATTTCATGGAGTATAGAAGTAATACTTTAACAAAATAAGTGTAGAATTCGGAATTTAAAACCAAATAATATTACTTACATACTATAGAGTATGGAAAAAAATATTATTTCATACGAATATTGAACAAAAATAATATCCCTTACCTTAAAAAGAAGAGTATTCCAACTGGTAAAGTGGGGATATTTTTGAAAAAAAAATTCACTGTTTTCTACACTCAAAGCTTTCTAAAACTTGAAAGAAATACACTCAATATTATAGAAGAATAATTCTCTGATTCTAGTGTGATTTTCAATTCTAAATTAAGCATCCTATTTATAGAAAAATGGAAGGGGTACTATTTATAAATAATCACGGACGCACAGTGCAGAATTTTCACTGGCGCCGAATTCGTTCGGCTGAAATTTTATAAGTTACTATACAAACACTATGGAATTACTATGCATAATAAAATATAATATATTCTATTTTTTATAAAAACAAAATTTATTATAATATATAATAAAAAGAGTAACCACCGGTGAATATCATCCCCCCCCATAATTCATCTAACATATGGGACCAACTTATATTATATATATATATATATATATATATATATATATATAAGTGTTATATATATATATACTGAATAAATTTCTACCGATTATTTTGAAAAACGAGTAAGTGGGCGGGGGGGTCCATATAATAAACAAAAATTACAACAAATACCTCATCAAATCCCCTCAATATTTTTAACAACATTTATTCATCAATAATATAACTTGCAATATTAATAACCAAATCATTTCTAGGAAAGAGGGGGCTTTCCGATAAGGATTTCTCCCTATTGGCGCGCAATTAGATGACCAAACCCCTTTCATCGACAGAACTTTCTAGACATTGTCAATAATACAAATAATAATATGAATAACTTGTTATCTCAATTATTGATTTAATAATATAAAATATTGTGATAATAATTGAATCAAATAACGTGAGATACTATGCAGCAATTACTATAGCAATAATTGAGTATAACTGAGTGACTTCTCACGTAAGCATCAATAATCAATACCATGTACTACTATGCCACCACGCGTATTACTGTACTTTTATCACTGGGTATTTCAACATTTAACGATAAACCTTTTGTTGTTATTTTTATAAAAAGTTATTTCTGTCGTTTTCCGACAATAATTCCGTTGTGGAGTCCACCAATGATTGTACTGTCGTACGAATATTTTTTGTTAAAACAAATATTCCCCGACCAATCGAATATTTTATAACAACTTGCTTACTTTACAAAATTTATAAATATTACCCACAACTATAACATTATATCAAATTCACACCATAATATTCAAAAATATATTTCGAGAAAAATTAATCTTTATTGATGAAAGTTGGGGTCTTACAACCTCCCCTTCTTATGAAATTTCGTCCTCAAAATTGGTGTACGTACCTAGTAACACGAAGAGGTGAGGATACCTTGATTTCATTTCAGATTCTAACTCCCAGGTCATTTTCTCAACATCGTAGTTTCTCCATAAAACTTTAACTTGAGGTTTAACCTTGGAGCGTAGAATATGTTCCTTCTTATACAAGATTTTAACAGATACCTCTTCATATGTTAAATCTTCCGCTATCTCGTCTGGTTCTAATTCAATAATGTGGTTCGGGTCTTCAATATATTTACGTAACATAGATATGTGAAAAATATTCTTCACACGAGACATACTTGGCGGTAAAGCGAGTCTATAGGCCACAGTTCCTACTCAATCGAGGATTTTGAATGGGCCAATAAATCGAGGATTGAGCTTTTCTCTCTTTCTAAATCTTGTAACTCCCTTCCATGGAGCAACACGTAACAACACATGATCTCCAACATTGAATTCCACGTTCTTTCGATGAAGTGAATCTTGTGTCTCGATCAGAAACTATGGATACTGGCATACCATGCAGTCTTACAATCTCATTTATGTATATACGAGTAAGACGTTCAAGTGAATAAGTTTATCGTATAGGTAAGAAATGAGCAGACTTGGTCAATCTATCAATAATGACCCAAATTACATCTATGCCTTGAGAAACCTTCGGAAGACCAGTAACGAAACCTATGGTAATGTGCTCCTACTTCCATTCTAGAATTTCAAGTGGTTACAATGGACCTTTTGGCACTTGATGCTCCGCCTTGACACGTTGACAAGTTAGATACCTTAAGATAAACTCCACTATCTCTCTCTTCATATTGCTCCACCAAAATGTACGTTGAAGATCATGATACATTTTGGTACACCCAATAAACCTGGAAAAAGAGGTCCAGACCCACGGGCTGGGCCGGCCCACCCGCCACGGGACGGGCGTTGGACTTCAGTTGTTTAGCCCATGAAAGTTTGGGCGTTTTGGCCCGACCCATGAAGGCCCAGCCCGCGGGTGGGCCGGCCCGGCCCGTGGCCCGTAACTTATGTTTTAAAAAATTAAAATGTTGCTACTTGGGGGTTGTGAGGCTTGAACACAAGACTTGTAAGTAAATAAATAAGAGTTTAAACCAACTGAGCTACAACAACTATTTGTTTTTAATGCAATCTTCAGTATATTTTAACTATAATTGAAAACTATAATTAAGATATGTAGTTAATGTAGGTAATTAATAAATAATACTAATTTATAATACTATTAAAATTTTAATTAATTGAGATATGTAGTTAATGTAGGTAATTAATTAATCGTGTTTGTAGCTTTATTCTTTGTTGTTCGTTTTATTATTACAACGGTAAGCATGATTGGTGCCTTAATATAGTCATGATCATCGGATCTAATGGTAATAATGGCTTGCTTGGATCAAATCAATTATTTTTCACATGTTTTAGCTTTCTAATGGATTTAATAAAATCATTGTGCATCTCCAACAGTTATAATTTTATATATTATAAAAATAGAAGTAGAAATTGCTTCATATTCTGCTTCGGGACTTGTAGCTTTATTTTTTGTTGTTCGTTTTATTATTTTTAATATTTATTATTATTACTATTTTTCTGTAGCAAAAAGTTTACAAAAAGAAAAAGAAAAAGGGAGAAGGCTGCGGGCCGGGCTGGGCCGGCCCAACCCGGGCCACGGGCCTTACATTTCCAGCCCACCAAAACCCGAGCCATTTTTGCCTGACCCGCCGTTGCCCTGGCCCGCCCGTTTTCCAGGTCTAACTCCCAGGATGGATTGTAAACGGTGTGTTGTGAGCCTCTATTATGATCTTATACTTTAAATCAGGGTTGTTAGGAACACAAAGTCTGGACTTAACTCGAAGTATTCATTCTTCATCTATTCTTGCTTCAAAAATAGCTCCTTATTATACTTTTTTCCTCATACGCATCAGCTCCAGGTCTGTAGCTTGAGCAGCTTTAACTTTATCGATTAAAGTCGGTTCTACTCATATATTTGCCATCATCATGTGGGTCCCTTGAGTGTTTAATTCTACCTCCATCCTTTGTAAGTCATACAAAATGGGCCTTTATGCTGACAATATCGCACTTGTACCCGCATATGATCTTCTACTCAATGCGTCAGCTACTACGTTCACTTTTATAGGATGGTATTGAATGGTATGATCGTAATCTTTCAACAGCTCGAGCCAACATCGTTGTCGCATGTTGAGTTCCTTTTTGGTGAAGAAATATTTGAGACTTTTATGATCAGTATAGATCTCCACCTTTTCCCTATACAGGTAATGTCTCCAGATCTTTAGTGTGAAAACGACTGCTGCCAACTCTAGATAATGAGTAGGATAATTCCTCTCATATTGTTTGAGTTGTCGTGAGGCATAGGCTATGAATTTCCCATATTACATGAGAACACATCCTAACCCTCTGCCTAAAGCATCACTATAGATGACAAATCCCTCCGAACCAGATGGTATTGTGAAAACAGGTGCTGAAATGAGTCTCCTCTTGAGTTCTTGAAAACTCTTCTCACATTCCTTGCTCCAACTGAATTTTGTATCTTTTCGAGTCAGCTAAGTTAATGGAGTAGCAATTCAAGAAAATCCTTCCACGAATCTTCGATAATAACCAGTTAAGCCCAGAAAGCTACGTTCTTCGGTCACTGACTTAGGTTGCTCCTAGCTTTGTATTGCTTCAATCTTCACTGGGTCAACAGATATTCCGTGATTGATATCACGTGCCTAAGGAATGGTACTTCCTTAAGCCATAACTCACATTTATTCAACTTGGCATACAACTTGTTTTCACGAAGCTTTTGGAGTATCAGCCTTAAGTGTTGCTCATAATCTTCACGGCTTTTGGAGTAAATAAGGATTTCATCAATAAAGATGACCACAAAATCATCCTAATATTCCTTGAATACTCGGTTCATCATATCCATGAAGGCAGCAGGAGCATTAGTCAATCCAGAAGACGTGACTAGGAATTCTTAATACCCGTACCGAGTTCTCAAAGTAGTCTTTGGAATGCCATTAGTTTTAATCTTTAATTGATGATATCCAGAACGAAGATCGATCTTTGAAAAGAATTTAGCGCTTTGCAATTGGTCAAACAGATCATCAATGCGAGGCAACGAGTACCACTTTTTGATGGTGATATGGTTCAACTTTCGATAATCAATACAAAGTCGCATACTCCCATCTTTCTTCTTCACGAATAGAACAGGAGCACCCCAAAGAGACGTACTAGGACGAATGAAACTGATGTCTAACAATTCCTGCAGTTGAGTTTTTAACTCCTGAAGTTCAATAGGAGCCATTCGATATGAGGTTTTAGAAATGGGTTTTGTACCGGGTTCAAGGTCGATACAAAATTCGATTTCACGCTCTGAGGGTAGTGTGACAAACGAGATTTTGTAATTTAATTTTAATATTTATTGAATTAAATAAATATTTTTCGATGATTTAATTATTAGATTAAATAATTAATTGATGAAGTTGTGGTAAATTAATTTAATTATATGTGTTATATTATTAAATTAATGTGGAAAATTTTATTATTCAAAGTATGTTTTTATGTGAGCTTATTGAATTAAAAGAAATATTTAATAAACCTAATATTATTTTAATTAATTAGAGAATTAATAATTTGATATAATTAATAAATGAGAAATTTAATTACGTGACTATATGAATTAATGAGAAATTATTATATTTTATTTAAAATAAATTAAATAGAATATTTGATTTATTGTGTAAATGAGCGTGACATAATTAAACTATATTATAAAGGATTAATCAAATTAAATGGTTATAATCCTTTTAAGGCTAGCCAAACGGAGCCCTATTGGGAGTTGGGAGCAGTTAACTCATGATCGGATTAACTGACCACCACACCTGCGCTCAATTTTTATAAATTTATACGTTTTCTTCTTCTTTCATTTTATTCTAAGTCTGGCAAAGAAAATCATAGAGGGAAATTGAGAATTTTTGAGGGAATTGTGAGTTGTGTGATTGAAGAAGTGTCTGAGAAAGAATCATCTCTACTAATCTACACTATATACTTTGGGTAATCTCTTCAACCCAATTTCTATTTTACGTTATTAAAGTTTTCATGAAAATGGCTTTCAAGTTTTGATAAAAATCTCTGTAATTGGAAATAGTAGTGATTATGTGGATATATATGTGATGATATGTTCACATAGCATGTTTTTATTATATATTGTATGATTCCATAACATCAGTTTCATAAAAATATGTCGTATATTGTTGCTACAAAATTACAGAGTATAGAAATATGGCCATATGGCCCTTACTCGCAAATTTAATACGTCAAACATATATTGTCTCATAAATTTTACACTTATATATAATTATGCACATTAAAATGAAGAAATCAGATTTCGAATGGACTGATTTAGTGTTATAACAAACCCGTAGTGCCAATCTCCATGTTTTGTTTTCAAAACTTTCAAGAACATCAAGAACAGTAAAATTATATAATTTTATTCAAGTAATTATGTGTTTAAACTTGTTAAAATCACTCTATAAAGGTTGGGTAATGATTATGTATGAATTCTAGTATATGGGTATGTTTAATTTAATGTATTTAATGACCATGTAATGATAATTTCGTCTCACTCTATTTTCTTCGCGAACTGGAAATTCAAAAACTGGAGTTCCGCGCTGCGGCGCCAACTCCATGCCTTAAGTCCCACGCTGCAGCGCCAAAGCCCAAGCCGTAGCGCCACCGCGCTGAGAACAAGCTTGCTGGTGGTGCCGCAACGCCACTCTGCAGATTTCCTAGAAATGAAATGTTTTGATTATTCATGTCCATGAAAGTATTAGTAACCTAATCTATTAAACATAAAAATATGTTAGACATATAATGAGATGTTAAAATAGGTTCTTAACATGTCAATAAGGCATTTACATGTTGATTGAATTGTTGAACGTATAGTTAGCTTGTTGTTCGTATAATGTAATATTATGTGAAAACAAGTATGATAATTTGACTAAGTATAGTCATAATCCAAGTTTAAATAAAAATAATGAACGTATGACGACTAGTTATGTGATAATTGACTAGTATTGTGAATGTAAATGGTATGTAGGATTAAATCAAGGAACGTGTATAAATTAACGTGTAATCTACGCACGAGGAAAGTTTCCTAACCCTACTCATTATTATTATAAAAGTTTATAAATTTACCTCTTTACATCGAGCAAATTCTCGTTATTATTGATCAAGTCTATTTTGTTATATTAAGGTTTATTAATCTTTCAAAGCATGATTCCGTTATACAACACTTATTCTATTGTATACCTTTTGAGATTTTTATTCCATTTAAATATCAGTTACTGTTGAACCTTGTTAGACTAGCAAACCCTTAATGATTTGACTAGTCCATAGTTGATGAACGTTTTAAATTTCAGAACCCTTATTGAATTATCGAAACCAAACTTCCTTTGGTGCGGACTCTAATGTCAAACTGAGATGAACAACCGTGTATACGGAATTACATATGCGTTAGCGTTAAGATATTGTGCACAGTATGGTATTAAGGGCTGATCCCCCTAAGTACGAGAAGAAAAAGTCCATAGTCTTATGATTGTTAAAAGTTTTAAGTATAAAAACTTGACAACCTAGGACACAGTTCAAGGTCTTATGACCCTCAGAAGTTATTTTAATTCATGTTATTCATTCTTGATTCAAAAGCCAATTTTTTCCTATTTCAGAAGTCTTTGATTCATTCGCATGTTATTATTTTATTGTTATACTTGTGGGTAATCGTGCTCACTCTTGCATAATAATAACATTGTAGTTAAGAACAAAAGATCCTACGAGCCTTCCACTAGCAAGGGCAAAGGCAAAGTTAGCAAATAATGAGGATTTGTTGTTAGTTGATAAAATTTGTTTCAGACTTGATGTTGTTTAAGACTTATTATTTGTTTATGATTCCGTACAGATTATTAAGGTTAGTTTAATCTGGGATTGTAGTTATTATTATTCAGATGTTGTAAACCCATAAGGGGAGGATTTATTCCTATCTATTACATGGTTTGCATTTATTATGGGTAGATAGTTAGACGATATTCGTACAGTGAACACCAAATCCCGCGAAATTGAAGTACCCAGATTTGGGGGTGTCACAGGTATGCCAGGAAGTTCTTCAAGGAATATGTCAAGAAATTTATTAACAATAAAAATATCATTCAAATCTGACGTATTTTTATTTAAATCCGTGACATGGGCTAAGAAAGCTTGACATTCATTTTTAATAAACGAATAGCTTTATGGCTTGATATGAAAATGATTGACTTTAGTGGTTTGGTTGCTTGAATTCGCATAATAGGTTGGTTAGGAATATGAAAGCTAACAACCTTACGAAAATAATCAATTTTAGCATGATGAGTAGTAACCAATCAATTCCTAAAATCACATCGAATGCAAATATTTCCAAAGAGATAAGATCGACAGGTAATGTGCGGGTGCCAATTTAAATCAAACAAGACTTATAAACAGTAGATGTAATGAAGGTTTCTCCCAACGGAGTTTCAACAAATAAGTCAAAGTCTAATTTCTATGGAGTCAAATTTAAACGTTGAGCACAAGTAGGAGAAATAAAAGAATGGGTAGAACCTTTATCAAATAAGGTATAGATTTCGTAAGAGTTTATAATTAGCTTACCTGTGATAACTTCATTTGGGTTCCTTTCTTTTTGGGAGGTCACGACAAACGCTCTTCCTTAAACTACCGGCTTTGACTTGTCTGGGACGACATTTAGTGTCACCATCCCAACCAGACTTGGCTTCATTACATGATAATTGAGCTAGGTGACCTTCTTTTTTGCAATTGTAACACGCTTTGGATTGCATCGTGCAGTTTGGATTGATGTGTCCCTCCCCTCCGCATTTGAAGCATACTATTGGTGGTTATTCTCCTTCCTTAACAATGGTTGCTGGTACTGACGTGTTTCCATCATTATTGAACCTTCTCTTCTTGAAATTTCCACTTCTATTGTCTTGGCCATGATTGCCACCAAAGTGGTTACTATTTCTGGTATGTTGATTCCCTCCACGTTTGTTGTCACCGCTTCGATGACTGCTACCACTAGTATTATCGATTTGTCTGCTACTCTCTCTTGGTTAGGTTGACTCATTATCGCGCTCCAATAACTGAGCCATATTCACAACATCTAAATACAAGCGAAGTTTGTGAGAAATGAGGTATTAACTTATTTCGGGTTTCAAACCTCGCAAAAACATTCTCATCATTCTCTCCTCATTATCATCCAAATGAGATACAAACTGGGACAACTCGGCAAACTTAGCCTCGTACTGCGATAGTTCTTGGAACTTCTCCCAAGACATTTTCAGTACGGCAGGTTGAGTATTCTTTATAGATTCCCACCAGTAATCTGCCTCTCCTCGCAGCATGAAGGTGGCAAGGGGAACCTTTTGCTCCTCTAAGCATCCCAAGATATCAAATATTTTGGCGATCTATTTTATCCACGTCTCCGCCTTAACTGGTTTTGGCTTTCCCAAAAACTCTGGTGGTCCCAGCTCCTTGAATTGCTTAGCGGTGACCATCCGAGAGTTGCCAGTGTTTCCACCTACATTTTGAACAGAAGTCTCTCTCGCCTGATGGTGCATGAATTGCATAAAGCCTCTGAACATCCCATCGTTCATTATTTGGTCGGTGTTGTTGTTTACATGAGGATTGTTGTCTTCCTGATGCACATTTTCCTGGTTATTGATCTGTGGTGACTCAACAATCTCCTGTGCTCCATTGCTTATCTCAATATTTTTAGATGTCATTTTCAATTACTGCCACAAAACAAGGGTTAATTAATATACCAAAAAAACCCCTATATTCTGACCAACCAATTAAATAACAAATAAGCTTAGGTAGGTGTAAGACTACGAATTTTGTAAAATAAAAATTTTCAATTTTCCTATATAGTAAATGTTTAAATTGATAAAAAGTTAAATTTAAGGGTGATATATATAAAATTTTCAAAATACGCAAGTGGTGATTAAATACTCATTTCTGTTGGAGAATATTCGTTTGGTCTTGGAATATTCTTGTTGTCGAGCAATATTCGTACGACGGCGTAGCCATTTATGGGCCCCATAATAGAATAACTCTCAGATGAAGAAAACGACAAGTTTGAGTTTTTATAAATAACGGCTTAATTGTTACCATTAACATTGTTGGAATACCTGGTGGTTAAATTACAGTAACACGCGTGGTTGCATAGTAGCACACGGTATTGCACAATATTTTTGGAATAATTGATTCTTACGTATGAAGGCACTACTCAATAATTGTTACAGTAATTACTGTTCAATATTTTATTGGTTCAATAATTGCTGCGTTGATATTTTATATTATTATTGTTCAATAATTATCATGGCACAGTATTTCCCATTATCAGATCAATAATTCATATTATTTGAATAATATTATTAGATAACATTATTGGCAATGTCTAGAAAGTTCTGTCAAGGAGAGGTTTTGTCACCTAATTGCGCACCAATAAGGAGAAATCCTTATTGGAAAGCCCCCTCTTTCCTAGGAACGGCCTGGTTGTCATTATTGTGATTCTGTAATATTATCTGTGAATAATTAATTACTAATTTATATGATTAAGAAATATATATTTTTATATGGATATAAATGAAGAAATTAATGTTGAGGTGTTTTATTAGTATTTTGTCGAAATAAAGAACGAAATTTTGAAATTTTCAAAAATTAGGTTATTACTTGATTTTGTAAAATCTATAACTCTTTGTGTATATTGAGTTAGGAGATGAGCCATATATCAAAAGAAATCCCTGGAAGTAAGCTAACCGTAGAAATTGGAATCACCCAAAAATTCATTGTGGATTTTTTTGTGGTGACTGTTTGAATGAAACTGGTACGAAGGACTCATAATTCAAAATATCAGTGTTCTTGAGATATATTGCGTGAGTTATAATTTTTAATACGACCATTAGATCGTTGTTATTTTTGGATATGTTATACATATATAAGTTGAGTACATGTCCACAAATTTTGAACCGTTAAAAATTAACGTATGATTTGTGATGAATTTTAAGAGCTGACTGATTCAGAAATTATATTTATAAATGATTTTTGGTGGAAAATTCTAGAATGAGTGGGCCCGTTAAATGATTTTCGGAAATTTTGAATCGTTAAAAATTAACATATGATTTTTGGTGGAAATGCTTTCTAGATTTTTGGTTGGTGAAAAATGTGCTAAAATTTTATTTCAAAACTGATGGGTGGGAATATTAGCAGGTAAAGCCATCAGGTTGCAGGTCAAGTCTGCTTTGGCGTTCTAACATTTTCCTATAAATAGAGTGCTGAGTTAGAATTGAAAATCACACCAGAAACATAAGTTTTCTCTCCCTATATTATCGAGCGTATTTTTGAGAGTATTTTGATACTTTGAGAGTTGCTAATTAGTGTAAGTTTTCTTCAGCGTCATATCCGATATTTTAGTCAGAAGTACTACTCTTTTGAGGTAGGGGATTGTAAGGGATTGTAAGGGATGTTATTTTCTTCTTAAATGATATTATTTTCTACAATATCACTATGCCGAATTATTGATATGAGTTTTATTGTGAAATTTCTACCTTTTTTATGTTGGGGTTACTATTCACGTATACGGCACTATATTCATGTATATAGCACTATTTACATATATGATATTATTTACGTATACGGTACTATGTATGAATACAAGTTACTATTCATGAGTTACTATTCACAAGTTACTATTCATGAGTTACTATTCACAAGTTACTATTCATGAGTTATTATTCATGAGTTACTATTCACGGGTACTATTCATGACAAAATTGGTTTCTTTTTCTGACCAAATTATCGTTGATTTATGAATCTTACTTTTGAAATTAAATGCAGTTGTTGATCATATTATTTTTATTATCATATATAACATTTTTATATCCATAATGATGATATTTCTCTTTGACTTGAGTGTAAAGATGGGTAGATTATTGGTATAATCGTGACTATGGGTTCTCTTTGGCCAGTAGTGCAAAGATGAATTATTGACTGGTATGATCATGACCATTAAATTTATAATTGAATATCTTTAGCTTAAGTGCAAAGGTGAATTGATCAACATGGTTATAATTATTGTTTATATAAATTCTAAAATGATTATATATTTCTTTGAGATATTAATAGCCTTGGCCCGTAGTGCAAAGATGACTTGTTGTTGAATATCTTTGGCCTGTAATGTAAAGATGAATTGTTGATGAATATCTTTGGCCCGTAGTGCAAAGATGACCTGTTGTTGAATATCTTTGGCCCGTAGTGCAAAGATGTCCTATTGTTGTATATCTTCGGCATGTAGTGCAAAGATGAACTAGTAATGAATATCTTTGGCCCGTAGTGCAAAGATGAATTTATTAGTATGATTATGAATAGGAGCTGTGATTTGGTATAACCATGATCTTTGATGTTTCAGGTAAAGACAGGTGATGTAAATTATCTTTGTTCTGGATGAGAAGAGGAATTTAGAACCACAATTATGGTTATGAGTTATTCACATGATTGTGGACATGAACTGTTGATTGATGTTACAGGAATAAAATATTATTGGTGACCTTTTAACATGAAGAAGATAATAGACTTTATGTTCTATTTGACTCTTCTAATGGATTGCTCGTTCTGCTACAACTATGGTTGAAAAGTTTTATCATCTACCATATGTTCTAAATCTCTGATTTATTACTGATGAAGGCTATTGAAAATTTAATTATCTTTAGTTATGATATTCTTTACCGAGCTAGTTGTGCTCACCCTTTTGCTTCACAATTCCTTTCAGGTAATAAGAGTGTTGCTGGGTCGAGCGGGGATAACAGAGGAATAGAACGGTGGTCTATAGCTATTGAGGTTCTCCCTAAATAGTATGAAAATAATTTTATTGAGAACTTTAGATAAGTGTGTCGTATTGTATACGTCATTTGATATTTAATTTTGGTGAACCGAATAGGGTGAGGCGAACCCAACTTTAGAAGGGTGTTTTTCCACTATCATACAAGATGTCTAATGACATACAACCTCGTGTTATCATAAGATAGGGTTGTGCACATCCACTTGTTGAGTATATCTACGAGCACTACCTATATGATCTTGGAGTTTGGTTGAAATATAATTTTCAATTGCAGACAGTGGAGATACCTATATATTAAGAGAAGACTCACTATTGAGAAGAACATAATAGTAATCTTCTCGTTTTTCTTTGGGGTCTATTGGGTCAACCAAGGATAATTCTGTGGGCATATGATATTTATCATAACCTAGACGCATGGCCTCCCATGTACGAAGGTTTTCTTGAGCATTTCCCAAATATTTTAATTTCTAAAACAGTTATTGACTGTACCTTTATGTAAGGTGTCATTGTGACGTGCTATCCAAGTTGGTGTCCAAAGTAAAAGTTGGTATATATTTGTATCAAAACTCACAACATATGTATTGTTGTATTTTGCACGACAATTGTAGTAATAAAGTTGTAGTTGTTTTCTGTACCATGTATTTTGGGGGCATCACATTTGGTATCAGAGCTTAGGGATATGATCTCTGGCGAAGATCCGGGATTAGAACTAGGAATTGAGAGAGACGAGTAATATCCTTCACTAGTGTGTGTCCTACCTAAGCTAAATTTTCTTACTTAAGTTGACAAATTGTGATATGTCAATTAACTTTTGTTTTGAAGCTGTATTCTAGAATGATATCTGAAATACAGGAGATGAGCAATAGAGAAATCATGAGGACAGTGAGATGGAATCTGAAATGAAAGCAAGGTATTCTCAACTCTTTGAAATACCAGGTACGTAAATTTTGGGGACGAAATTTCATAAGGAGGGGAGATTGTAAGACCTCGAATTTTATGAAATAAAAGTATTCAATTTTACTATATACTAAATGGTTAAATTGATAAAAAGTTAAAGTTACAGGTGATATATATAAAATTTTCAAAATACGCAAGTGGTTATAAAATACTCATTTCTGTTGGGGAATATTCGTTTGGTCTTGGAATATTCTTGGTTTCGGAGAATATTCGTATGACGGCGCAGCCATTTGTGGGCACCATAATAGAATAACTGTCGGATGAAGAAAATGACAAGTTTGAGTTTTTATAAATAACGGCATAATTTTTACCGTTAACACTGTTGGAATACCTGGTGGTTAAAATACAGTAATACGCGTGGTTGCACAGTAGCACACGGTATTGCACAATATTTTTGAAATTATTGATTCTTACGTATGAAGGCATTACTCAATAATTGTTAGAGTAATTATTGTTCAATATTTTATTGGTTCAATAATTGCTACATTGATACTTTATATTATTGTTGTTCAATAATTGTCACGTCACAATATTTTCCATTATCAGATCAATAATTCATATTATTTGAATAATATTATTAGATAGCATTATTGACAATGTCTAGAAAGTTCTGTCAAGGAGAGGTTTGGTCATCTAATTGCACGCCAGTAAGGAGAAATCCTTATTTGAAAGCCCCATCTTTCCTATGAACGGCCTGATTGTCATTATTGTGATTCTGTAATATTATTTATGAATAATTAATTATTGATTTATATGATAAGGAAATATATATTTTTATATGGATATAAATGAAAGAATTAATGTTGAGGTGTTTTATTAGTATTTTGTAGAAATAAAGAACGAAATTTTGAAATTTTCAGAAAATTAGGTTATTACTTGATTTTATAAAATCTATAACTCTTTGTGTATAATGAATTAGGAGATGAGTCATATATCAAAAGAAATCCCTTGAAGTAAGCTAACCGTAGAAATTGGAATCACCCAAAAATTCATTATGGATTTTTTGTGGTGACTGTTTGAATGAAACTGGTACGAAGGACTCATAATTCAAAAAATCAGTGTTCTTGAGATATATTGCGTGAGTTATAATTTTTAATCCGACCGTTAGATCGTTGTTATTTTTGGATATGTTATACATATATAAGTTGAGTATGTGTCCACAAATTTTGAATTGTTAAAAATTAACGTATGATTTGTTATGAATTTTAAGAGGTGACTGATTCGAAAATTATGTTTATAAATGATTTTTGGTAGAAAATTCTATAATGAGTGGGCCCCACCTTTGGTTGGTGAAAAATGTGCTAAAATTTTATTTCAAAAGTGGTGGGTGAGAATAATAGCAGGTAAAGTCATCAGGTTGCAGTTCAAGTCTGCTTTGGCGTTCTAACATTTTTCTATAAATAGAGTGTTGAGTTAGAATTGAAAATCATACCAAAAACCTAAGTTTTTTCTCCCTATATTATTGAGCGTATTTTTGTGAGTATTTTGATAATTTGAGAGTTGTTAATCAGTGCAAGTTTCCTTCAGCGTCATATCCAATATTCCTGTTAGAAGTAATGCTCTTTTGAGGTACGGGATTGTAAGGGATTTTAAGGGATGTTATTTTCTTCTTAAATGATAATATTTTCTTCAATATCATTATGTCGAATTATTTATTTGAGTTTTATTGTGGAATTTCTACCCTTATCATGTCGGGGTTACTATTCACGTATACGGCACTATATTCAAGTATATGGAACTATTTACGTATATGATATTATTTACGTATACGGTACTATTTTGTACGAATACAGGTTACTATTCATAAGTTACTATTCATGAGTTACTATTCATGAGTTACTATTCACGAGTTACTATTCACGGGTACTATTCATGACAAAATTGGTTTCCTTTTCTGACCAAATTATTGTTGATTTATGAATCTTACTCTTTAAATTAAATGTAGTTGTTGATCATATTATTTTTATTATCATATATAACATTTTTATATCCATAATGATGATATTTCTCTTTGACTTGAGTGTAAAGATGGGTAAATTATTGGTATGATCGTGACTATGGGTTCTCTTTGGCCAGTAGTGCAAAGAAGAATTGTTGACTGGTATGATCATGGCGATTGAATTTATAATTGAATATCTTTAGCTTAAGTGCAAAGGTGAATTGATCAACATGGTTATAATTATTGTTTATATAAATTCTGAAATGATTATATATTTCTTTGAGATATTAATAGCCTTGGCCCGTAGTGCAAAGATGACATGTTATTGAATATCTTTGGCCTGTAGTGTAAAGATGAATTGTTGATGAATATCTTTGGCCCGTAGTGCAAAGATGACCTGTTATTGAATATCTTTGGCCCGTAGTGCAAAGATGACCTGTTGTTGAATATCTTTGGCCAGTAGTGAAAAGATGTCCTGTTGCTGAATATCTTTGGCATGTAGTGCAACGATGAACTATTAATGAATATCTTTGGCCCGTAGTGCAAAGATGAATTTATTAGTATGATTATGAATAGGAACTGTGATTTGGTATAACCATGAACTTTGATGTTTCAGGTAAAGACAGGTGATGTAAATTATCTTTGTCCTGGATGAGAAGAGGAATTTAAAACCACAATTATGGTTATGAGTTATTTACATGATTGTGGGTAGGAACTGTTGATTGATGTTAAAGGAATAAAACATTGTTGGTGACCTTTTAACATGGAGAAGATAATAGACTTTATGGTCTATTTGACTCTTCTAATGGATTGCTCGTTCCGCTGCAACTATGGTTGAAAAGTTTTATCATCTACCATATGTTCTAAATCTCTGATTTATTACTGATGAAGGCTATTGATAATTTAATTATCTGTAGTCATGATATTCTTTACCGAGCTAGTTGTGCTCACCCTTTTGCTTCACAATTCCTTTCAGGTAATAAGAGTGTTGCCGGGTCGAACGGGGATAACAGGGGAATATAACGATGGTTTATAGCTATTGAGGTTCTCCCTAAATAGTATGGAAATAATTTTATTGAGAACTTTAGATAAGTGTGTCGTATTGTATACGTCATTTGATATTTAATTTTGGTAAACCGAATAGGGTGAGGCGAACCCAACTTTGGAAGGGTGTTTTTCCACTATCATACAAGATGTCTAATGACATACAACCTCGTGTTATCATAAGATAAGGTTGTGCACATCCACTTGTTGAGTATATCTACGAACACTACCTATATGTTCTTGGAGTTTGGTTGAAATATAATTTTCAATTACAAACGGTGGAGATACCTATATATCAAGAGAAGACTCACTATTGAGAATAACATGATAGTAATCTTCTGGTTTTTCTTTGGGGTCTATTGGGTCAACAAAGGATAATTCTGTGGGCATATGATATCTATCATAACCTAGACGCATGGCCTCCCATGTACGAAGGTTTTCTTGAGCATTTCCCAAATATTTTAATTTCTAAAACAGTTATTGACTGTACCTTTATGTAAGGTGCCATTATGACGTGCTATCCAAGTTGGTGTCCAGAGTCACAATTGGTATATATTTGTATCAAAACTCATAACATATGTGTTGTTGTATTTTGCACGACAATTGTAGTAATAAAGTTGTAGTTATTTTTTGTACCATGTATTTGGCGACTTAGAATAGGTTGGATGGATTGGACCTATTTTGGGGCCGTCACAGTAGGTCATACTAGCGAAGGATTTACCCGTCTCTCCCCTCCTAGTTCTAGTCTCACATCTCAGCCAGGGGTCATATCCCTAAGCTTTGATACCAACTGTGATGCCCCCAAAATAGGTATAGCATCACCCATTTGAGTCGCCAAATTTATGGTACAGAATTCAAATACAAACTTAATTATACAACTGTCGTGTAAAATACGAAAAAACATAGGTGAGAGTTTTAACACGAATATTGTCTTCGAGACAATATCCAAACTCAAATGGAGTCCTCATTACAATTATTATTACACTATTTCATATAATAGTGAGGACTAATACAGCCACCAACTCGAATCCATCACTCTGTTCCCCGACTAGTCTCGGCTATGTTCTCATTTCCTGAAGAGAACAATGAAAGCAAAGGGTGAGCCCAACTAGCCCAGTAAGAAATATTATGACTAAGATCATGCAGAATAAATTATCGTTATCATTCAACAGTGTTAAACTAATAAAATACAATAAACATCAAGTTTAACTTCAGCGGAAACAAACAATCCATTAGAAGAGTCAAGTAGAGCATGAAATCTTCTATCTTCTATGATTTAAAAATTTTATCATCAACTTTATCTCTGAGACTCAACTTAATAAATATTCCACATCACTGAATGATCCATGCACTACGAGCCAAGGATATTTATTAGTATCACGTCCACGAATTATCCGTGCACTACGGTGTGACGCCCCCAAAATAGGTCCAATCCACCCAACCAATTTTGAGTCGCCAAATACATGGTATAGAAACAACTACAACTTCATTATTACAATTGTCGTGCAAAATACGACAACACTTATGTTATGAGTTTAAATATAAATATTGTCTTCTAGACAATATCCACACCCAAATAAGTCCCCATTACAATTGTTGATACACTATTTTACAAAATAGTGAGGACTACTAAAACAACTATCTTGAACCATCACTCCACACCCCGACTATTTCCCGCTATATTCTCGCTTCTTGAGAAGAAAAATAGAACAAAAAGGAAAAGGGTGAGCTCAACTAGCCCAATAAGAATATTATGACTAAGATAATGTACAAAAAATTATCCTTAGTCTTCAACAGGGAAAAATCTGATAGAATACAATAGACAACAAGTTTTAGATCAACAACTGCAGCGGAAATAGCAATTCATTAAAAGAGTTAAGTAGATAATGAAATCTACTATCATCTATGAATTTAAAAGTCCATCATCGATATTTTATCCCTGTACCATTAATCAATATACATCTTGAATCAAATACTCATCTTTGCACTACAGGCCAAAGATATTAATCAGTCGGTCATGTTCATCTCAACACATGTCCATCTTTGCACTACGGGTCAAAGATATTCATAAAAAATCATTCATCTTTGCACTACAGGCTAAAGATATTCAGTAATATCATCATTTAGGACTGAGGATAATGAAAAATATTTTAAAGAAAACGAATCCAGTGAAACAAAAGAACAAATATTAAGGATTCGTACTTCGGTTTATCCAAGTTCAAAAATACTCCATAATAATCTATTGTGGATCAGAATTCAAAAATAAAGATCAAAGCATAGATCCAATCGAAGATAGGAACCATAACAGACAATCTTAGATATAGAAAAGAAAATTTAATTTTTCTGTGAATAGCGTCGTATTCGTGAATAGTGTCGTATACGTGAATAGTAACTCTGACACTAAAAGACAAGAATTTCACAAGAAAAATCATCATGCTTCGTGAATAGTACTCGTGAATATTAACTCATAAATAGTAACTCATGAATAGTAACTCATAAATAGTAACTCATAAATAGTAACTCATAAATAGTAACTCGTGAATAGTAACCCCGACATGAAAAGATAAGAATTTCATAAGAAAAATCTTACCAATATTTCGGTATAATTATATTGAAAGAAATAATATCATTTATAAAAAAATAACATCCTTTATCTCAAAAAGACATTACTTCTGACTGGAATACTGATATAGTGTTGAAGGAACTTGCACCGTATAGCAACACTCAAAGTATCTAAATACTCATAAAAATACGCTCGATAATAAATAGAGAGAGAAAAAAAAACTTCAGTTTCTGGTGTGATTTTCAATTCTAACCTAAGCACCCTATTTATAGGAAAATGTTTAGAACACCAAAATAGAAAATTTAATAACATAATATTATTTATTAAAAATTATACGTATACTTTAAAAATCAAAATTCAGCACATTACACATGCAAGTGGGGATCTCCAACATGAAAAATATGTTTTTATCATTTAATGCAACAAAATCAATTCAGACCCAATATTCCGGAACTTCAATAATTCATAATAAATAACCATTTTATCAGCAAAATTCAAATCTTGTGTCCATTCAATATGAAATTTAATTCTCTACAACTTTGTAGAAGAAAGTTTTTCCTAAATTCCAAACGAAAATGACCGAAATCCACATAAGGGCGATTTTGCAGGTTATAATCAAATTTCAGTCAAAAATAGGGTCCACCAACACACAAAACATGTGTTAACTACTTTTTATAACAAAAATATTTTTCCTCCTCATTTATTCATATATCACACATTCATTGTAAAATATCACCATTATTATATTATTATAAATAATAATATATTTAAATGAATTATTTTATCAGAAAAGATAAAATATCAATTTTTAACAATTGTCACATTAAAAATTTTCTCCATCTATATCCACATAAAATGAATATTTTCCTTATTGTATAAATCAATAATTAATTATTCATAAATAATATTACAAAATCACAATACTGACAACCAGGCCGTTCTCACGAAAGGGGCTTTCCAATAAGGATTTCTCCTTACTGACGCGCAATTAGGTGACCAAACATCTCCTTAGATAGAACTTTCTAGACATTGCCAATAATGTTATCTAATAATATTATTCAAATAATATGAATTATTGATCTGATAATGGAAAATATTGTGTAGTTACAATTATTGAAATAGCAATAATATAAAATATCAACGTAGCAATTATTAAATCAATAAAATAAAATATTGAACAGTAATTACTCTAACAATTATTGATTAGTGCATTCTTACGTAAGAATCAATAATTAGTGTAATACTGCGTAATACTGTGTTTTAACCACCGGGTATTCCAATAGTGTTAACAGTAACAACTACGCCGTTATTTATAAAAACTTATACTTGTCGTGCGGGGATATTCTTGAAGAAAATGTTCACTGTTTTCTACACTCAAAGCTTCCTAAAACTCGAAAGAAATACACTCAATATTATAAAAGAAGAATTCTCTGATTCTGATGTGATTTTCAATTCTAAACTAAGCATTCTATTTATAGGAGAATGGAAAGGGGTACTATTTAGAAATAATCACGGATGCATAGTGCAGAATTTTCACGGGCGCCGAATTCGTTCGGCTGAAATTTTATAAGTTACTATACAAATAATATGCAGACACTATGCAAATACTATGCACAATAAAATATAATATATTCTATTTTTCATAAAAAAACAAAACTTATTATAATATATAACAAAAACAGTAACCACCCGTGAATATCATCCCTCCCCATAATTCATCCAACATGTTGGCCCCACCTTATATATATATATATATATACTGAATAACTTTCTACCGATTATTTTAAAAAATAGATAAGTGGGGGGCTCCATATAATAAGCAAAATTTACAACAAATACCTCATAAAAATTTCCTCAATATTTTTAACAATATTTATTCATCAATAATATAACTTGCAATATTAATAACCAAATCATTCCCAGGAAAGAGGGGGCTTTCCGATAAGGATTTCTCCCTATTGGCGCGCAATTAGGTGACCAAATCCCTTTCCTCGACAATAATTGAATTTAATAATATAAAATATTATGATAATAATTGAATTAAATAATGTGAGATACTATCCAGCAATTACTGTAGTAATAATTGAGTATAACTGAGCGACTTCTTACGTAAGCATCAATAATTAATACCATGTGCTACTATGCAACCACGCGTATTACTGTACTTTTATCATCGGGTATTTTAACAATTAACGGTAAAACTTTCGCCGTTATTTTTATAAAAAGATATTTATGTTCTTTTTCAAAAATAATTCTGTTGTGGGATCCACCAATGATTGTGTCGTCGTACGAATATTTTCTGTTAAAAAGAATATTCCCCGACTAATCGAATATTTTATAACAACTTGCTTACTTTGCAAAATTTATAAATATTACCCACAACTATAACATTATATCAAATTCACAGCATAATATTCAAAAATATATTTCGAGAAAAATAATATTTATTCATGAAAGTTGGGGTCTTACATATTTGTTGTAAGTTTGGCTTATTACATGGACCCCCACTTACTCATTTTTCAAAATCGACAGTAGAAAGTTCTCTCAGTTTTGTTTAATTATTATTATAATAATAATAAAATAGTAAACTTTTTATATAAAACAGAATACTTTTTATATTATATATAAAGTTCTTTATTTTATTAGATTATAATTAGAATATATTATATTTTATATAAAGTTTTTGTTTTATTAAAATATTTTATTGCACAGTGATGGATAGGAAAAATCAGAAAATCAGACGAATTCGCGTCCATGAATTCATTTTGTTCACCCGTGAAGATTTTAAATAGTGTCATGTCATTCTCTTATAAATAGTATGCTTAGTTAAGAAATGAAAATCACACCAGAATTAGAGAATTCTTCATCTATAATATTGTGCGTATTTTTTTTGAGTATAATGTGTGTCTCCATGGTCTCATACACTCCATTGTTAACGTTCTCAGCTACCATTCTCAAATATGGCCACAAAACAAGTGTTAATTAAAGAAAATGATATACCACATAATACCCCTATATTCTGACCGACCAATAAATAAGCTTAGGTAGGACACACTAGCGAAGGATTTACTCGTCTCTCCCCTCCTAGTTCTATTCCTCGATCTCCGCCAGAGACCATATCTCTAAGCTATGATACCAACTGTGATGCCCCCAAAATAGGTATGCATCACCCATTCTGAGTCTCCAAATACATGGTACATAAATAACTACAACTTTATTAATACAATTATCGCGCAAAATACGACAACACATAAACTTGTGAGTTTAAATACAAATATTGTCTTCTAGACAATATCCACACTCAGATAAAGTCCTCATTACAATTATTAATACACTATTTTACAAAATAGTGAGGACTGCTAAAACAACTATCTTGAATCATCACTCCATACCCCGGCTAGTTCCTGCTAAATTCTCACCTCGTGAGAAGAAAAATGGAACAAAAAGAAAAAGGGTGAGCTCAACTAGCCCAGTAAATAATATTATGACTAAGATAATAAACAACAAATTATCCTTAGTCTTCAATAGGGAAAAATCTGATAGAATATAATAGACAACAAGTTTTAGATCAATAACTGGAGCAGAAATAACAATTCATTAGAAGACTTAAGTAGAGAATGAAATCTACTATCATCTATGAATTTAAAAGTCCATCATCAATATTTTATCCCTGTAACATCAATCAATATACATCTTGAATCAAATATTCATCTTTGCACTCAACACCTATTCATCTTTGCACTACGGGCCAAAGATATTCATCAGGTAATCATTCATCTTTGCACTACAAGCCAAAGATATTCAGTTATATCATCATTCAGGACTGTGGATGATGAAAAATGCTTTTAAGAAACGAATCCAGTGAGACAAAAGAACAAAGATTAGGGATTTGTACTTTAGATAATCCAAGTTCAAAAACACTCCATAATAAACCATAGTGGAGTAAAATTCAAGAATCAAAAAATGGATACAATCAAAGATAGTAACTACAATAGACATCTTAGACAAAGAAGAGAAAATTTTATTTCTTGGTGAATAGTGATGTATACCTGAATAGTAACCCCGACACAAAAGGTAGAAATTCCACAATAAAATTCATACCAATATTTTAGCATAATGATATTGAAAGAAATAATATCATTTACGAAGAAAATAACATCCCTTACCTCAAAAGAATAATACTTCTAACCGGAATATCGGATGAAGTGTTGAAGGAAACTTGCACTGAATAGCTACTCTTAAAGTATCTATATACTCAAAAAATATGATCGATAATATAGAGGGAGAAAGCTTATGTTTCTAATGTGATTTTTAATTCTAATATAAATACCTATTTATAGGAAAATACCAGAACGCCAAAGTAGACTAAATTAATAAAATAATATTTTTTTTCTTCTACGCATGCCAACCAAGACCAGCCCTCCACCTTTGAACAAAAATTTCCAGCACATGTTTTCACAAAAAAATAAAAGTGGGCCCTACCTATAATTTTAATAAAAATATTTAATTTCTGAAACTTCAATAATTCATAATAAATAGCCCTTTTATCAAAAAAATACGAATTTTATGTCTATTCTATAGGAAATTAAATTCTCTACAACTTTTTAGATTTAAGTTTTTCCAAATTTCAAATGAAAAATGCCCAAAATCCACATACGGACGATTTTTAATACCTCCATTCCGACAAAATACTGATAAAACACCTCAGCATTAATTCCTTCATTTATATCCACACAAAATAAATATTTTCCTATCCATCATTTATGTCCACATAAAATAAATATTTCCTTATCATATAAATTAATAATTAATTATTCAAAAATAATATTACAGAATCACAATTATGACAACCAGGTCGTTCCCAGGAAAGAGGGGGCTTTCCGATAAGAATTTCTTCTTACTGGCGCGCAATTAGGTGACCAAATCTCTTTCCTAGACAGAACTTCCTTAGACATTGCCAATAATGCTATCTAACAATATTATTCAAATAATAAGAATTATTGATATGATAATGAGAAATACTGTGCAATGACAATTATTGAAAAAATAATAATATAAAATATCAACGCATCAGTTATTGAATCAATAAAATAAAATATTGAACAGTACTTACTGTAATAATTATTGAGTTGTGCCTTCTTATGTGAGAATCAATAATTCAAAAAAATTATGTAATACCGTGTGCTACTATGCAACCACGCGTATTACTGTATTTTAACCACCATGTAATCCAACAGTGTTAACGGTAATAATTATGTCGTTATTTATAAAAATTCAAACTTTTTATTTTTTCATCCGACCGTTTTCCGTTATGGGGCCCACAAATGACTGCGCCGTCGTATGAATATTCTTCGACAACAAGAATATTTCACGACCAAACGAATATTCCCCAATAACAATGAATATTTTATAACCACTTGCTTATTTTATAAAATTTGCACATTGTATCTATAACCAAAGCATTATATAAAATTAACTCCTTATTATTTCAAGATAATAAATAGAAGAAATTCAATTTTATTTATTAAAAAGTTTGTGTCTTACAAGAAAGGTAGCTTATGACTTTGAAACTTCCCTTGTGAAAGACTATTGAATTTACTGATTATCCAGTGAGAGTGATGTCTTGAACTGTCCAATCGTTTGTGTAAATAGAGACAATAATAATTCACACATAATCTTTCCAGACATTATTTGGTTCTCATGATTTTTTTCATTTCAGCCCCGAACAATCCTGAATTTATGAGTGCTTTAAAGAAGTATAGCGTTATCCTTCTCATAGAATTGACTCGGTTCACACTCACATAGGTGATTCTTAATACAAGTATTCTTCTATACTCCACTTGTTTATCAAGATTTAAGAATAATTAAAGCATAACTTATCATGTAACCGCTGCAAGGTATCACTAGTCTCGTATCATAGGAATGAGCAGAAGAAATTAATCTCTTCATAGTGATTTGGTTGAATTGTTTATAATTTAATTGTCCTCTTTGAACCTAGATCTTGGGATCTCTAGTCAACTAGGTTGGGTTTCCATCATGAAGATCCTTGTTTATAGGCTTTAAACTCATTCTCCTCAAAGTTATTTTTACTCACTCTCTAGTCAAACTTTTAGTCAACGGATCCACTATATTTTCTTTTGACTTTATGTATTCAATAAACATAATGCCATTAGAGCAATTATTTTATGGTATTATGTCTACGACGAATATGTCTAGACTTACCATTATACATGTGACTCTATGCCCTTCCAATTGCTAATTGACTATCACAATGGATACAAATAGGCGACACGAGTTTAGGCCATATAGGAATATCTTCTAAAAAGTGAAGAACCCACTCAACTTCTTCTCCAGCTTTATCCAATGTAATAAACTCAGATTCCATTGTTGATCGAGCAATACATGTTAGTTTAGAAAATTTCCATGATACTGCTCCTTCACCTAGTTTAAATACAAAACCACTTTATAGATTTAGAGTCTTTTGTATCCGATATCCAGTTCGCATCACAATATCCTTCGAGTACTTGCTAGATATCTTGAGTAGTGCAATCCAAAGTTTGAGTATATTTTAAATACCTTAAGTCTTATAATTGCTCACTACACCAAAAATGGCCTCTAGTGAAGGACAAATCCTTCACTAGAGGCCCTATATCTCTCACAAGTGATTTATTGCGAAGAAATATTTCCTTCACATGAGTGCTCGCATAACATTGAACAACATTAACTTCCGCATTTAGAACTCATAGACGATATTAATTGCACTCATGTAGATTACAGACGATTGAGAGCAGAACAAAACTAAGAATGATACACACATACATGTCTGTATATATAAATCATTTCAACAAGTAATGGAATATGGAGGAACAAAGTTGTTGAAAAAAATACCTTCGACCAAATTGATGGGTCTTTGGGTCTTCACAGTTAGGGCTTTTGCAATTGGGACAGAGAGAGCAGATTTTTTGATGCGAAGATGAAGTTGGGAGGAAAATTTTGGAATTAATGATAATCCCTTTAGCCGTAGGAAACATGATTCACACAATCAATTATCGATCTCGCGCGGAAAAAATTTGGGGCTAACTTTTTCATTCTCCCGCTTAAACAATGGCTAAGGAAGACTGAGGGAAACCCAAATTGGTAGAGAAAAACCTAGCTAGCCCATCTATGATCCAAATTGAAACATCTAATTTTGTCTAAGGAAATTAATCTCTTGCTTTACATTCCAGACCAACCACGCATTCACACACCAACTGAAGAACACTAAAAAAGTTATATTCCATACCCACATAAGAATACTCATATGTTCCAAAAATATAAGATAATAGAGAAAAAACATAACATAATATTAGATAACATATGATATATATAATATTATAATAACATCAGAATATTAGATAATAGGAAAAATATAAGATAACATCGGAATATTAGATAATACTCATAATATTTTTTTTAAAACAACTCTTTTTCAAATAATATTGTAATTAAGTTACTTAAAAAGTATAATTATTATAAGTAAATTTACTACTACAAAAAATTAATATATTTATATTCACCACAATTAATTCTAAAAAATTATTTATAAAAAACAGCGACCAATTTTATCTCTCGTAAAAAAACTCTGAACAATAATATATAGTGAGTAATAATTCCTTCATTAATAGATTTTTTTTCTCGCAAAATTTCATCATAAATTGGCTCCAAAAATCTTGCTATTGCCCCAATTTTGCAGAGGAAAAAAAAAAAATTGTGAAGGATGTTTCTTTCGCTAATAACTATATTGTCACTATACTTTTTTCCTTCACTGTTCCTTCGATAAACAACTCCTCATGTGAAGGAATAAATTCCTTCACAAAATTTTCTTCGCTATAGGCCATTTTTGGTGTAGTGGCTTTACAGTGATTTTGCCCTGGATTACTTATAAATCTACTCAATTTATTGACAACTTGTGCTATGTCAGGACGTGTATAATTTATTAAGTACATAAGGCTTCCAATTATTTGTGCATACTCAAGGTTGTGAATATGCTCTCTCCTTTATTTTTAGATAAGTGTAGATTTATATCTACTGATGTTGTGACGCCCCCAAAATAGGTATATATCACCCATTCTGAGTCGCCAAATACATGGTACAGAAAATAACTACAACTTTATTACAATTGTCGTGCAAAATACGACAACACATACTGTGAGTTCAAATATAAATATTGTCTTCTAGACAATATCCACATTCCAAATAAAGTCCTCATTATAATTATTAATGCACTATTTTACAAAAATAGTGAGGACTGCTAAAACAACTATCTAGGACCATCACTCTATACCCCGACTGGTTCCTGCTATGTTCTCGCTTCCTGAGAAAAAAAATGGAACAAAAAGGAAAAGGGTGAGCTCAACTAGCCCAGTAAAGAATATTATGACTAACATAATATACAACAAATTATCTTTAGTCTTCAACAGGAAAAAATCTGATAGAATATAATCGACAACAAATTTTAGATCAACAACTGCAGCGGAAACAACAATTCATTAGAAGAGTTAAGTAGAGAATGAAATCTACTATCATCTATGAATTTAAAAGTCCATCATCAATATTTTATCCCTATAACATCAATCAATATATATCATGAATCAAATATTCATCTTTACAC
The DNA here is from genome assembly GCA_020205505.1 of Panax japonicus. Taxonomy (NCBI): domain Eukaryota; kingdom Viridiplantae; phylum Streptophyta; class Magnoliopsida; order Apiales; family Araliaceae; genus Panax; species Panax japonicus. The sequence continues at coordinate 48,442,174 of CM035108.1, read as the reverse complement.
TACGGGCCAAAGATATTCATTTGTATCACCAGTTGGTCATGTTCATCTCAACACCTGTTCATCTTTGCACTATGAGCCAAAGATATTCATCATGTAATCATTCATCTTTGCACTACAGGCCAAAGATATTCATCAAGTATCACCATTAAGGACTGAGGATGATGAAAAATATTTTAGAGAACGAATCCAGTGTGACAGAAGGACAAATATTAGGGATTCGTATTTTGGTTTATCCAAATTCAATAATACTCCATAATAACCAAGTGTGAAGTAGAATTCAAAAATAAAGATCAAATCACGGATAAAATCAAAGATAGTAATCATTAAAGACATCTGGGACGAAAAAGAGAAAATTTCATTTTTTGGTGAATAGTACCGTATTTGTGAATAGTGTCGTATACGTAAATAGTAATCCCGACAAAAAAAGGTAGAAATTCCATAATAAAATTCATAATAATATCTCAGCATAATGATATTAAAGAAAATAATATCATTTAAAAAGAAAATAACATCCCTTACCTAAAAGAAATAGTACTTCGAAATGAAAGGTAGGATGTGATGCTGAATGAAACTTGTACTGAATATCAACTTTCAAAGTATCTAAATACTCACAAAATACGCTTGATAACAAATTATACAAATTATAACATACTTTCCGAATCAGTCACCTCTTAAAATTCATAACAAATTATACATTCATTTTTAACTGTTCAAAATTTTAGGACATATACTCAAATTATATATGTATAACATATCTAAAAATCACAACGATCCAACAGTCAGATTAAAAATTATAACTCGCATAATATATCTCAAGAACACTGATTTGATTTTTAATACCTACATTCTGACAAAAATAATGATAAAACACCTCAACATTAATAGCCACATAAAATAAATATTTTCTTATCATATAAATCAATAAATAATTATTCATAAATAATATTACAGAATCACAATAATGATAACTAGGTCGTTCCCAGGAAAGAGGGGGCTTTCCGATAAGGATTTCTCCTTACTATCGCGCAATTAGGTGAGCAAACCTCTCATCGACAGAACTTTCTAGACATTGTCAATAATGTTATCTAATAATATTATTCAAATAATATAAATTATTGATCTGATAATAGAAAATAATATGCAGTGATAATTATTGAAACAACAATAATATAAAATATTAACGCAACAATTATTGAATCAATAAAATAAAATATTGAACAGTAATTACTGTAATAATTATTGAGTAGTATCTTCTTATATAAGAATCAATAATTTAAAAATACTGTGCAATACCGTGTGCTACTGTTCAACCACGCGTATTACTATATTTTAACCATTGGGTATTCCAACAGTGTTAACGGTAACGATTACGCCATTAATTATAAAAACTCAAGTTTGTCATTTTCTTCATCTGACCGTTTTCCGTTATGGGGCTCACAAATGGTTGCGCCATCGTACGAATAATCCCCGATAACAAGAATATTCCACTGGACCAAACGAATATTCCCCGACAAAATGAATATTTTATAACCACTTGCTTATTTTGCAAAATTTGCACATTTCACCCATAACAAAATATTATATCAAATTAACTCCTTATTATTTCAAGATAATGAATAGAAGAAATTCAATTTTATTTATATAAAAAAAAATTCGGGGTCTTGCAACCACCCCTCCTTATGAAATTTCGTCCTCGAAATTGACGTACGCACCTGATATTTTGAAAAGGTGAGGATACCTCGCTTTCATTTCTTATTCCAACTCCCAGGTCATTTCTTCAATAGCATGGTTCCTTTACAAAACCTTAACTTGTGGTATAACCTGTGTGCGTAGGATATGCTCTTTCCTATCCAAGATCTTGATAGGTACCTCCTCGTACGTTAAATCTTCAACTATCTTGTCTGGTTCTAACGCAATAATGTGGTTTGTGTCATCCACATATTTACGTAACATTGATACCTGAAAAATGTTATGAATACGCAACATACTTAACGTTAAGTCTAGTCTATAGGCCACAGTTCCTACTCGATCGAGGATTTTAAATAAATCGAAGGTTTGAGGTTTCTTCTCCTCATCGACTCTTACTTCTAGAATAACGCCTTCTTGCACCTTCTTCTTTATATTCATTAGCTCCGGTGTGTAGCTTGAGCAGTTTTAACTTTATCAATTAAAGTCGATCCTACTCGTATACTTAACATCTTTATATTTAACTTTTCATGCATTCCTCGCTCCATACGAATTTTGTATCTTTCCAAGTCAACTAAGTTAATGGAGTAGTGATTCAAGAAACTCCTTCCACGAATCTCCGATAATAACCAGCTAAGCCCAGAAAGCTACGTATTTTAGTTACTAAATTAGGTTGATCTCAACTGTGATTCATATCCCAATCTTGGATATCACGTCACAATAGCACCTATCGTTTTACCACCACACAAATATAGCGTCCCCTACGGAGAGTATGGCTTTGGTGTATTCCACAAAGGAAGTCACCAGATAGAGTGGGAGCTGTCGTTTACACTCCTAAATTAACCTCACTTTCACTTTACAAATTTAAACAATTAGCACAGTAGTAAGCAAGGATCGATCCCACAGAGAGTGATTTATTTTATATTTATCCTATGATTTATAATGAAAAGGGGATTTTGAATTAATTAATTAAATTAACAAGAATAAACAAATAAGAATAAACAATGAATAAAAAGCTTCAGTTCTTCAGTTCAGTATCACCTTTTTATAATAATAGATTAATCAAGTGTAACATTATTTATCATTCAATGAAACTAATAGCCCTAGGTAACAACAAGCTCTGCTACCCGAAACTCCCCTTAGATTGTCACTCGATGAAACAAGCTCTTCACAAGATTCTAACAATTATATAACCTAGAACAAGCTCTCTAGATTTAATATAATAGCAGCATTAAGAACTAGGGAATTATACTATTCCAAGCAACAAACACATAAGCTCGGATTGTTTAACTTGTCTTCTGATAATCATAGCAATACTCAAAAGCTTGTCCACAATCAGATATTACTAATTACTACTTGTGATTAAAAACAATATCAATTACACGTAATATTATTCCTTGATCTAGCATATGATATTCGTTAACCAACTCAATCCTGCAGAAATCAAATTAGTTATGCCAAATAGCATTCAGAAATTAAATCAGATTATCAAGAATGAATTTCATGTGAGAAGGAATAAATAATGAATATTCAATTAACCATTAATTATAAATAAGGTTCAACATCCCTTAGAACTGAATAAAAAGAACTTAGCTCATGTCTTCAATCCTCCAATGTTGTATATGAGAGAATGTAGTAGATGATTGAATGACTAAAACCCTGACTAGCATCCTATATTTATAGTGCTAGACAAAGTCCTAAATCCTATAGGAACTAGAAATCCAAATCCTAAAAGGAATTACAAATCATAATTAGTTTCCATAAAGAAATAGAATCTAATTTGGAAATAAATCTTAGTATAAAGTAAATCCTAAAGCTAATAGAAATGTCAATCCAATTCCATGTAGAAATATGCCAAAATCTGCATTTAGAAACTTTCCAAAAATCCAAGATTTTCCAATTTTCCCGCTCAAATTCGCTGGGGCGAATTTCCATTTTCTGTTGCGACGTCCTTTGGTAAAATGAGCATAACTTTTGATCCAAGAGGAGTTACGGGGCCTGCTACCTATCAAAACGAAGATATCGACGAGATCTACAACTTTCATTCTTTGAGAATTGACAGAATCTTTCAGAATCAAGGTCGAAATCTGTCTCCAAGTGACTGCTGTGTAAATTGCAATTTCCAAACTTTGAGGTTCAACGTCCGTTTAGTAAAAATATCATAACTTTTTCATATGATCTCCGATTGGGACGATTCAAGATGTTTCGAAAAGCTAAGGTAGAGCTCTACAATAAAATCCAAGTCCCAAGCCAAGAACATGTATCCAACTTAATACTAAAAATCTTGCAATTTTCTCTTTTTCCTCATTTCAGCTCCAATTCTTCCTGAAATTATTAAACACCTTAATAAGCTCATAAACACATGAAACATGCAATAAAACTAAATATAATGGAATCAAAATAAATGAATAATATGCACTCATCATAAAGGCTTGAGTGCCAACTCTTGTATTTGGGTTTTTAACTCCTGAAGTTCAATAGGAGCCATTCAATATGAGATTTTAGAAATGGATTTTATACCGGGTTCAAAGTCTATACAAAATTCAATATCATGCTCTGGGGTTAGGCCAGGAAATACGTCAGGAGATTTACTAACAACATAAATATTATTCAAATCTTACGTATTTTTGTTCAAGTCCATGACATGGGCTAAGAAAGCTTGACATCTGTTTTTCAATAAACGAATGGTTTTATGGCTTGATATGAAAGTTTTTGACTTCAATGGTTTGGTTACAAGATTTGGGAAGAGATGAAAGCTCAATCCACGATTTATTGGTCCATTTCAGATTCTTGACAGAGTAGGAAATGTGGCCTATAGACTCGCATTACCTCCAAGCATGTCTCGTGTTCATAATGTTTTTTACATATATATGCTTCGTAAATATGTGAAAGACCCGGACCACGTTATTGAGTTAGAACCGGACGAGATAGCCGAAGACTTAACGTATGAAGAGGTACCTGTCAAGATCTTGGATAGGAAAGAACATGTCTTACGTACATAGGTCATACCACAAGTCAAAGTTTTGTGAGAGGAACCATGCTATTGAGGAAATGACCTGGGAGTTAGAAACAGAAATGAAAGCGAGGTATCCTCACCTTTTCAAAATACCAGGTACGTACGTCAATTTTGAGGACGAAATTTCATAAGTAGGGGATGTTATAAGACCCCAACTTATTATTAATGAAATTGAATTTTCTCTATTTATTATTTTGAAATAGTAAGGGTTGATTTGATTAATGTGGTTAGTTATGGATAAAATGCGCAAATATTTCAAATAAGCAAGTGGTTATAAAATATTCATTATTGTCGGAGACTATTCGTTTGGTCGTGGAATATTCTTGCTGTCGGGGAATATTCCTACGACGGCGCAGCCCTTGTGTGGGCCCCATAACGGAAAGCGATTGGATGAAGAAAACGACAACTATAAATTGTTTTATAAATAACGACGTAGTTGTTACCGTTAATACTGTTAGAATATCCGGTGGTTAAAACACAATAGCACACGGTATTGCACCAATTATTGATTCTTACGTATGAAGGACACTACTCAATAATGGTTACAGTAATTACTGTTCAATATTTTATTTTATTGATTCAATACTTGCTACATTGATATTTTATACTATTCTTGTTTTAATAATTGTCACTACACAGTATTTTCCATTATCAGAACAATAATTTATATTATTTGAGTAATATTATTAGATAATATTATTGACAATGTCTAGAAAGTTCTATCTAAGGTTGCACGCCAGTAAGGAAGAAATCCTTATTGGAAAGCCCCCTCTTTCCTGGGAACGGTCTGGTTGTCGATATTGTGATTTTGTAATATTATTTGTGAATAATTAATTATTAATTTATATGGTAAGGAAATTAATTTTTTATGTGGATATAGATGGAGAAAATTTTAAAGTGACAATTGTTAAAAAATTAATATTTTATCTTTTCTGATAAAATAATTTATTTAAATATATTATTATATTTTAATAATATACTAACGATGATATTTTTATAATGAATGTGAGATATATGAATATATGAGGAGGAAGAGTATTTGTGTTACTAAAAATATTTAAAACATGTTTTTCATGTTTGTGGACCCCATTTCTTGACTGAAATTTGATTATAGCTTATAAAATCGTCTGTATGTAGATTTCGGTCAATTTCTGTTTGGAATTTGGAAAAACTTCCTTCCGAAAAGTTGTAGAGAATTAAATTTCCTATGGAATGGACATAAGATTTGAATTTTTCTGATAAAATGGCTATTTATTATGAATTATTGAAGTTCCGAAGTTCCAGAATAATTGATTTTTGAAGTGTTAATTATTTTTTTTAAGAAAAACGTTTTTTTCATTATTGGTGGGCCCCACATGTGTGGTAAAAGAGATGAATTCAGATTCAAAAGGTGGGCGTGAAAATTTTATAAATATATCAATATTTTAATAAATTTTCTGTTTTGGTGATCTAAGCATTTTCCTATAAATATGGTGCTTAGGTTAGAATTAAAAATCACACCAGAAATAATTTTTCTATCTCTTTCTCTCTCTATATTATCGAGCGTATTATTGTGAGTATTTTGATACTTTGAGTGTTGCTATACGGTGCAAGTTTTCTTCAGCACTATATCCAGTATTCCAGTCAGAAGTACTGTCTTTTTGAGGTAAGGGATGCTATTTTTTTTTAAATGATATTATTTCTTCTAATATCATTATGCCGAAATATTGGTAAGATTTTTCTTGTGAAATTCTTATCTTTTAGTGTCGGGATTACTATTCACGTATACGACATTATTCACGAATACGACACTATTCACAGAAAAATTAAATTTTTCGTTTTTAGTCCAAATATCTATTATGGATACTAGCTTTGATTGTATCCATGTTTTGATCATTCTTGAATTTTACTCCACTATGATTATTTATGAAGTATTTTTGAACTCGAATTATTTAAAGTACGAATCCTTAATATTTGTTCTTTTGTTTCACTGGATTCGTTTTCTTTAAAATATTTTTCATCATCTTCAGTCCTAAATGATGATATAACTGAATATCTTTGGCCTGTAGCACAAAGATTAATGATTTTCTGGTGAATATCTTTGGCCTATAGTGCAAAGATGAACAAGTATTGAGATGAACATGACCAACTGATGAATATCTTTGGCCTGTAGTGCAAAGATGAATATTTGATTCAAGATGTATATTGATTGATATTACAGGGATAACATATTGATGATAAATTTTAAATTCATAGAAGAAAGTAGATTTCATCCTCTACGTAACTCTTCTAATGATTGTTATTTCCGCTGCGAATATTGATTTAAAACTTGTTGTCTATTGTATTTTATCAGATTTTTTTTCCTGTTGAGGACTAACGATAATTTGTTCTATATTATCTTAGTCATAATTTCTTTACTGGGTTAGTTGAGCTCACCCTTTTCCTTTTTGCTCCATTTTTCTTCTCAGGAGGTGAGAATGTAGCGAGTACTAGTCGGGTGTGGAATGATGGTTCTAGAAGTTTTTTTAGTAGTCCTCACTATTTTGTAAAATAGTGTATCAATAATTATAATTAGGACTTATTTGAGTGTGGATATTGTCTAGATGACAATATTTGTATTTAAACTCGCAGATTATGTGTTGTCGTATTTAGCACGATAATTGTATTAATAATGTTATAGTTATTTCTGTACCATGTATTTGATAACTCAGAATGGGTTATGTATACCTATTTTGGGGGCATCACAGTTGGTATCAGAGCTTAGGGATATGATCTCTGACAGAGATAGGGGAATAGAACTAGGAGGGGAGAGATAAGTAAATCCTTTGCTAGTGTGTCCTACCTAACTTATTTGTTGGTTGGTCAGAATATAGGGATATTATGTGATATGTTAATTTCTTTAATTAACCCTTGTTTTATGGAAGTATTTGAGAATGAAAATGAGAATGTTAACAGTGGAGCAAATGAGACCGTGGAGACACCTTTACTCACCAATGAGGAGAATGTGCAACAAGGCCGGCAATGTTCCTCCTGTAAACAACACCACTGATCAGACGATGAACGGACGGAATGTTTAGAAGCTTTTTGAAGTTCATGCAAAATCAGGACGAAGGAGACTTGTGTACAAAATACAGGTGGAAATGATAGCAACGCACGGTTTGTCACAGCCAAGCAGTTCAAAGAGTTGGGACCACCAGAATTATTGGGAAATCCGGATTCGATTAAGGCGGAGACGTGGGTCAAGAAAATTACCAAGATATTTGATGTCATGGGATGCACGGAGGAACAGAAGGTTCCATTCGCCACCTTTATGTTCCGTAATGAGGCAGATTACTGGTGGCAATCTGTGAAGCGTGCCCATCCAGCCGCACTCATCATGTCTTGGGAAACGTTTCAGAAACTGTTCAATGACAAGTACTTTCCTGAAAGTATTTGTCATATGAAGGAGGTGGATTTTATTAGACTGGAGCAGAAAAACATGACGGTGTCCCAGTACGAGGTGAAGTTCGCGGAGTTATCCAGGTTTGCACCTTATTTGGTGGAGAATGAGGAACGTATGACGCGGATGTTTCTGAGAGGTTTGAAACCCGACATACGTCAGTATCTCATTTCTCATAAATTTTCTCTATATTCAGATATTATCAACATGGATCAATTATTAGAGCGAGATAACGAGTACGTTCAACTGAGGGACCACAACCAGGGTCATACCGGTGACAACAGTCATCAGAGTAACGATAACCAGCGGGGAAAGAAAAATACGGACAAAAGAGGTAACCACTCTGGTGGTAATCATGGCCATGAAAATAGAAGAAGCGAGTCGGGGGAGATTTTAAAAAGAGGAGATTCAACAATGACAATGTAAAGACGTCAACACCAGCAGCAACTAGTTCTAAGGGAGGAGAACGACCACCGGTCGTATGCTATAAATGGGGGAAAGAGGGACATATCAGGCCAAACTTCCCACAACAGTTCAAGTTATGTTATAATTATGGAAAGGAAGGACATATCGCTTGGGATTGTACTATAGCAAAACCAAGTCCAGCGAGGATGGTGACTCTAAAGGCTATCCAAGAAAAGTCAAAGTCAACGGTTCCTGGAAGAGCGTTTATTGTGACTGGTCAAAATATGAGGAACTCAAATGAGGTGATCACGGGTAAGTTAATCATAAATTCCTACGAAGTTTATACCTTACTAGATACTGGTGCTACCTATTCATTTGTCTTTCCTGCTTGTGCTCAACATTTAAACTTAACTCCTGAGAAATTAGACTTTGACTTATCTGTGGAGACTTCGTTAGGAGAAACTTTCATTACATCCACTGTTTATAAATCTTGTTTGATCCAAGTTGGCACCATCACATTACCTGTTGACCTTATCTCTTTAAAAATACTTGCTTTTGATGTGATTTTAGGGATTGATTGGTTAACTACTCATCATGCCAAAATTGATTGTTTTTCGTAAGGTTGTTAGTTTTCATATTCTTAACCAACCTATTGTACGAATTTAAGCAACTAAACCACTAAAATCAATCACTGTCATATCAAGTCATAAAGCAATTTGTTTATTGAAAAATGGATGTCAAGCTTTCTTAGCCCATGTTATGGATTTGAATAAAGACACGTCAGATTTAAATAATATTCCTGTTGTTAGTAAATTTCCTGACGTATTTCCTGAAGAACTTCTCGGTCTACCCCCAGAACGTGAAGTTGAATTCTTTATTGATCTTGAACCTGGTACAAAGCCCATTTCTAAAACCCCATATCGAATGGCTCCTATTGAACTTCAGGAGTTAAAGGTCCAATTACATGAGTTGTTGGACATCGGTCGTCCTAGTACATCTCCTTGGGGTGCTCCTGTTTTATTTGTAAAGAAGAAATACGGGAGTATACGACTTTGTATTGACTACCGGGAATTGAACCATGTCACCATCAAGAATAGGTATCTGCTACCTTGCATTGATGACCTGTTTGACCAGTTGCAAAGAACACAATTCTTTTCAAAGATCGATCTTCGTTCTGGATATCATCAGCTGAAGATTAGAACTGAGGATATTCCGAAAACTACCTTTAGAACTCGTTACGGGCATTATGAATTTTTAGTCATGTCTTTTGGATTGACTAATGCTCCTGTGGCATTCATGGATATGATGAACCGAGTATTCATGAAATATTTGGATCAGTTCGTTGTTGTCTTTATTGATGACATCCTCATCTATTCCAAAAGTCATGAAGATCATGAGCACCATTTGAAGTTGGTACTCCAAAGACTTCGTGAAAACAAGCTATATGCCAAGTTGAAGAAATGCGAGTTTTGGATTGAGGAAGTAGCATTCCTTGGGCACGTGGTGTCAAAACATGGAGTATCTGTTGACTCGGCGAAGATTGAAGCAATACAAAGTTGGGAGCAACCGAAGATGGTGACCGAAGTACGTAGCTTTCTGGGCTTAGCTGATTATTATTGGAGATTCGTGGAAGGGTTTTCTCGAATCTCTACTCCGTTAACTCAGTTGACTCAGAAGGATACAAAATTCATATGGAGCGAGGAATTTGCAAGAAGAGTTTTCAAGAGCTCAAGAGGAGACTCATTTCATCACCTGTTCTGACAATACCATCTGGTTCGGATGGATTTGTTATCTACAGCGACGCTTCGGACAAAGGGTTAGGATGTGTTCTCATGCAACATGGGAAAGTCATAGCCTATGCCTCGCGACAACTTAAAGAATATGAGAGAAATTATCATACTCATGATCTAGAGTTGGCAGCAGTCATTTTCGCGCTAAAGATCTGGAGGCACTATCTATATGGGGAGAAAGTGGAAATGTATTCAAACCATAAAAGCCTCAAATATTTCTTCACCCAAAAGGAAATCAACATGTGGCAACGATGTTGGCTCGAGCTGTTGAAAGACTATGACCATACCATTCAATACCATCCTGGAAAAACGAACGTGGTAGCTAACGCGTTGAGTAGAAGATCATATGTGGGAACGAGTGCGATGTTGTCAACACAAAGGCCCATTTTGTATGATTTACAAAAGATGAATATGGAATTCAAGACTCCAGGGACCCATGCGATGATGTCATGAGATGATGTCAAGTATACGCATAGAACCGACTTTAATCAAAAAAGTTAAAGTTGTTCAAGCCACAGACCCGGAGCTGATGCATATGAAGAAGAAAGTACAAGAAAGTGATATTCCAGAAGAAAGAATCGATGAAGAAGGAATACTTCGAGTCCACTCCAGACTTTGTGTTCCTAACGACTCTGATTTGAAATACAAGATCATGATGGAGGCACACAATACACCGTTTGCAATCCATCCTGGAAGTACCAAAATGTATCATGATCTTTGACATACATTTTGGTGGAACAATATGAAGAGAGAGATTGCAAAGTTTATCTCGAGGTGTTTAACTTGTCAACGTGTAAAGGCAGAGCATCAAGTGCCTAAGGGTCCATTGGAACCACTTGAGATTCCGAAATGGAAAGGGGAACACATTACCATGGATTTCGTTACAGGTCTTCCCACGGTTTCTCAAAGCATAAATGTTATTTGGGTTATTGTTGATAGATTAACCAAGTTTGCTCATTGCTTGCCGATACGGGAGACTTATTCCCTTGAACATCTTGCTCATATGTATGTAAATGAGATTGTGAGATTGCATGGCATGCCAGTATCCATAGTTTTGGATCGTGACCCAAGATTCACTTCACGATTTTGGTTTAGCCTGCAACAAGCTATGGGAACGAATTTATGATTTAGTTCGGCATACCATCCTCAAACGGACGGATAATCAGAGAGGACTATTCAAACTCTTGAAGATCTATTAAGACTATGTGTCCTAGACTTCAAAAGGGGTTGGGATAAGTATTTACCATTGGTGGAATTCTCCTACAACAACAGTTATCAGGCAAATATAGGTGTGGCTCCATTCGAAGCATTATATGGACGTAAGTGTCGCTCTCCAATATATTGGGATGAGGTGGGTGAAGCAACATTATTGGGACAAGAGTTGGTACGTATTACTACAGAAAAGATCTAAATGATTCGACAATGTATACAAACGGCACAAGATCAACAAAAGAGTTATGTGGATCTTCATCGAAAGGACGTGGAATTTAGTATTGGGAATCATGTATTGTTGCGTGTGGCTCCATGGAAGGGAGTTACAAGATTTGGGAAGAGAGGAAAGCTCAATCCACGATTTATTGGTCCATTTTAATTTCTTAACCGAGTAGGAAATGTGGCCTATAGACTCGCATTACCTCAAAGCATGTCTCGTGTTCACAATGTTTTTCACATATCTGTGCTTCGTAAATATGTGAAAGACCCGAACCACGTTATTGAGTTAGAACCAGGGCGAGATAGCCGAAGACTTAACATATGAAGATGTACCTGTCAAGATCTTGGATAGGAAGGAGCATGTCTTACGTACAAAGGTCATACCATAAGTCAAAGTTTTGTGAGAGGAACCATGCTATTGAGGAAATGACCTGGGAGTTAGAAACAGAAATGAAAGCGAGGTATCCTCACCTTTTCAAAATATCAGGTACGTAAGTCAATTTCGAGGATGAAATTTCATAAGGAGAGGAGGTTGTAAGACCCCAACTTATTATTAATGAAATTGAATTTCCTCTATTTATTATTTTGAAATAGTAAGGGTTGATTTGATTAATGTTGTTAGTTATGGGTAAAATGCGCAAATATTTCAAATAAGAAAGTGGTTATAAAATATTCATTATTGTCGGGGAATATTCGTTTGGTCGTGGAATATTCTTGCTGTCGGGGAATATTCGTACGACAGAGCAGCCTTGTGTGGGCCCCATAACAGAAAGCGATTGGATGAAGAAAAACAATAAGTATAAGTTATTTTTAAATAACGGCGTAGTTGTTACCATTAATACTATTAGAATATCCGGTGGTTAAAACACAATAGCACACAATATTGCACCAATTATTGATTCTTACATAAGAAGGCACTACTCAATAATGGTTTCGGTAATTACTGTTTAATATTTTATTTTATTGATTCGGTAATTGCTACGTTAATATTTTATATTATTATTATTTTAATAATTGTCACTACACAGTATTTTCCATTATCAGATCAATAATTCATATTATTTAAGTAATATTATTAGATAACATTATTGGCAATGTCTAGAAAGTTCTGTCTAAGGAGAGGTTTGGTCACCTAATTGCGCGCAAGTAAGGAGAAATCTTTATTGGAAAGCCCCCTCTTTCCTGGGAACGGCCTGGTTGTCGATATTGTGATTCTGTAATATTATTTGTGAATAATTAATTATTAATTTATATGATAAAGAAAAAAATTCATTTTATGTGGATATAGATGGAGAAAATTTTAAAGTGACAATTGTTGAAAAATTGATATTTTATCTTTTCTGATAAAATAATTTATTTAAATATATTATTATATTTTAATAATATAATAATGGTGATATTTTTACAATGAATGTGGGATATATGAATATATGAGGAGGAAGAGTATTTTTGTTACTAAAAATATTTAAAACATATTTTTCATGTTTGTGGACCCCATTTCTTGACTGAAATGTTTTTATAGCCTGTAAAATCGTCCGTGTGGGGATTTCGGTCAATTTCTGTTTGGAATTTGGAAAAACTTTCTTCTGCAAAGTTGTAGAGAATTAAATTTCCTATGGAATAGACATAAGATTTGAATTTTTCTGATAAAAGTGCTATTTATTATGAATTATTGAATTTTTGAAGTTTCAAAATAATTGATTTTTGAAGTTTTAATTATTTTTTTAAGAAAAATGTTTTTTTCATTATTGGTGGACCCCACATGTATGGTAAATGAGCTGAATTCAGATTCAAGAGGTGGGCGTGAAAATTTTATAAATATATTAATATTTTATCAAATTTTCTGCTTTGGTGTTCTAAGCATTTTCCTATAAATAGGGTGCTTAGGTTAGAATTGAAAATCACACCAGAAACAAGTTTTCTCTCTCTGTATTATCGAGTGTATTCTTGTGAGTATTCTTGTGAGGTATTGGCGTATTTTGGGTTTCAAACCTCGCAGAAATATTCGCGTCATTCTCTCCTCATTATCAACCAAATGGGATGCAAATCGGGACAACTCGACAAACTTAGCTTCGTACTGTGACACGGTCATATTGTTTTGCTCCAGCTTGATGAACTCTACCTGCTTCATGTGACGAATACTTTCAAGAAAGTACTTGTCATTGAATAGTTTCTGAAATGTTTCCCAAGACATATTGAGTGCGGCAGAATGGGTACGCTTTACAGATTCCCATCAGTAATCTGCCTCACCGCGGAACATAAATGTGGCGAATGGAACCTTCTGTTCCTCCGTGCATCCCAAGACATCGAATATCTTGGTAATTTGCTTGACCCACGTTTCAGCCTTAATCGGATCCGGCTTTCCCCAGAAATCTGGTGGTCCTAACTCCTTGAACTGCTTGGCTGTGACAAACCACACGTTGCTATCATTTCCACCTGTATTTTGTACACGAGTCTCCCTCGTCTGATTTTGCATGAACTGCAAAAAGCTTCTAAACATCCCATCATTCATCATTTGTTCAGTAGTGTTGTTTACAGGAGGAATATTGCCTTCCTGTTGCACGTTCTTCTGATTGGTGACTAAAGGTGTTTCCACAGTCTGATACACTCCATTGTTAACGTTCTCAGCTGCCATTCTTAAATACTGCCATAAAACAAGGGTTAATTAAACAAATTAACATATCACATAATATCCCTATATTATGGCTAGCCAACAAATAAGCTTAGGTAGGACACACTAGCAAATGATTTACTCATCTCTCCCCTCCTAGTTATATTCCCCGATCTCTGTCAGAGACCATATCCCTAAGCTCTGATACCAACTGTGATGCCCCTAAAATAGGTATACATCACCCATTCTGAGTCGCCAAATACATGGTACAGAAAACAACTACATCTTTATTATAATTATCGTACAAAATACGACAACACATACTGTGAGTTCAAATACAAATATTGTCTTCTAGACAATATCCACACCCAAATAAAGTCCTCATTATAATTGTTGATGCACTATTTTACAAAAATAGTGAGAAATGCTAAAAACAACTATCTAGGACCATAACTCTATACCCCGACTGGTTCCTGCTATGTTCTCGCTTTCTGAGAAGAAAAATGGAACAAAAAAGAAAAGGGTGAGCTCAACTAGCCCAGTAAAGAATATTATGACTAACATAATATACAACAAATTATCCTTAGTCTTCAACAGGGAAAAATCTGATAGAATATAATTGACAACAAGTTTTAGATCAACAACTGCAGCGGAAACAACAATTCATTAGAAGAGTTAAGTAGAGAATGAAATCTACTATCATCTATGAATTTAAAAGTCCATCATCAATATTTTATCCATGTAACATCAATCAATATACATCATGATCAAATATTCATCTTTGCATTACGGGCCAAAGATATTCATTTGTATAACCAGTTGGTCATGTTCATCTCAACACATGTTCATCTTTGCACAACGGGCCAAAGATATTCATCAGGTAATCGTTCATCTTTGCACTACAGGCCAAATATATTCATCAAGTATCACCATTAAAAACTGAGGATGATGAAAAACATTTTAAAGAACGAATCCAGTAAGACAGAAGGACAAATATTAGGGATTCGTATTTCGGTTTATCCAAATTTAATAATACTCCATAATAACCAAGTGTGAAGTACAATTCAAAAATAAAGACGAAAACATGGATACAATCAAATATAGTAACCATAAAAGACATCTGGGACAAAAAAGAAAAAAAAAATTCATTTTTCGGTGAATAGTGCCGTATTTGTGAATAGTGTCGTATACGTGAATAGTGTCGTATACGTGAATAGTAACTCCGACACAAAAAGGTAGAAATTCCACAATAAAATTCATAACAATATCTCAGCATAATGATATTGAAGAAAATAATATCATTTAAGAAGAAAATAACATCCCTTACCTCAAAGAAACAGTACTTCAGAATAAAAAGTCGGATGTGTTGCTGAATGAAACTTGTACTGAATAGCAACTCTTAAAGTATCTAAATACTCACAAAATACGCTTGATAATATAGAGAGAGAAAGAGAGAAAGCTTACGTTTCTGGTGAGATTTTCAATTCTAACCTAAGCACCTATTTATAGGAAAATGCTAGCACGCCGAAGCAGACTTGACTTGCTACCTGATGGCTTTACCTGCTACTATTTCCACCCACCACATTTGAAATAAAATTTGAGCACATTTCTCATCAACCAAAAGTGAGGCCCACTCAATTCTAGAATTTTCCACCAAAAATCATTTATAACATAATTTATGAATCAGTCACCCCTTAAAATTTATAACAAATTATACATTCATTTTAAACGGTTTAAAATTTGTGGACATATACTCAACTTATATATGTATAACATATCTAAAAATCACAATGATCCAACGGTCGGATTAAAAATTATAACTCACGCAATATATCTCAAGAACACTGATTTGATTTTTAATACTTCCATTCTGACAAAAATACTGATAAAACACCTCAACATTAATAGCCGCATAAAATAAATATTTCCTTATCATATAAATCAATAAATAGTTATTCACAAATAATATTACAGAATCATAATAATGACAACCAGACCGTTCCCAGGAAAGAGGGGGCTTTCCAATAAGGATTTCTCCTTACTAGCACGCAATTAGGTGACCAAACATCTCCTTGACAGAACTTTCTAAACATTGCCAATAATGTTATCTAATAATATTATTCAAATAATATAAATTATTGATCTGATAATGGAAAATATTGTGCAGTGATAATTATTGAAACAACAATAGTATAAAATATTAACGCAGTAATTATTGAATCAATAAAATAAAATATTGAACAGTTATTACTGTAACAATTATTGAGTAGTGTCTTCTTACATAAGAATCAATAATTCAAAAATATTGTGCAATACCGTGTGCTACTGTGCAACCACACGTATTACTATATTTTAACCACCGGGTATTCCAACAGTGTTAACGGTAACAATTACGCCGTTAATTATAAAAACTCAAGTTTGTCGTTTTCTTCATCCGACCGTTTTCCTTTATGGGGCCCACAAATGGCTGCGCCGTCGTACGAATATTCCCCAACAACAAAATATTCTACGACCAAACGAATATTTCCCGATAAAATGAATATTTTATAACCATTTGCTTATTTTGCAAAATTTGCACATTTCACCCATAACCAAAATATTATATCAAATTAACTCCTTATTATTTCAAGATAATGAATAGAGGAAATTCAATTTTATTTATATAAAAAAATTCAGGGTATTATAGGTTGATTGAATTTCCTGAGTATTTTCTCAATATAGTGTGATTGTGATAATATTAACTCATCCAATATTTTAGGAAATTTAATTCCTAATATTACATCGGCAACACTTGTATCTTTCATGTCAAATGTATTATTTAACATTCTATTGGTAGTTTTAATGATTTCATTATTACTACCCATAATGAGCATATCATCTACGTAAAGACAAATAATGATATCCCTTTCTCAGTGTCCTTGACATACACACATTTTTCACACTCATTTATTTTGAAAACATTTGACAACATTGCATTATCAAATTTTTCATACCATTTTTTAGGTGCTTGTTTTAATCCATAAAGGAACTTCACAAGCCGACATACTTTCTTTTCTTGTCCTGGAACAATAAACCCTTCTGGTTGTTCCATATAGATTTCTTTTTCTAAATCTCCATTTAAGAAAGTTGTTTTCACATCCATTTGATGTATCTCTAAATTATATATAGCTGCAATGGCTATTAACATCTTAATTGAGGATATTCTTGTTACAAGAGAAAAAGTATCAAAATAATCTAAACCCTTATTTTGCTCGTATCCTTTGATTACAAGTCTTGCTTTATATTTATTTATAGATCCATCTGCTTTTATTTTCTTCTTAAATATCCATTTATATCCAAGAGGTTTAGAGCCTAGTGAGAGATCTACTAATTCCCGCGTATGATTGTGCAGAATGGATTCTACTTCACTATTTATAACCTCTTTCCAATATGGAGTTTCGGGACTCATCACCGCTTCTCTAAAATTTTGAGGCTCATTTTCTAAAAAATAATTTAAAAAATCCGGACCATAAGACTTTGATGTTCTAACACATTTACTACGTCTAGGTTCATCAATATCTTATACCTTATGATCACTATTACTAACAACGTCATAAGTTTTTTTGTTTGAACTTTTTTCTTGTTCACTAGAATTTGGCTCTTGTTCCCTTTTATTAGGAAATATTGTTTCAAAGAATTCAGCATCTTTTGAATCAATAATACTATTTTCATGTATTTCCTCTATTTTTGATTTATTAACTAAAAAACTATATGCACTGCTATTATTAGCATAACCAATGAATATATTCGGTTGAGAATATAATTTGCTGAAAGAATTGCTTCCCCCCACAAATTATGAGGTAGGCCATAACTTAATAATAATGCATTCATCATTTCTTTCAAAGTTCCATTCTATCTTTCTGCAACACCATTTTGTTGTAGTAAATAAGGTGCAATTGTTTGGTATATTATACCATGTTGTGAACAAATTTCTACAAAAGAAAATTCATATTTTCCACCTCTATCACTTCTAACAATATTGGTCTTTTTATCAAGTTGGTTCTCAACCTCATTTTTATGATGTATAAATATTTTCAAAGCCTAATCTTTACTTCTCAATAAGTAACACTAATACAAAACAGTAAATAGACAACGCGAAAAAAACGTTGTGGTTTCTGTCAGAAAAACGTCGTGATTAAGGGTGTTGTCTATTTGACACCCTTACACAACGTTTTAAAAACGTTGTAGTTAAGCACAATACACAATGTTTTTTTAGAAAATAACATTGTAGATTTGTTTTTAAAAAATTAGCAGATGCTTAAAAACGTTGTAGAAGGTATGATTCCACAACATTTTTTGGTTAAAAATGTTGTTGTTTAGTATATAGGACAACATTTTTTAAATGTTGTAGAATAAAAAAAATGTTGTTGTTTAGTATATAAGATAATGTTTTTTAAATGTTGTAGAATAATAAAAAATGTTATTGTTTAGTATACCAGACAACGTTTTTTAAATGTTGTAGATAAAAAAGAAAAAAAAAGGATGTGGTTCACCTATATTACCAATGCACCTGCAATATGCTAATGCCATGATATATAGCCAAAATGTATCAACCATTCAAAATACATCCCAATAATACCATTCGTTTACAGTTTTCAAATTACTACATCCACGAAATATATACCAAAATGTATCCATATATGCATCTCAAATTCACTTTTCAATATAAATTACTACTATATTGAATTGTGAATTTGATTACATGCATCCACAAAATAAATCAAACTATCCATAAAATTAAGCTACTACCTAAGCATGTGCAAAAAAGCCTAGTTCTCCCAAAATAAGTACATTCATCTAACATATTCACCATTAACTCGAGGCTCTACATATAGCTGCTCACGTACGTTGCCCACTCATCCCGTACTTCGTCAATTTGTTCTTGTGTGTACGTTAATCCACATGCCTTATCCCACTGAAATAAAAGAACAACAAATTTAGTATTCAACAAAGATACCAAATCACAAGGATACCAAATCTGACCTACTATACTGATGTATGGCAAGATAACTAACCAATCACAGAAATGACTTTTAACATAATTCCTAACCACGTAAAATGTTAACACATATTTGAGGAGCAAGCTGGTGTACTGATGTGAAATATGTTTTGGTTGTACAGAAAATATGAAATATAACACATATTAACACATATTCCTAATCTGCTATACTGTTATACTGCTATACTGATGTGAAATATATGTTAACTCCTGCTATACTGCTACACCTGCTATACTGCTATATTGTTATACTGCTACACCTGCTATACTGCTATACTGCTAATAATTGCACTAACCAATTCTTGCTAATAACTAACTAATAATAATAATAATACTGAATTATCAAAATGAAATCACCTACTTAAAATACATTGAAACAAACAGCTAAAGTAGTCAGTCAGTGCAGTCATATGATCATATATTTCCAATTTTCATATAAAAACACCGACTTGTAGCTGCTCATGAGAAAGGATAAACAAATTCAAAAAACTCTTACAAGAATGACATTACTACCCAAGCCCAGCTGGAATATACTCATACGTGCACCCCCTTTTTCCTACCCCTCTTCTCTTCAGTAATATCTCATCTTAGACTCCTAAAATCTGCAAAGCATGTTGCACATCCATCAATTCTTACCAAGCATATCATAAAAACAAAAAACTAAAATCCAAATGCAACCATACTCTTGGAATTTTCTATTGATATTTGAAACCTAGATGAATGTAAAGATTAGTTTTTCATGGAATTCTCACAAAATCTGATTACAAGTTGAGTGACAGTCCAAGATTGAGCCGAGAAGACAAGACATTAAATTAAATGACACTTTTATGTAACTTCACAATCCGTGGTTTTGCAACATAATGTTACTGCTGCACATTCATATATATAGTTTGTGTGTGTGTGTGTGTGTGCGTTTGTGTATATATTACTGAACATCTGAATTCTCTCAACACTAGATTTAATTTTAATATTTTGATATAGACTATTTCCCTGTTTGGTGCCCAGTGAATCTAACTTTTTCAAGCAGTTATTTATGCTTTATCTATTTTGGGACAAGTCACTTTTTTTTTTCCTTCCTTGTGTGCCAGATCAGAAGTATATAAAGATTGGAGGGCATTCCTGTATGATGTTATGCAGGAGGGCTAGTCTCATCTTATGTATCTTCTCTCTATTTCTAATAAATTATTTTTTGTTGATTTAGAATAAACATAAATATACATGAATAAATATCTTTTAACAAATATAACATTAGGCAAAATAGTGAATTGTCTAAAATTTCTCAATCCCATTTAGATTCTTCTTCTGAACGTGTTCTAGTTATGTGTTTTTTTTGTTTTGGAAAACCTATAGAAAAATCCATTGCGGCCATCCATGAATTTTCTCTCGGAGAATAATGGTAATGCTTAGAAAATAAACCTTTATATAACAAGCTAGAAAGCACATACTTTGAAACTATTTGATGTGACTAACTTCCATATAAATTTATCGACAGAATGTGTTTGCTGACAACGTTAAAGTCTTTCTTGTCAGGGAGAATAAGAAAAGGAACGTTAATATGGGAAGTCTCTATTCCTATGATTAGTGTATTATTGTGTTTCTTAACTTTCTGACAACCATGTCTTTTAGGATTTATGTCTACTAAAATTGTTAGACATCAATTTTGGCTTATGCTTTGATTTATGCTGATGACAATACAGGTTAATTACTACTGCATGTAGTTAGAAATTGGTATAGATTTTGAGGTTTCTAATTTGTTCTATTATTTTGTTGACATTTAGTAGATTTTTGTATGCATTGTTATTAAAAACTTAAAAGTCAAATTAAGAAAATGAAATGTAACTAATGTATTCTAAACCACATACAAGCTAATAACTAAAGTAATGCTCAAATATAATGCTCAGATACTAGATACTGAAGCAACTTGTATAATGCTCAGATATAATGCTCAGATACAAGCAGTAACTTGTATAATGCTCAGATACTGAAGTGTATAGACAAACTGCTAAAATCAAATTTCTTCTGCTACTGGCAAGATAACTGCTACTGCTACTGATGTATGGCAAGATACTGAAGTTTATAGAAAAACTTTCTATTTGACTAATAAAGCTGACAAAAAATAACTAACCTTGGCTACAAAGTCCAAACTACCATCCTCAACTATCTCCTTCATAAAACGCATCACAAAATACCCTGCACTCCTTGTGTGTTGGTTGTACAGGAGTTCCCTAAACACAATTAGTAATTATGTCATGATAAATCAATAAAAATAACAAATGTCCATAAGTAAACATCTTATGCACATACCACCAAGATTATCCATTGTGGTGATATTCGTATTTGATTATTGCTTTGCCCATTGTAAGCTTTAATGGCACTGCATGAGCAAGAGGGTGACACATATAACATCATGCACATATTCCAGAGACGCTTTATTAGAAGAAATTTGGAATAACATACGTGTTCACAAATTGTTTCCACTCCTCATCGATTCTACGGTACTTGAGGGAATCCATGAAGTACACATTATTATTGTCCAGATTGACAATTGTCAGCACCCAATGATGTCTATACAAAAATCAGCCCCAAACACATCACTATAGTTAAACCAACAAGTTTTTTAGAATTAGAAGTTTTAATAAAAAAGATAAAGAAATTTACCATTCCAGGTCGAACTAAATATAATAAGTACTAACCCAGAGTTGTAAGGTATCAGAAAATACGTGTCTGGATGTGCTCTTGAAAACTGAGATGTTATGTAACGTGTTTTTTGGGAAATATCAATACATGTGACAATGAAGAAAAATAAAACTACATGGGGAATTTAATCAACTTCACATACCTTTACAGCTTCTAAAATCTTATTTTTGGTATCCAACTCCACAGCTTTCCATTTTTTAATGTCAATTTGGACCTTCGTGCGTGCTAATACCCCAATGTAAGACTGCATTTCATTTCCTGTCTTCCCACGAGGTTGCCCGTTTTTATTGTACTCCACAACCTTTTTCACGCCTTGTACTTTTCGCTTCACTATTCGTTGCATTGTGTTAATGCCTCGTTTTCTTTTTGCGGTACTGGAGATTGTCTCAACTTCAGATTTCAGACTGTTTTGATTCTCTAAAGCAGCTTGCTACGTCTGAATAGCCCCGACAAGTTGGTTCTTTTCATATTTTGAACTAGCTTTCTTCTTTTGAGGGGAGGAAATAGCTTTCTTCTGTTGAGGGGAGGAAATAGCTTTCTTGGTTGAAGGGGATGAACTAGCTTTCTTCTTTTGAGGGGATTGAATAGCTTTTTTTGTTGAAGGGGATGAAATAGCTTTCTTCTTTTGAGGGGATGACATAACTTTCTTCTTGCGAGGGGATGACATAACTTTCTTCTTTATTCTGCACAAAAATAAACATGGAGTTAGAAACTCTCAACTGGAAGTTAAACAAGCTAATAACTGCTAGAAAAGTAACATTTTAAACTGCCAAAATGAAACATTATTAACTGCAAGAAATTTACAATGCTGGAAAATATAAATACATGTGAAAAGTAACATCTGGCTAGCAAATAAACATTCAGTTCATCACGAAAAACTGCTGAAAGTTAAACACATCATAACTGCTGGAAAAGTAACATTTTAAACTGCTAAAATTAACATTTTCAACTGCTGGAAATTTACATTGCTGGAAAATATAAATACACATGAAAAGTAACATCTTGCTAGCAAATAAACATTCAGTTCATCACGAAAAACTGCTGGAAGTTAAACAAGCTAATAACTGCTGAAAAAGTAACATTTTAAACTGCTAAAATGTAACATTATTAACTGCAGGAAATTTATACTGCTGGAAAATATAAATACATGTGAAAGTTATACTGCTGGAAAATATAAATACATTATTAACTGCAGGAAATTTATACTGCTGGAAAATATAAATACAACTGCTGGAAGTTAAACATTCAGTTCATTAAGTTCTATTAATTGCCACAAGAGTTCCTATTCCTTATCAATCCAAATATCCTCACAGTCAGCTCTCATGTATTGTGAGTTGTCCTCGTGAAAAACATCATCAAATGTCTCAACTGCAGGCATACCCCTTGTAAAGGGTTCGTGGTCAATTATAATGTCCCCTAGCTCATCATCACTGGCACAATCATTATAATCCCTATTTGGGGGTGATAATACAACTGACCACATAGAATCTAAAGGATCTTCAACATAAAAGACTTGTTTGACTAGGTTAGCCATAACAAATTGATCATTTCTAAAACATATCCTACCAAGATTGACCAACGTAAATCCAAGTTCATCTACTTTAATGCCATTATTGTTCTCAACCCAATCGCACTTAAACATAGGTACGCTAAACTTATGATAATCTAGCTCCCATATTTCCTGAATGACCCCATAGAAACTCATGTCTCCCACAACAGGATTTTTATCCTTTGCACTAAAAAGCTGCATTGTCTTTTCCACTAGGTGCACTCTACTATTTTGAACAGCTCGCACATCATCACGTGACTTGGTGTTAAAGTACAGACCATTGACAGTGTAGCTTTTATACTTTACTGCTTCTATACACGGGCCATCCGAAAGCCACCGCAAAGTCTCCGTTATGTCATTGGATGCTTGGGTAAGTTCATGTGAAACCTGAATCCAAAATAATATAAATCAAGAAACAAACAAGAGCAACCATCAAACAATTACAAAGATAAACTCAATTTTACCCTTTTGAGAAACCAATCAATGAATGTGCAATTGTGCTTATCTTGTAGCCACTTTGTTCTTTTTTTGAATCTCGGATAAGTTTCTTTCAGATGTATCATATGTTACATGAAATAGAAGACAATCAGATTTTAGTAGTTGAATTATAAGACAAAATTCTTCTATTGTATATAGAAAAACGTTTAAATTACCTGATATATGGTTCAACTTCATCCGTGTTTTCTAATACACAACGATGTGCTTGATCTAACATGTCACGCTTCGTAGATTCTATGGTAGCACCAGATAAGGGTTGTGTATGACCCATTCTTCGCTTAGATGGGATCCCAATAGTACTAACATCAGATAAATATTCCTCACAAAACTCTGAAGCTTCTTCACCAATATAACATTCAGCCATGCAACCTTCAGGTCGAGTACGATTACATACAGTACCTTTTTAATACTTTCATGAATCTTTCAAATGGATACATCCATCTAAGGTAAACTAGCCAACATAATCGAACTTCTCTAACAAGATGCACCACGACATGAATCATGATATCAAAGAATGATGGTGGAAAATACTTCTCAAGCAAACACAAGGTTACCACTACATCAGCTTGCATTTTATCTAGTTTTGAAATGTCGATGACTTTGTCGCATATCTCATTAAAGAAAAAACACAATCTGATTATTGCATACCTCACAGGTCTTTCCATCACCGAACGTAAGGCAACAGGGAGCAATTGTTGCATTAAGGTATGACAGTCATGAGACTTAAGCCCATAGAGTTTTAGGTCTTGCAATGATACAAAACTTTTGATATTAGAAGCGTAACCTTCTGGGACTTTCATGCCATACAAAGAATTACATACAACTCTTTTCTCTGCCCTCGATAGATTCCAAGTACTTGGAGGCAAACGTGTCCTTTTCCCCCAAAATCTGGTCGCAAATAAGTCTTAACCCCCATTTCTAAGAGGTCTAATCGAGCTGTAACTCCATCTTTGTTTTTCCTCGAAATCTACAATAATGTACCAATAATGCTATCGCATATATTTTTCTCAATATGCATAACATCAAGATAATGTCTAATATAAAGAAACTTCCAATACTATAGTTCAAAGAATTTTGACTTCCTCTTCCAACAAGGCATGTTATCCTTGTCATCAACAGCATGAGTCAAACCATCAACCTTTCTAAATACTTCTTCTCCCGTTAGTGACACAGGAGGTGGTCTAAATTCTTGTTCTCCATTAAATGTTACTCGCTGCTTCCAAAATGAATGATCTTGAGGCAAGAATCTTCGGTGGCCAATGTAACAAACTTTGTTACCATGTGTTAACCTATGTCTAGGTGTATCATCGCCACATATAGGACATGCTTTATAACCTTTTACAACTCATCCAGATAAGTTCCCATAGGCAGGAAAGTCATTAATAGTCCACATTAATTGGGCTTTGAGCATGAAGTATTCTCCTCTAAATGCATCATACACCCCTGGAACCCCCTTCCACAAACACTTTAAATCATCAATCAATGGTTCCAATGTAGACATCTATATCATTACCGGATTGTTTAGGACCCAAGATCAACAAAGTCAACATCATGAACTTTCTTTCATACATAACCAAGGCGGAAGATTATAAATAATCATTATAACAGGCCAACAACTGTATCTACTAGTAAGAGAAGCATGAGGATTGATCCCATCAGTTGAAAGAGCAAGTCTAAGGTTTCTAGGGTCTTTACCAAACTCCGGCCACTTATCATCCACTAGCTTCTAAGATGGTGAATCTGATGGATGACGCATATGTCCGTCGCTCATTTTATTATTAGCATGTCAAGTTAAACTCTCAGCTGTCCTGCTAGATTTAAACATACGTTTAAACCTCGGGATAGGAGGAAAGTACCACAATACCTTCGCAGGCACCCCTTCTCTTACACGCTCATTCTTATCCGTCTTCCACCTTGAGAGAGAACATTTTGGGCAATTAGTTACCTGGTCAAATTCCTTTCTATACAAGATGCAGTGATTAGGGCAAGCATGTATTTTCTCATAATCCATTCCTAAGGCATGTAAAGACTTCTTTGCCTCGTACAAGGAGCAAGGTAATTGGTTACCTTCTGGAAGAAGTTCAGTCAGAAAAATCAAGTGCTCTGTGAAACCAACATCACTCAACCCATGCTTTGCTTTCAAATTGTAGAGTCTAACAAGTGCACCTAACTTACTAAATTTACAACCAGGGTACAAGGGTTCATCTCCATCCCCAATCACATTAAGAAACTCACAAGGATCATTTGAGAAATCCCCAAAACCATTATCTTCCATATCTACTGTTTCAGAGACATAGCCTTGTTCAGTAGTGCCTACAAAAGGTTTATTTGCATCTGCATCTAACATATTATGTTCTTCATGCCATATCCAAGTGTGATAACTAGTATCAACCCCATTACAATACAAGTGATCCCGTATAATTCTGGCACCAAATTTTAAAATGTTTCCACATTTTACGCAAGGGCAATGAATAAGATTCACATTTCACGCATTGTCTATAGCAAACCTCAAGAATTCATCAATGCCTAGTTCATATTCTCGTGACCTTCTATCAGCACACATCCATGACTTATCCATCTTAAGAAAAAACAAAACATGTCATCTAAAGTCCAACATTAAATATAAAACACTGAATAAGAACTCAGTTAATTATCAATTGACTAAACTAGATAAAAGAAATGTTACTATTTCACCCAATGAATAAGATGCAAATTACATTGGAATTTGTGTCCACTTTGATATCAGTATCAACCACACAAGAGAAAACAGAAGCAAATGCTAGTTAGAAAACCAAAAACTAATGATTATACTAGCACATAAATCTACAATTTGGATTCCAAAAGAAAAACCTCCATTGAAGAACCACATTTACAGACAAATACAGTCAACAAATCAGACCCTATGGCATTTTTGAAGAGAACCCAATATTAAACTTTAGAGCTAAAAATACAGTCAATAACACTTGATGTAATCCTCTAGATTAAATATAAAACACTGAATAAGCACTCAGTTAATTATCAATTGGCTAAACTAGATAAAAGAAATGGTACTATTTCACCCAATGAATAAGATGCAAATTACATTGGAATTTGTGTCACTTTGATATCAGTATCAACCACAAGAGAAAATAGAGGCAAATGCTAGTTGAAAAACCAAAAACTAATGATTATACTAGCACATATATCTATAATTCTGGATTCCAAAAGAAAAAACCTCCATTGAAGAACCACATTTACAGACAAATACAGTCAACAAACAGACCCTATTGCATTTTTGAAGAGAACCCGATATTAAACTTCAGAGCTAAAAATACAGTCAATAACACTTCATGTAATCCTCTAGATTTAATTAGCCTTTAATAACACTTAGAAGCTCCAAATTAGCTCCAAATATCAAAAAAATTCTAATTAAAACCTAAATTTTAGGGAAAATTAACAAGTGAGAAATTAAAACCTAATTTTAGTGGAGACAGAGAAACCACCATTGCTGCCACCGCAGCCACCACTATGCTACCAATATGAAAGTAGAAAAACCATTATAACAAAACAAATGGAGCACCTCAAACACGTTTATATACAAAGACTGTAAATGGGTTGAAAATAAACACATGCAAGAACAAATCCAAAGAGATGCAGAACTTACGATGAAACCCTAGCCCCAAAACAGCTTTTCAAACTCAGATTTCAGCCTCAAAGAGAAGGTGCACCCAATCACCGAACGTAAGGAAACAGGGCATAAAGAGAGAAGAAAACTAAAAGAGAAGGAACGAAGAGAGGAAACTGAAGAGATAAGGAACGAAACTGAAGAGAGAGGAACGAAACTGATAGAGAAGGAACGAACCTCTACAAGGACTTGGGAGAAGGAACGAACCTCTGCAAGGAGAACGACGAGCACAGAGATAAAGAATGAGAGAGCCTCGGAGAGAAAATGACTTAAGTCTTTTAATTTTAAGTGAGCTCCGTGTTTTATCAGATAGACAGCGTTTTTAAAAAAAAACATTATTTAGTTAAAACCAAAAAAATGCCCTTTTAAATAGATAACGTTTTTGCATATCTATCTACAACGTTTTTTTAAACGTTGTAAAAAAATACTACAACATTTTTATAAAAAACGTTGTGGCTTAAGTATTGTCTATTTACTATTTTGTAGTAGTGAACTATTTATTTGTTCCCTGTTGAGGCCCATTGCCAGAGTACTTTCTTTTCTTAGATTTGGACCTTGTTCCACCACATTGGCTTTCTATTCCATAAAGATCCTTCCTGCTTTCTTCTCAGGGGCATGGTTGTCCTCTTCTATCCTTAATTTTATAATTAAGTCTTCAAGTTTCATCTCTTTGCGTTTATGCTTGAGATAATTCTTAAAATCTTTCCACATTGGTGGTAGTTTTTTAATAATTGCAGCAACTTGGAAAGATTCACTTAAAGACATATCTTCTGCATGTATTTCATGCAGGATTACTTGTAATTCTTGGATTTGGTTGATGGCAGCCTTATAGTCCAAAAATCTGCCAACTACGAACTTCTTCGTGTCAGCATCTTCTATTTTATACTTTTTTATCTAAGAAATCCCCTAGTTCTGTTGTTGTTTTGATAGAAAGATACACATTGTATAATGTGTTGTCCAATCCATTTAGGATATAATTGCGACATAGAAATTCGGCATGTTTCCATGTATCAATTGCAGCAACAACTTTTCTGTCTGTTTCATCTTCTTAGAGAACAAAGGGAACTTCGTGAAGAAATCTTGCCAAGTTCAGAGTAGTAAGATAAACAACATCTTTTGTTGCCACCTTTTGAATTTTGTACCATTATACTTTTCTGGTTTTTCACCATGGTTCATAGGAACATTTAGAGTATAAGGTGTAGAAGAAGAAGAACCAATTATAGAAAGAGTATCGGTAGCCATATCTCAAATATATATATATAGAAATAATCAAACGATAATTGTTTTAATATTGTTAGTAAAAATTGATTGGAAACTATATATATATATATATATATATATATATATATATATATATATATATATATATATATATATATATATATATATATATATATATATATATATAACTTATCTCTAACTGTAGAAATGAATTTGTCAAGGCTAGTACTTAGTACTATGTCCTTAAGACAATTATGCCTTCCGTATGGTACTAAGAGTTAATAGCACTTGTCTCCCAATATACAATGACAATTATATGTTATAGTAACACTCTAAATAGCATACACAACAAACCAAAATAAAATGCTCTTAACTCCCTCTAAAATAACTCTAACTGACTAATGAAATAAAGACTAGAATGCATTATGCTTCAAAAATTAAAAAAATGAAAATGGAAGTCCCACTTCTCTATTTATAGTAGGGTAAGTGACTCATCAGAAGGGACACAACCCACTGAAAAGGTATGATTAAGCCAAAAATGACTTAGTTTTGGCTTTAAACAGAAAAGGAGCGTCCGTTCGAAACAAAAACGACGTAGTTTTAGGCTCAGGAGAACAAAAGCGATGTAGTTTAATGCTTTAACAGAAAAAGGCGCGCCCGTTCATGCAAAAATGACGTAGTTTTGCAGCGCTCGTTCAGACAGATAGCCTTTCCCAAAATGACGCAGTTTAAACGTGTTTGTTCAGCAGGTAACGCTTCACAAAATGACGTAGTATAGTAATAAATATTGTTTATCAAAACGACACAGTTTTGATAATTAGAAATAAATAAAATAAAATTTAAATAAAATGTAATTAAAAAATTAAATAAATTTTGTCCAAAAAATTATATACAAGGTGTGAAGTCCCGAATCCGGATACTTGAAACCCGAACTCAGTACTTCACGATACCATTTCTATGAGCGAAAAATATTACTAATAATAATAACAATAATATAAATTATAAATTTATCTTACCTTTATCAGAGTCTAATCCCAAGTACGCAACCTTTACTATATGACACCGTAAACCTAATCTGTTTATTTTCTTTTTCACTTGTTCTTGACCGATCCTTCTGATTGTTCACACTTATCTGAAAACATTTAAATTAAGCAAGGATGAGCATTTAAGTGCCCAGCAAGTATTATATATATATAAGCTGAAAGAATTTAAATGTTTCTTTATAATATCCATCTACAATAAGTCAATAGTTGTGAAGTATTCTGAACCGATATTAATAACATAACAACCCTCTTTCAAATTTTTGAAACTACGTACTGGCTATAATAGGGTTTAAGTGACATTCTATGAACATTGTTTTTATTTTCGAAAAGGTTTAGCAGAACTTCATCTGCAAACCGTCATAACTTACGGACACGGGGGTGATCAGCCCGTTGTGTCCTTCATTGATCAATACTACATTACAAGAATGATGTTATCATTTACTTGGTCCGCCTTGGGCGCATAAAAGTTTTCCCGTGAATAGGATGTTCATATTTGTCAAGGTTCCAGACAAAAGGTTTTATTTTATCCAACAATAATCTATAATTCAACATATATGTATAACAAAGGTGTATCAACATGTGATTAAATACAATGATTATCCAAGTGGGGACACTTGTATAATCATTTTTAGAAATTAACGAATAGAATATATATCCGAATTATCATATACTAACATGTTGATAATCAAGGGTGTATATAATATAGGTTTAACCCTCTGTACATTAATAATAATAATTCTGAACTTCTCACTTCTGTCCATTGCATAAAGAAAATGCAAAGTTAGGATACTTGCCTGATGCGCTGCTTACAATTCTCAACTTAGTTCTATCTTTCTATCACGACCTATCATTAATCAAATCAATCGTTCGATTAGAACAATATACCATAACACATAGTACTGCATTTCGCAGTCAGCACATAACCTAATCATCTTATCACACATGTTCAATAATCATGACATCACTAACTAACATCAACTCATTCCTAATCACATAGTCACATAACCTTAACAACCATTGAATCACAAATAAACAATTAACTAATTAAATTATCTAAGTCCAGATTAATTTCTGAAACATGTTGGCGTATCGACATCCATATCAGATAATTATCGAGTCTGAGACTCTATTTTGTATCTAAGTATCCAAATAGATAACTTAAACAACAATCGTATTATTTTTTCATGACCTTATTATAAAATAATTATTACCATTTACCATAATTTTTAAAATATCAGAATCATTATTAAATGATTTAAATATCAAACAACTATATTATCATTAATATTTAATTTAAACTATTAATGAAACCATTGCCAAAATATTAAAGTTATTTATAATAGCTCAAAATATTTTTAAAGTACTTATATTACCCTTAAATGATTTTTAAAACATCTAAAATCATTATTAAATAATTACCATTAATATTTAAATATTAATGAACTATTATCTAAATATTAAAAGTCATTAATTATAACTTAAAATATTTTTAATTCATTTATATCCCTTTTAAATGATTTTTAAATAAATAAAACTATTTTTAAACTATTTATTTAATATAATTATTAAATAAACTTAATTTCATTAATATATCATTAATATTAAATTATTAATGAAATTATCCTTTAAATATTAAAAGTTATAGTTTAAAACTTAAAATATCTTTAAACACTTTATTTTCATTTAAAATGATTATTATAATATTAAAATCATTTTTAAACTAATTTATTTAATATAATTATTAAATAACTTTAATATCATTAATAATCATTAATTAATGAAATTAACCATTAAATATTAAAAGTTATATTTTATAACTTAAAATATTCTTAAATACCTTATTATTATTTAAAATAATTTTTAATATAATAAAATCATTTTTAATTCCTTTATTTAATTCATTTAATAAATAACTTAACTATCATTAATATTAATTTATTAATGAAAATTATCACAAAATATTAAAAGTTATCAAAAATAACTCAAAATTATTTTCTAACACAATAATATAATTTTTCATGAATTAAAACTATTTTTAAATAATTTATCTAATATTGTAATTAAATAAATAAATACCATTTACATTCCAAAAATATTAAATATTTTCAAAATATACCCAAAATAATTAAAATATAATTTTCGGACATTAAAATAATTTTTAAGAATTTATTATGTATTTTTAATAATTAAAAACCATTTTTATCAAATTTTTTATTAATTTCCGGAAATTATAAATAAAACTGTCGCTAAAGGGCTATAGCGACACTTTCTGTCGCTATAGGTGTTCTTGAGGATTTCCAGATATGCATGACAGTGTGTCAAGGGGTGGTTTGACCGGTTGTATCTCTTAGGATAATGTGTTTCTGGCCTTAAAATTAATTTCATGTTGTAGTGTTTATTTAATACTACAACTGCATAACAAGTTTTGTGACTAAACAACATCAGATCAGAGAGATTTAAGCTCTCCAAAAACCTGACAACGCTGTTCTCCAACATTCTGGGTTTAACACATTTCGAGGTACCTACTTTGAGTCCTTCTAACTTGATGATCGTGTAACGTTTATGTGATCTATCAATTTCAGTGTGTAGAACACATGTAGCACTACAACCCTAGCACTTAACACTATCATAACAACAACAAATCTAACTGGAAATGGCCGGTCAAAGTGCAACACGGAAACTGTTCTTAATTTTCTGGGTTCGGTAATTTGACACATTTGGTCAACGGGTTTTGACCGGCTATAACTTCCGATCTACAATTGATCTGGCCTTGATTCTTTTTGCATCTTAAAGATCACATTACAGACTACATGTTACAAGCTTTAAACATCAAAAACAGTAAACACACAAGAATCTATGGGGTCTGACATTTGGCTGTAAAACGAAAAATTTCCCATTTCCAGATTTTCTAAAATCTCAAAATCGTGCACTTTGATGTTTATGGGCCATGGATTTAACAACCCAGAACATCAATTGACACCATATAACACATCTATAAACAATCAATTACAACATTTAACAACAAATCGAAGGATTTCTAGGATTAGGGTTTTTATACCTTTATGCTTTGATTTTTTTTTTCTTAGCTCTCCAATTTGTTTGTGATTTGCTTATGGTGGATGTGGGGCTTGATAAAGGGACTGAAATGTCTTAGAAAATTCATGGGTTTGAGAGAAAAGGAGCTTGGTTGAGTATTGTATAAAAATGGCTAGCAACTTCACTTTTTCTCTCTCTCAATCTATTTATAGACAATGTTGATTCATGCATTGGTTGATTAGGGCTTGTGTGTTGTCCATATGAGTCATCAAGAGTTGTTAGAAGTTGGCCAACAACTCTTATTTTGTATAGATTTGCAAGTAAGCTATCAAAGAATGCAAAAAGGGCATAAAAGACATTTAATAATTCAATTTAATGGCCAAAAAATGAAACTTGACAAACCCTTAGGGTTTGGCCCTTAGGGTTTGACCCTAAGGTTTAGCACTTCATTTTCCCAAATTAACAATTAGGGTTTACCATAAGTAATTTAAGGTTTAGAAGAAAAATAATAAGGGTTTATTCAAAAATAATAATAATTAGGGTTTTGAATAATTAAAGTTCTCCCTATTTAGGGTTAATATCTATATCATCAGTCGTTAATCACATTATCGTGATTACATAACGGCTTAACCAATTCTCAAAGTCGTGAATGACTTTCGCATTAAGGTTTCAAATCAATTAGGGTTTCAAGAAATTAATTTAGGGTTCTAGATTTTAGGGTTTTAATTTACTAATTAGATTCACCTTAATTAGTAATTAAAGTCTATCATACTTGATATTGATCAAAACCTCCGGTTTAGGTTTCCAGATTAGGGTTTTCATTCATAGTTAGGGTTTTCTAATATCTAGAAAATATAAATATAAACTAGGGTTTTAATATTTATAATTAGGGTTTCCTAATTAGCATATCATGAAGTAGCACATAACATATATCACATAACACAGTTATATAATAGCCTTAAACTCACAACTGAGTTTCAAAATTAGGGTTTTCCCACAGTAAAACTAGGGTTTGTAAAATATTATTAAGGTTTGATCGTAATATAATAAAACTGTTACACACATTAATATTGCACACCTAACCATACCTATCTATAACACTGACAAATAATAATATTATATTATTATTCTTATTCCTTGATCAAAACCCAGAATTAAGGTTTGGATTCCATATCTGATTTATCTTGCATAAATAACATTCTTAATTAAGTTAAAATATTTATTTTAACATCCTGAACAAATTCATATAATGAAATAATCATTATAGTTATTCTAAAATCATTTCATATATTATTTAAATAATATAAGATTATATTTTCATGGAAAAATAATTAATAAAAACATTTCCAATAAGGAATTAATTAGTATAAAAATTATAATTTATAATAATAATAATTCTAAAAATAAATTTATTTGCAATACTTAATATAATAAATAAATTTTATTTATCAAATATAAAAATATATATATTGCACATTACCTTGACTCATAATCCCCCATATTTAAAATAAAAAAAAAATTTATACGCAAAATTTATGATTTATTTATATATAAAATATCGAGTTGTCACACAAGGACCCAGACCCACGAGCCCTAGCCAGGCCGGTCGGCGACGCAGGTGAGTTTGAACCAAGTCTTGATTAGGTCCTCCCCTTTCACAAAAGTGGAGTGCTCCTTATAGCTTAAACCCAAAAGTAATTTTCTTGTATATAAACATATTAAACTTTTAGTTCTTAACCGATGTGGGATTTGGTTTCCCACATATATTTATTATCATTTATCATTTTCAAGTGTGATTTTTGGGAATTAATATCTCATTCATTACTCCATAGATTTAAGCTTACAAATACTCAATTTAATCTACTCATATAGTAGAACACATTGATATGTGAATTTATTTAAAATAATTATTTAAATCTACTTTTATTTTAGCTCAAATTCTATCATGTTCTGTGTAAATTACAAGTGATCAATGACCTAAAAGATGGACATTTTTTGTGCCTTTGACCCTTAGTATAATAAAATTTGGCTTACACAAATTCTTCACACTATATTTTTTAATTAAAATAATTTGACTATATGTAAATATAAGTTTTATATAAATAAATTTAAAATAGCCCTTAGTTATGCTTACCTTTAATCTTAGACAGTTATTTATCGGTTATAATCAAATATTAAAATATATTTAGAAGAACTATTGTATTAAGAGAATTGATATTTCTATAAATAAAATTTAATATTTTTATAAATTTTCATTCGCATGAGTGTGGGGTCTATTTACTATTTATGTGAGAAGCACCTTATAAAACTATCCAAAATATTAATTTTTATTATTAATTACCACACTCAGGGATTGTTTAATCTATTATATATACTAAATCACGGTTTATGAAACAATATATTGATATCTGTACATCAACCTATCTTGACACCTGTCCTTCTAAACTTTCAAACACCTGTCTACCAACGTCAGTACTTCTAAATATCTAGAAACGGTTAAATTCCTTCAACCGATCGGCGCAAATCCTTCAAACGATCGGCGAAAATCCTACGACAAAAATCCTAGTTAAGTCATGATTTTCATTTATTTCGTTTTCGCCATAGATCTGCTGTTTTTCCTTCATCTATTAATTAACCCAATATGTTTATACATACTGAAATTTTTAATTACTTACATAATTTGTTGCGTATAACCAGATGTTATTGGACAAGTAACTGCGATGGGGAGTGTAGAAATCAGTACAAGCTATGGTAAACAGTGCAAGAGAGTTAATATTGAATTAACTAATAACAGGTAAATATTTATACTATACGATTAATTCTTTTATTAATAACTATAATCATTTAAATTAATCTTATTTTTTTGTATTTTTCTAACCGTCATAATGTGCTGCACCTTGTGGGATAACTTTGCAAACCAAATTTGTGCCTTTGCTGAAACAGAAACTCAAAAAAACATTATAATTGTTTTACAATTTGCAAAAATCAAGACCTGGAAAGGTACTAATACGTGTTTACACATAAAAAATCTTTCCAACATTATGTTTATTAACTACGCAACATTTGCCATTACATAGGTACACCAACTTTGTCCAACTCAATGTTCGGTTTAAGACTTCTTATAAATGCAGATATTCCTGAGGTTATTAATTTTAAAAATAGGTAATCCATGAGGTTATTATTTTTAAAAAAAAGGTATACTGTGTTCTGCTTTAATACTATTAATACTACAAATTAATTTTCCCTTTAACTACATACACTGTTGTCTATCAGCATTTGTGATGCTAATTCTGGTAAAGCTACAATATCTCATTTATCCAGCCAGAGCGCATTATCTATTACTGATGAATTTCTTCAAATCTGTGATAGAGAAACTCTTGAAGAAATACGGGATGCAACAGAGGTAAAACCGTTTTTAAAACACCTTTTTTCAATACATTAACTAATATTCTGTTGCTCTTTTTTTTTACTACTCCAGGAGTCATCATGTGTGGTACTTGCTACTATTCTGTGTATAGAAACCGAATATAATTGGTTTTATAATTCCTGCAAAAAATGTCGTAAAAAAGTAAAACCAGACAGCGGGAAATATTGGTGTGATAAATGTTTTGACGATGTTAATTCTGTAACACCGAGGATATTGTGATACACTAATTTGTTATATGTTATATCTTCCTTATGTTTATACTTTGTTCATACTTTGAAAATAATACTTTTAATTGTAGATTTAAAGTACAAGTTAAAGTAATGGATGATACGTCCAGTGCATCTTTTGTTCTATTTGATCGAGAAGCCCAACACGTCATAGGAAAATCAGCTTATGAATTAAGGGAACAATTGATTAAGGTAAATTTAAAAAACTCCATAAACAGTACATATTTAAAGTATAGAGTCTTAAACTTGTGTACATAAGTGTTGTTTATTCATGTTTTTAAAATGTGTTAGGATGGAGACTCTGATTGTTTTCCGGATGAACTCAATATATTGTTGCAAAAGAGGTTCTTTTCAAAATACAGATATCATCTTATAATTTGAAGGCAAATTATGCAACATACACAGTTGCTAGGATGACTAACGATGAAAAAATAATTGAATCCTACAAGAGTATATGTGATGAACCTCAGGTAATATCATCTTCTTGACATTGAATCCTACCATAAATTTGTTTATACTTGTGAAAAAATAATTGAATCTTACATAAGTTTAATTCTGGTACTACAATATATACAGGTTGAGTCAATTCTCGATGTTGTCAACTGTGTCACGCCTATAAGCAAAAGGATTACACATTCAATCAGCGATGATGATGTACAAGGATCTCAGTCAACCTGATGTTGAAATGTCAACCAACAAAATGCACAAGAAGATCAAAATCGAGAAAGATGATAACTATACTGCTTCAAATTAATCTCATTAGCAACTTCTAAATACATTTAGTATAATCATCTTTGGATTTTTATTTGGATGATTTGGATTAAATTTTGGATTAACTCATGAGATTTCCTTATAAATGTTCTGTGTGACATGTATGTGGTTTGAACATTTCCAATTTTTCCCCCTTTTGATTATCTGATATGCAATAATGAGATATAGTTTCATTCTTGCCTACATAGACAAAATCTAGAAGAAACGAAAATGGGATATAAGTAAGTATTGAAAACTAGCCACAGTTTTAAGTCGATTTTCTAGATATTGCTCCTTTAAGTGAATTGATGTTTCTTTCTTGTTTTTCATGTATTCAGCTTACGATTTCAATGAAGATGAATCTGATTCAATGGCAAAAGCTTGGGGCTACTGTCATAGTAGCTCATATGGGTCTTACGACATCTGGATTAATTGGTGTAAAAACGGTGGTTTCACTGGAGGAAAATGTTTTTTGTGTACAAGCTATTGATGTAATTTTAAAGTAAGTATACGTATTTATTCTTGCTATGACAGGCAATAAAGGATGTTTGCCTGAGAAAATGAGTCGTCAACCTCCTCTCCTCTCAAAATTAATAACTTGTATGTACTTCTCTTCTTTTCTCTCTCTAAAACTAATATTATTATTTTGTGTACACATAGGCCAGGCCAGCCCAGATCGGATTTAGGCAGAATGCTTTGATTTCGTATTACTCGAATATTACTATTATTATTATTATTATTGTCGGTTTGAATTTTTGTTGTATATGATTGAATTCAAAACAAGATTTCAGCTTTGCTGTGTGCATTTGTGTACATTTGGAATTGTCTATAAAGGAGTTAAAGATGAGAATGTGAGGTCTGGTTACAAGAAAACCCAAGTTGCCATTAAGGAGCTTGATCCAGAAGGAATCCAAGGCGATAGAGAATGGCTGGTATTTCTTAGACTTATCTATTGTTTTACTAAGTTTCCTAGATAAGACATTGTAGTTTTGAAGCTTAGTATTTTACTTTGTTATTCCAATGGAGTGATGGAAACAAATTTTTTCACTCAATAGAAAATAAGAAACTTTGCAAATGTCACAATGGCATATTAGAGAGTAGATAGTTAATGCATGATAACATGATTGATGTTATTGAGACAGTATATTCAGTAACTAGGCTAGAAAAGTTGTGTTACTGCTAAAGAATTATTGAACAATGCAATGGTGAGCTGTTAAGCAAAGAGGGTATTTAGATCCTCTACCTTGAGAGCAGGTGTCAAATTGACGCCATTAAGGGTTGATCAGTCTTTCTTACATATGTCCCAAGAAGAATTGCTTGTGTTGAGAAAGCACACTTGGTTATACTTAATTATCTTGATTAAAATAATTATTTGTGTTTTTCTAAGCATTAGTTGATGAACATTCAATGTATTTCCCCTTAATATAAACAGCAATTGATGAGTTCATAGTAGTTAAAATTGATTGCTCTTTAATACTGTTAAAAAACACTTCTGAGGCATGGGATTTTGATATGGATAAACCTCCCTTTGGACATGGTAGGCCAGAGAAGCTGTTGAGCATGGGGTTCAACTTCCTGCATTAGAATTATCAACTTCTGGATCATATTTTCATGAATTCTTTTATCTATCCATGTCGGTATAGTATTATATTTTCATTGATATCCTGTATTGATTAAATTATGTGATTTTGTTTGAACAGTTGGTGATCTCAACCATTTTATATCGGCAACAATGTCTGGTGTTACATGCTGTTTACGATTCCCTGGTCAGCTGAACTCTGACCTCCGAAAGCTGGCTGTGAATATCATCCCCTTCCCTATATATTTCTTTATGGTGGGTTATGTACCTTTGACCTCCCGTGGTTCCCAGCAGTATCGTGCATCGAGTGTTCCTGAGCTTACCCAGCAGATGTGGGATTCAAAGAACATGATGTGTGCAGCTGATCCACGCCATGGTCGATACTTGACAGCTTCTGCTATTTAAAGAGGAAAGATGAGCACAAAGGAGGTTGATGAGCATATGATCAACGTCCAGAACAAGAACTCTTCCTACTTTGTTGAGTGGATACCAAACAATGTAAAATCAACTGTTTGTGATATCCCACTCACTGGCTTGAAAATGTCATCTACTTTCATTGGAAATTCAAATTCAATTCAAGAAATGTTTAGGCGAGTCAGCGAGCAGTTTACAGCTATATTCAGGAGGAAGGCTTTTTTGCATTGGTATACTGGTGAAGGTATGGATGAAATGGAGTTCACCGAAGCAGAAAGCAACATGAACGATTGATGCAGTCTTTGGCTCATACATGCTATCACCGGCTGCTAATAATCTTCGTCGTCGTCACAAATCGTTCTTCCGTGTATCTGAAACCCATGATGCCGGTCTTCCTCTGCATCGAGATTTCTGAATATGGCCCATGGTTATGGCTTGAGATCCTTTAGATTTACAACCCTTTGCTTCTGTACTTCTACTTTCGGTTTGATTGAAAAGTATTTTCTTCCCCTTTTCTTATCAATTCTTCTTCTTTTAGACTGTTTGGTGGATGAGGTACTGATTCTGTATAGTTGAATATGATTTTTCTTATCAGGTAGGTCAAATGTAGGAAATTCTTTTCAATCTTAGATTTATGTATCTCATAGATTTACAACCCTTGCTGATTTTAACAGTCTTATATTTATGTATCTCAGTTTTAGTATCTCCTAAAATAAAGTAGTGATTTTAGCAAATATAGATTTGAAGATATATAAATTACTATATTCTTGCTCAGGGTTGTCATTTTACAACCAATATATCAGCAGGCAGCTTAGGCCAACAGTGATGACTTTGTTTTGAGCCAAGGATAGTTATGCTTTTCTGAATTCAAAGCTGCATTGGAAATGATTATATTACTTCAACAATTTTCCACTAAAACTCTTCCTACCAGGTATTATAGGTCATTTTGTTGTCCCTAGGAGAAAGATTTGATTCCATTTGACAGCCATTAATGGGATAAACTACATAACCAGTTTTAAAGGCAGGGACTATAATTAATGGATTTACATCAAATAAGACTAGCAGCCAGGTTCGCACTTACCTCTTAGTCTAGATGCTACACTCCCATTTGGCATATACAGATAAACAAGAAGCCTTTCATTTTCAGTCGTACAGAATCCCAAAAGCCGGAGAAGATTTCTATGTAGAGCCAAACTTATCAATTCTACTTTTGTCTAATTCTTGTGCGCGTTTATTTGTAAAATAGACTCCTTTGATGGAGTTCTGATATACTAATTTGATAAGGCGATGATAAATCATGGATATTGTTTGAACGAAACAAATAATGGTGAAAACACTAATGTTATCCATTCATTCAGATTCTGGTCCAAGGCTGTGTATCAGCAAAACACATTGAAATTTACTACTATCCATTCCCTCCTGGACTTGGACTATATTGATATGTATACAAACTATATTAATGTGTATATATTATAATCAATGAAAATTCCCATTCAAAGTAAAATTAATATGAGCCAACAGTAGTTGCTGGCTAACATGCCATATTCTATAACAGCTACCTAACCATTTTGTATCCAAACGGTAGTTGCTGGCTAACATGCTCATTGTGTATGGTCATAAATTTGTTTGTGTATGGTCATAAATTTGTTTGTGTATTCTCATATAATAACTATGTCATGGGTTGATTATTGATGCCAATATCTGCAGCCTATAATAGAAGACCACAAACAAAATTAGTTCTATAACAGATACAAAATTATGTCTTAACGCAAAAATAAATAAATAGATAAAGGAAGGAAGTAGAAGAAGAAAAAAAAGGTTATATCAAACACAAAAATGGAAAATATTAATGTAAGAATAAGTATCAATCAAATCACATGTCAGAGGCTTTGTTCAATATCGTAGCCGAGGAATGACACGTATGAATTTGTCACAACTATTTTTTGTCATGAACTACCTTTTGTATGTGGAAATTTGAAAAAGTTAAATACCAAAGACGAACAAAACTTCCTACAGAAACCATGAATAGAAGAAGGCTTTGATAATTTTACAGGACAATTTGTTTTTCATTTTAAAATTCCAATTTTATTTCTATTTATAAGTAAAAATTCTACACACAAAAATTTGTAATATGACTACTGATCTTAGAACAAGTCCAGCCAATCTTTGTGAATACCATACAATACCAAAATTTTTTCCCTTTTTTGTCTTGAAACGTATGGAACAATTACACTGAATACATAGAAAACACAAATAAATATTGCATTTATTTTTTTGAATAATAATTAAAAAATACATATTTCTAATGAAAACAAAAAATAGTTAGTTAAGCTATTGGTGGTGATGGTCTTTCCTGCTATCTGACAGATTTCCATGAAATAGAGGTGTGTTTTTGGCCTCCGAAAAAGGTCTTGATTTCTTAATCAAATCTATTTGATTCGTATAATTTATT
This sequence comes from Panax japonicus, assembly GCA_020205505.1. Lineage (NCBI taxonomy): Eukaryota > Viridiplantae > Streptophyta > Magnoliopsida > Apiales > Araliaceae > Panax > Panax japonicus. The sequence continues at coordinate 48,400,222 of CM035108.1, read as the reverse complement.
CACGTTCTGGTGCTTATGTTTGTTGTGACAAATCATAAAATATTTTTGGTTTCAGCAAATTGGTTATGGAAACTTCAGTCACGTTTTTAAAGTCTTTAAAAGAATTGATGGTTGCATGTATGCAGTAAAACATAGCATGAGACAACTACAACTGGACACAGAAAGGTACCATTCAACATTTTTGGCAGCTAAATTTGTAGATATTCATACCTTCTATTGAGTAGCTTGCTAAAGCAATTACTTTTGCAGGCGTAAAGCTTTGATGGAAGTTCAAGCTCTGGCTGCTTTAGGTTTGATTTAAATCTCTAATTTATCTTTCTTCTATGTATATTTGGAGTTTTGACATTGTCCACTATTCATTGCTTCCTTGCAGGATCCCATGAAAACATTGTTGGCTATTATACTTCTTGGTTTGAAAATGAGAAGCATTACATTCAGATGGAACTCTGTGATCATAGCCTATCCATCAATAGGTCATCTAAATTATTCACCGAACAAGAGGTTCTACAAGCTATGCATCAGGTTAACATTGTTTATGGAAGCAAAACATTAGCTTATGGTTGAATAATTGTTTGCACATAATATAACATGGTATGGGATTAAATTGTATGGTATTGAACCATCCTGTAATTTTAGGGACACATTATAAACCTATGTAGGTAACATAAAGTATCAAATGGTCCATATTTACCTGAAATCATAATATTATACTTCCTCCATCCCCAAAAGGATGACTATAGTGGTAAAAAAAATTGTGCTCAAAATGAAGAAAGTAAACAAGTCAACTACATAAATTTGTACAAGGAGTAATCTTCCCTTGGTTGAGTGGTTCACATTAATTCTGTCTCCCCAAACCTAAAACCCAAGGATAGATTGGGAAGAAAGTTTATACTCTCTCCTAATTTTCTTGACTATTTTAATTTGTGTGAAAATTGTCCTTTTGTCATCCTTTTGGGTACAAAGGGAGTAATACTTCACTCTCATTATGAGGGTTAATGTTGGTGCAGATTTTTATTTGGTCAATGGAAGAAATTACTTGATTTTGTGATATCTTTTTTGCTGATTTTGTTGGTAGTTTAATTCAGTATTTGAATCCTGTCATAGTCATTTCTGGAAATTAGAAATTCTGTGGATTATAAATGAATATATATTAGTAGTCACAATTGACGTTAGAAAACCTTGGTTTCTAATTTTGATGTATTTTATTACATGTTATTTATAATAAAGGTTTTTGATTTTGTACAGATAGCCAAGGCATTGCAGTATATACATGAGAGAGGGGTAGCACACTTTGATGTAAAGCCTGATAATATTTCTGTTAAGAATGGCATTTATAAGCTTGGTGATTTTGGATGCGCAACTCTCCTCGACACAAGCCTGCCAATTGAAGAAGGTGATGCGCCAAGAAATCCTGAATGAGAATTATGATCATCTTGATAAGGTTGATGTCTTCTCCTTGGGAGCTTCTATATATTGTGCCATGTACTGCGTTTCATACACATTAATAAGAACATTATCTGCTAATTTGAACACTGACTTTGTTTTCGGGCCATTGCAATTGAAGGCTGTTTCTTGAATGAAGGTTCTAAGCTTGTATAGTTTGTCTAGTTATTTTGCTATATACCCCTGAATAGTTTGAGCATTGGCTTTTTGATTGTATTTTTAAGATATTTTTAAAACTTTTGCATACCCTTTTATTTTCTTTTTGTTATGGATTGTAAAAAGTTAAGTTGAGGCAACTCTTTCTTTATAGTAAACAAATTACAAATGTAGTAAAGGTTGTGGAAAATAAATCAGTTGGCCTACACTTTGGTGAAGAAAAATTGAAAAAAAAATAGAAAAAGAGAATAGTAAAAAAAATGATTTTTCAACAAGTTGAGGTCACTTTTTTTGCCACTAGCCTAAAAGTAATAGTCACATACTTAGAGTGTAATGCACAGACCGGTAAACTCTTACCACTACCCTCTACAATGTATATTTATTTGTTTTTCTGTGTAAAAGTTGATCATCCAACAATAATTTACTGTTTTTATTATATTTTAATTTATTAATTGTAGGTACACATTTATTATTAAAAAATTGAATAATCCCGCCGTAACGCGCGGGTTTGTATTCAGTTATTCAGTGCATTTGTTTCGGAAAAAAATTTGTTTGAATTATTGAATCGGTCATATTAACTATTATATTAAGTAATATTAAATAAATTTACAATAATTTTGATTTTTTTAAAAGAGTAAAATAATAAAAATTTATTATTTAAATATTTTAGACATATCGATTATCAAATAATTTTTTTAAAATTTATTTAATTTTTATCAAACAACCCTTGCCAGGTTTAAAACTTGATAACAACCGTCTACCAATTATGTAAAACATATTACATGGTATTCATATGCAATAGACCTCACCCTCAGCATAGGAATCCTAAGAAATTATTAGGGAACATCTCAACGGCTAATCCATTTGGATGTGTTATTTTCAATAATTAATTTACATTTGGCAAAAATAACATTTAGCTGTTCGTTTTGCGCAATAAGAGACGTCCATTAAATAATTTTTCTGACACTTATTTTGGAACAAGTAACAAAGTATTTCTTTTGAACAAATTTAATTACTACTAGAATTTACTTATATTATAAAGTCTGAGGTTTGGTGTAACTGTAACATGTTTTTTATTTTTTTCTTTTGCCTTTATAATTTTAATTATATTACTATTTTATTATTTTTATATTAATTTCTTTTATCTTTATATTTAGTTATTTAAATTTTATAAAATTTCTATTTTATCTCACATAAAAACATAGTTCATATTTCACTTTTTATAATAATACTTGTAAAAATTTAATTTAATTAATATTGAACATGAATTAAAACACTTATAATTCCAATTTTAATAATTATAGTAAGATTTATAGATAGGCAATTGAAATTTTTTACAAGTAAATTTAATAGTTCCATAAGTTGCTCCTCACATAAGGATGTAAACGAGTCGAATTGAAACGAACAGAGAGATGCTCGAATTCGACCCGAAATATTAAATTCATACTTGAATTCGATCGGACTCGGATCGAATTATATTCAAATTACTCACGAGTTTTAAATTCAAACTCGAATTCGAGTCTCCACATAATAACTAATTTTATAATAAATATATTTATAATTTGAATTTATTATTTTACTTATAAATAAAAAAATATATTACTATTATAGTTTACAAATATAAAATCACAATTAAAAATAATAATAAAATAATAATAATTAATTTTCCTAATTTGATTTAATTTTATATACATTATAAGAGAATGTATCGGGTATCTTGCTCAGATTCTACTTATATTTTTATTAAATCTATTTTTCATGCTCAAATTTAGGTCATATTATTAACGAATTCGAGTCTCACTTGTATTTTTTTGAGTGCAACCTGTATCAAGCTCGAAGACTCGTTTATAATCTTATTGTCGCATAAATAGTAGGTGAGGTTCACTCTCATGTGAGAGAGTACGTTGTGCAACCAACACCAAGTCAGCTGCTCTCTCTCTCTCATTTCAGTTTATTCAAATTTCAAACCCTCTATCTATTCTACCACACACACAGAGCTCTCTCTCTCATTCCCCCTACATACAAATATGTGTTCTCATTATATTTCAGATTTACAATTGTTTAATTTTGACTCACATATTTCGATAATTTTTAAATTTCAAATATTTTCAGATATATATTGAAGGATACATGGTGTAAGCTGTAAAGTAAAGGGTCTTATACTCAACATGTTGTTTCTCTATTTTCTGCATGTATGTATTCATTGTGTTTCGTCTTTTGTAAAGTTGGCTAATTATACATAGTTTTGTAAACATGTTTAGATTTTTTTGGATATCTATTTTTAAAGAAAACTCTGTCGAAATTTCTTGAAATTAGTAGCGACTAGCTTGATATTTTGGTGGTTGGATGTGTTGATGATTGAGTATGTATTAATTTCTTCATATATGTATTTTTTTGTGTTCCGTATTTTGTAAATTTAACTAATTATGCATGGTTATGATTATTTTGGGTATGGAATGATGATTTTTTTGGTGGTTTGGATATGTGTGGATGATTGTAAGTTTTATAGACATGTTTATATTTGTCTAGATATCTATTTTTAAAAGAAATTCTGTCGAATTTTTTGAAATTAGTAGCGACTAGCTTGATGTTTTGGTGGTTAGATATGTGTTGATGATTGTGTGTTCCGTATTTTGTAAAGTTAACTAATTATACATGGTTATGATGATTTTGGGTATGAAATGATAATTTTTTTTGTGGTTTGGATATGTAATGATGATTGTAAGTTTTGTAGACAAGTTTAGAATTTTCTGGATATTTATTTTTAAAAGAAATTTTGTCGAAATTTCTTGAAATTAGTACCGACTAGCTCGATGTTTTGGTGGTTGGATATGTATTGATGATTGAGTATGTATTAATTGTTGTGGTGATATGTGTCTTTAGATAATGTAATATTTTTCAAATTTTAATTTAATTTTTCGTTACACCGTGCCTTCAGGCACGGGTTATAGCTAGTTCTCTTATAAATATTATGATCCAACGATAATTATGCGGTCAAGTACACTATCATATCATGAGGGCGACCGCTTCCAAACTCCTTCTCCACACCAATAAATACGAACAGAAAGCACTGTACTCTTTTTTTCTCTCTCCTCTCAGCTTGCTAAATCCCTCCTCTCATATCTCTCTATATATCTTTAGCTCTGTATAACATGCATTGTACATCACTTAAAACCCTAGAATGCCCGATCCCGATCAGTGATCGGCATTTCAATCAGTGAACTCGCCGCCACGATCTGAGCTCGCCGGCCGCTCAAAATTCGTACTAAATTGGGGTTTAAGAGAAATTTTGATAGGAGAGGCGAGAAGAGATGTATAAGAACCAGCTGCAAGAGCTGGCGCAGAGGAGCTGCTTTAACTTGCCTTCGTACACTTGCATAAGGGAAGGTCCCGACCACGCGCCGAGGTTTAAGGCTACCGTTAACTTTAACGGCGAGACCTATGAGTGCCCTAACTATTGCACTACTTTGAGGCAAGCTGAGCATTCAGCAGCTGAGGTGGCTCTGAATGCCCTCTCCAGCCGTGGACCAAGCAATTCACTGGCGGCTAGGATATTGGTCAGTACTGAGTGTTCAAATTAGGGTTTTGTTTTGGTTTATGTTAGTGATTGCATGCAATCGTTTTTATCTCTCTTTTTTTATTTCTGGGTGAAAATTATAAATTGAACTTCAATTTCTGTTGAATTTCCTGATTTATTTGTAGGACGCTAGTTTGCAGAAAAAGACAAGAAAATCCAACTTTCTGTACTTTTATTCAGCTGGAATCTAAGTAAAATGCTAGAATCTAGTGCAAGGAATCTTTGAAAAAGTTGTAATCTTTCTGTACTTTTCCTTTATATGCCCCTTTTTTCTTTTCATTTCTATTCTTTTTTCCTAGTTCTAAACATAAGGCTGAGAAACATGGAGAAGGGAATTAGTGAACTGAAATTAATTATAAATGAAGATATATTGTCGGAGAGAAGTAGAGGGGGTCCTGTGGAATTGGCTATTGGATATAGGTTACTCTTGAGCATGCACTGATTTTATTGGATGTGTTGCTTTTGGGTTTTGGTTGATTTTTGATATTTGTTAGATTTTAAGAGACTGGGCTGTGCGTTTTTTGATCAAGGATGGTAATAATGCCATGTTAAACAGAAAAGTGCAGTTGTAATGTTATGATAGAGGTTTCTAAGAAACCTTCAAAAATAGGATAATAATAGGACAATATTGGGTGTTTGATGAACTGAATTTTACTCGGTTCAAAAATTGGAGTTCTATTTGATTTGATGACTTTTTAATTATTTTTTATATCCGCATGTTGTGGCTTGCTTAAAGACACTCCTAGAATATACTTTTCCAGAAGATTTAGACTCTAAGCGCCATAGTTGTTACGGCGCCATGACGAGTCCTGACGGTAGTGCCAGGACGACTAGGCTACAAGGCGACCGTTATGGCGTCCGTATGACGACAAGTCGTTTACAATCTGCAAATTATATATTATTTATTTTACTTAAGAAGTATATTGACAATAAAATTTTATATACATTAAAACTCAACACATAACAGTATGGAATAACATTAAAAGCATAATTATGTACTTAGCAATAACAATTTAAAAATAAAGCACTTGATATTAAAAATTAGTAAAAGAAATGTAGTACACCGCATAGAAAATAAATTTGCAACCAACCATCACAAATATGTAGTCTAATAACTAATAAAACACTACATGGCAAGCCAAAATAATGTCTATCTACACTAGTCTTTAAACATCGTTCAAGAAAACTCATCAAGGAAATGGTCATCTCTATCTCCTCCACGAGAACTATTCATTCAAAGGCGTATGTGGTCTTTCTCCAAAATCATCCTCCACATCTTTATCATCATTTAGAATTCTCTCTTCTTCATCAACTTCATCATCGGAGTCAGAATCCATCGACCTTGATTCCCTTAAGTTGAACCACCACCACGTCGAAAGTACGTCACGAGATTATCACTAGTATTAACACAAACCCTCCTTAAAAGATTGCGACCCTCAAGCGTGTTGGATGCGCCGGTTGCTCGATCCACATCATTTCATGTCTCCGGGATGAACATCGACCTCATTATTGATCCATTCATTAACCCATTCAAAGTCATCAAGGGCTAATGGATCAAAAAAATTCAAGTTCACGCCTCTTTGGAACCTTGAGACGATCTTTCGATTGTATTGGACATACACCAAGTCACTCAATCGATTGTGTTCCAATCAGTGTTCTAAAAATTCCCGCCTAGATCCGCCTATTCATAACAATCTTGTTTATGAATAAAACTAATACGTTAAAAATATGTTTGAACTTTGAACAATTGCATGTTTGTGTTTGTTTGAACTTTTAGTAAATGCCTTTATTATAGATTGTTTTGCTTTATATTATTGTTTTGTTTGGATAAATGTAAGATAAAATATCAAAATTGGTTTAAAATAAAAAATCCCGCCTAAGCCCCGCTCAGGTCTCGCCTATCCCCTTTAGGCGCTAGCCCCCCCTAGCCTCCCGCCTAGCTCCTTTTAGAACATTGGTTTCAATCTACTCCTCTTCTTATGAATCTAAAATAAATAGAACAAAAAATAATAACATTAATGATAAAATTTTAATTATTTAAAAAATAGTTAGTATTAGTAATGAATGACATTACTTTTGAAATTTGAACCAACAATAGAAAGTACTTATAAATTCAAATGTACTCCAATTACGCTATCAAAGAGGCCTAGAATTTTTTTTGCAAACGAGGATAGCTCAATAGCCCGCCCTCTAAAACTAGCAAACATTTAAACGAAATATAAATATTTTTTAAGGGAGGAAATGAAGAATGTATATAATTATAATTTGGCTTTTATATCTTTATATATATATATATTTTAATATATTTGCGAGAATTCTTTGATTTCTGTTGCCAAATCGCCATTTCTCTTGCAAAAGTATTTCGAGAAGCATCATAGTTATTGACTAGATTGCTTATCTTGTCTAGCAAATCTAGCTCAGACACCATCTTTACAAGAATGTCATTGAAATTTTCTCGTAAAATACCAACAAACACCCGACGCTCCTCTTTGATATCAAGTACTTGCCTGGATTGAGAAACAACGCAACCCCATATAATTTCCATTTGACTTTCTCATCGCTGCTCAACAATGTCAATCACTTACCTTCTTATACAGTCTGTGTTTGTTATCAAATGTATTTTTGATTTTTTTCTTTGTGCATTCCATCGCAACGAAAACTTCTGGCATAGCAGGCTTTTCATCACCATCAACAATCCTCATTGAGGACTATAAGAAGTGACTGTGACGCCCTAATGCAATCATCAACATGATGCCAAAATGTTGTTGAAATAACAATATCACATACTTTATTCCCTGCTTCAGTAGCCGACAACTTAGATTTTGTCCAATCCTCGCTGATCAATGCATCTTTATACTTGTACAAACTATGCAAGCCTGCAAGGTGAGGAAAGCTGTAGCAAATCTAGTAACTGCGGGTTTCACAAGATCCCTCCCATTTGTTTTGTCCCTCATCGCATCAAGAAGACGATCAAGCCTATAAATGAATGTTGTGTTTCTTTTTGCATTTGTGATTGTGGGTTGGAATTGCTTCAACTTGTCCATGCCCTCTAGCATAAGGTCAAGGCAGTAAGCGACACAAGGTGTCCAAAACAGTGTAGACCTCCCCTCCATTAGTATATGCCCCGCTGCCTTGTAATTAGAGGCGTTGTCGGTGACCACCTGAACAACATACTCGGAGCCAATTTCCTCAATTTTGCTATCAAGTAGATTTGCCAACATTGTGGCATCTTGCGATTGACTGGAGGCATCAACATAACCCATGAAATAATTCCCTCCGGACTATTAACAAGGAAATTCAACAAGTGTCTTTTCCTCTTATCTGTTCAACCATCCGACATGAGGGTGCAACTATATTCCTTCTAAGCAATTTCATGTTTCTTCTTTAACTCATCGGTTTTCGTCTTTTTGCCTTCTCAAATAAAGGAACCCTCAACTCATGATACGTTGGAGGCTTTAAACTTGACCCATATTGTCTTGTGGACTCGATCATTACTTCAAAGCTCCTTGTTTTTGCAGCATTGAATGGTATGCCACACTCGTAGAAAAAGTTGGCAATGTGCATATGCACTCTCTCATTTTCCTACGGTGTCCTCAAATGATTATCAATACTAATTTGGCTCAAATGCTTGCTATGCCTCTACAATTTCTTCGGAAGTTCTCCTTAGAAGTGCTTCAACCGTCTTTGTTGGAGCTTTTGGTTGTGGTTTTTGGAATTGAAAAACAGTTTTTTTCCTTGGGATACTGTTAGAAGAAGCAATGTAAGCCATGGTTGGACGAGCAGATGATTGTTCATCTTGCACTTCTACTGCATCATCATCTAGCTTAATTGACTTGATCTTCTTTCTACTATTCAAAGTTGCATGCATCTCCCTCATAATTGTTTTAGGGTACTTCGCTACATGTCTTAAAATTTCCAACTAGATGTTGCTTGCGCCTTTTGATGCCCGAATGACATTTATTCCTGCAAAGTATACATTGCACGACATCCTTATTACTTTACTCCATATTTCTAATCGGATCGTTCAATTTAGCTTTTTTTTAGGGTCCTTCGTTATATTATAATTATCGGCCCCTGATTACCATTTTACTTTCTACACAATACAATCAAATAAAAAATATAAGACAATTTGTATTAGTATGTATCAATATATATATATATTGTATGTATGATGTATGTATAAGTATGTATTGGTATATAACCATTAAGCACATAACAGAGAAATTGTATGTTTGATGTATGTAACATCAGTTATAGTATCACTATCTTTACATTAATGGATAAAATGTAAATAGTACATATATAAAAAATAAATAAAAACATATGTAAATATATATAAATTTATATATAACCAGCATACTAGTATATATATAACAATCAGAAAGGATAAGTTTATATTATATATATATATATAACAAGCAGTCAACAGAAAGGATAAGGGAAACGAAAAATGCCAAACAGTAAACATACTTCGCACAGATAAATAGCACTCGGCACTACACACTGGGAGAAGTAGTAGGGAAGTAAAGGGGAAGGAAAAAGAAGAAGAAATACTTGCAGAAGTGCTGATCGCAGTCGCGCGTCGCCGGAAGGGACTTCGAAGTCTACAGTCGACGAGTAGTCTCTCTCTCTCTCTCGCAGTATCTCGCTCTCGCTCTCGCTCTCACAGTCGCTCGTCAACTCCTCTTCTACTTCGATCTTCTTCTAAGTTTTTTTGCGAAGAATCGACTTCGAGTTTGACTAGGGCTTAGTTACCCAATTCCAAGCGACGCCGTTTTACTTTTTTTTAACACAATGGGTTGATCCATATCCGGAGTAGTCAAGTCACTCGATTTACCGGAAAGTCGTCGAAGTCAATGCCTCGACGCCGAGTCGTCCAGGCGACGACTTCCTTTACTAGGCGCTCGATTTTCAGCTTAAATCCAAGTTGCCTGGTTGCCTTGTTTGCCCCCTAGGCGACGCCTTAACAACTATGCTAAGCACATGCATAAACCATATGATGAGAAGCATTCTCATTTGTTTTTACACTGTCCTGTTGCTTTAGGGCTGTGTGGAACTGTATTTTTTGGAGTGTTGGGGGTAGGAGTGGGTGGGTCCCGCATTGGTGAAAGATTTACTGCTTTAATAGTTTAGATGTTTTGGAGGGAGGGAGGATCATAATTGGAAGTGAGCAATATTTATGGTTTTTGGATTATTTGGATTGAGCGTAATGCTCTCAAAGATAGTTATTTTGTGAGATAGGATTTTTTTTCTTTGCTTCTCTATGGGCCTCCCTCCTCTTCCATAGGTCTTTGAGGGTATCTTACGTCTGATCTTTGTAGAGATGGATGAGCTGTTTTCTTTCGAGTGTTTCCTTCCTATTTTAGCTTATTATAGGGTAAGTGGATTTCTTGTTCCCTCTAAGCTTGTATTTTCTCTTGAAATTCTTCTTTTATCAATAAAATAGTTGCTTATGATTTTTGCTTGAATAACTATAATTGGGCTAGTTTTTATTTTAAAATAAAATTATTTTCATTTTTTGGGCATTCATTCTTTGACTAGAACTAAACCATTGTTTTATTTAGTATCTACCAGTCAAACCGATTAAATAGGTTTGGTGCCAGCATGGTATAGATTTGAAGCTGATTTCCTTTCACTATTTATTTTTTGATGTAGTTGTCCAGCTTGAGAAACAGATGAGTTTTAGTTATTACATCCTTTTGATAGTTATCGAATTATACAATATTTCTTTAATGCTGTTAGCTCATGTGAACCATAAATTTAGGTTTGTGATGTGAAGTGTTCTATTTATGGTTATAATGTGTATTAAGCTGTCTGCATTCTTTTATTGAGATTCTTGAGGCCTTCTTTTCTTTAATACTTCTCTTGGTTATCCTTTATAGTTCCACATGTACCCTGGTATTCTGATACATGTTGCCCAATCTTTCAGTATGGTGTAGATATATTAGTTACATATATACATAATTGTGTAAATCTCTAGCTGGTATTCCATTCCCATGGTTATTCTGTAACAATACATTATGCTATATTAATCAATTCATATTGCTTTGATGTAAGCGTCTCGTAATTGAGTCATGATGTAACTGTTGCACACTATATTAACTGTTGGCTTGTTGAATGATAAAAAAATCTTCCAGATTCTGAACTGGTACTTGTGTCAGTGTCAATTATCAACCCAAATATTTAAAAGTAAAAACCAGCTTGGTTTGTCCAGAGTATAGTATCCTAATCTTATTTTTCACCAGTCTAGATTTTCCAAACCTGGATATTGTCTCTTCTGGGAGCCAAATGTGGTCTCAATTAGCGTTAGAAAAATGTTTTCAATTTAAGGATTTGTGTCTTATACCAATATTCAAGAGCAGATATTGTTTTATCCAATTGCAAGCTTATGCTAACTTAGCTACATAAGAATACTGCCTTGGATTTTTTCAGGAAAACCTTCTATTAATCGTTTTTCTCACCCTTCTCTGCAATCATGTTTACCTGATATTGGGGTCATAGTGTGATGTCCTTGATATTTTTTGCAAATCTTTGGTGGCAAGTAATTTGAAACTTCTGTTCATATACAATTACTCAAAATACATTGTTTACCATTTCTTGCTGACCAATCATCTCTGGTAAACTGAACTTTGCAATGACAGGATGAGACAGGGGTCTACAAGAATCTCTTGCAAGAAGTTTCGCAAAGAGTAGGAGCATCATTGCCGACATACACAACCTTTAGGTCTGGCCTTGGACACTTGCCTGTTTTTACCTGCACTGTAGAGTTGGCAGGTGTCACATTTACTGGTGAACCAGCAAAGAACAAGAAGCAAGCGGAAAAAAATGCAGCCATGGCAGCATGGTCAGCTCTAAAACTGTGTAAGTTATATAAGTTTGTTTGTAGCATGATGGGAAGTTATTTGTTCTTGTGGAAAAAAACAGTTCATACCAACTTAAGACATGGTGAAAAGACTAGAGTTCGAGAAATGATATGCCAAATGTTGCATTTGGATATCATTACAAAAGTGATTTCTAATTGGATTTGATTCAGTTATATGAAGGAATGATAAATGTTAAACAAGTATGCATTTTTTTCTGAAGGCTTCGAAACTGCTATGAGTTTGCCTATTGCTTTATCAACGGTACATCCTAGGGAAAAGACTAGATAGAGTTCTAGAAAATATATGGTCAATGCTGCATTTGGATAGCATCAAAAATATCTTAAAATAATGAAAATTAGAATTAGATTTAACTAGATGAAGAAATTAGGGTTGTTATTAAGTGTGCATTATTTCTTCAAAAGTCTTTAAATCTTATTGGAGATTCCTTATTTGCTTATAAACAGTATGCCATATTTTCTTAAGGTTTATTGACCTCAGCTTAGCTTTCTCCCACCTCCTACGGTCCTACCTTCACACATCCATCTACCACAAAAAAAAAGCTAAATAAAAATAATTACAGATAAGTTTCTACAACTTGGCCACGACGTTATCATATCAATTCCATGTCTCTGTTAGTAAGGGAAGTATGTCATTGCTTAAATCCCCATGTTATTCTTAGTAATTGCTAGAAATGTGTGTTTTCCTTTTTATTCGCCATTGTCTGCTCTGTACAATCAATAACCATACAATAACAATGACTCTATTATCTTATTTGGAATCTTGTTGGAACATGGAAGTTGCAGTATAGTTAAACCTAGCTTTTATTTAAAATTAGTATTCCTATTTAAACAGAGTTAGGAGGTTAACTGGTGTCTCAAAATGCATAATTTGTCAAAATGAGACTCATCTGGGATGGTGGGAGTTAATTTTAAATATTACAGAAGCAGCTATTACATGTATTTGACATCTTCTATCTGTTTGGTCAGTAGCACAGCAGTCTGAGAGTTTGTTATTACAAAAAGTGAACCATGATGAGCAAGAGCATGTCACAGTAGCACGTGCTCTCCAGAAATATCGTATCAGGGCAAAGATTTTAATACGCCATTCCCAATCAGATTTCCGATGCTGAAACCAAGACCAGCAAGTACACAGCCACCTTCAGCTACAAAATCAAAAATCCTTCCCTTAATATCCCCAAAGACAGCCCCTCGAGGTAGACCTGTTGGCCCAACAATAAACAACACTTCGATTCGTCCAAAGACGATCCCTCTAAGTGGACCTATCAATGCAAACAGAAATGACGTACTTGTATCCTCAGAGACATCTCTACAAAGTCCGCCTATGATCACTACTGTAAATGACCACCTTTCACCATCCGCAGAAAGCCCTAGGTTCCTACATCAGAAGTTCCCTGCCGCTGGAGCAGCACCTTACATTCCTGTACGGCATTTTAGGCCACACCATGGAATTGCACCACCAGTGACTATGCGGAATGCAATTCCAGTCTACTCTGCACCACCACTTCCTCCGCCTGGTCAATCATCACAGGTGAGGCGGTCTCCACCCATGGGCATTGCACCTCCAGTCTGTGTAAGACCGGCCATGCCAGCTTTTGCTGCTCCCGTCCGAGCAGAGGATTCACCAGCTCGAGTAGAGGATTCGCTGCCAGCTTCTAAGGCTCCCATCACTAACCCAGTTCGAGTAGAGGGTCCACCAACTTTTATGCCTCCAATCACATCAGCACCTGTTCAAGTTGAGAATCCACCAACTTCTAGGACTCTTGTCACTGCAGGCCCCATCCAAACAGAGAATCCACTAATTTCCAAGTCTCCCACAATTCGACCAACAGTTCACATAGAGAATCCACAAACCTGTAAGGCTCTTATAACTTCAGCACCCAGCTCATCAATGCCAGTGGAGGAGACGGGGAGTGCAGTCGAGGCTAAATTGCCAGTCTCTGGTTATCGAGGACTTGAAAGAGCTGAAGGTTTGATTTCATAGTCGAGAACCTTTATTGGGGTTTTGTACTGGCTTTCTCCCTTGTTTCTTGCTAAAAATTCTGCTAGGAAGAGCTAGATTACTCGGCAGAGTAGCCTAAGCTCTCTTATATCTCTTCAGTTCCTGAGCAGGTTGGCACCATTAGGTCATGAGAAATGCTTGCCAAATAGTTCGCGTCAGGATTTGTATGATTTTCAGAAGAGAGTATAAAAAGATTGAACCTCATTATAAAGAGAAATCAAATAATTATGGATTAAAAATGAAAAACTATAAATGCTATGATGAGACTTTCGGCAGTGGTTGCCACAACCAGCCCTTGCTAAATCCTTGGCTTCCGTTGAATTTTTTTTCCTAGTTTTGGGAGCAACAATATCTTTGCTATTACTCTTACTCAATCCAATTTATATAATCTGTCATTTTGATCCTAAGGGTAGTTATTAGTGCGAGTGTGTGCGTTAGTGTATGACACAACTAGTGCGTGTACATTTGGTTGGTGAACACAGAGTTTTGGGGCTACACCTTTTAACTGTATTTTGAACATCTGGCGAATATTCTTTGGATTGTGATAATTTTAAGTTTCAGCAAGGGATTCGTGAATCTTTACATTTGGACATCTGGCCATAATTAGCAAAACCAGACTGTCCGTTGAACTGGTTAAAATTGGAATTAGTCGGCACTCCGGTTTGGATTGGACCAATTGCCCAATTTTGATTAAAACCCGTTAGAACATCTGGCCATCAAGGGATTCGTGAATCTTTACATTTGGACATCTGGCCATAATTAGCAAAACCAGACTGTCGGTTGAACTGGTTAAAATTGGTTAAAATTGGAATTAGTCGGCACTCCGGTTTGGATTGGACCAATTGCCCAATTTTGATTAAAATCCGTTAGAACCGGTTGATCACTAGTCGTTCAACCGTTAAAATCAATTAAATCAATTAAGTTGACATAGTGAATTGATTTTAATTATTTTTTAATATATTTTTGTACCAAATTTTTTTTAATATTAAAATTTATTATAATATTATAACTTAATTTTAACTTTATTATATTTTAGTTCACAATAAAAAGTTGATGCCCTTGGGGAGCTTGGACATTGTTCTAAATTCTAATTATGTAATAGGATATCCTATGCAATGCTAGCGGATGGTTGTAAGAGTATTTAATTTCTAGTGTTCGGCCTCCTTTGCACCAAAAAAATAATCAGTTGGAACATAGAACACTTTTGAGCTCCAAGTTTCTTTAATCTTGTACCTTTTTTTTGATACTAGAACAGTGGCAATCTCCTTGACATTTTTTTACCTGTCTCCATCTTATTCAAGCTTTTTTAAGGATCCTACTTCCAATTTAACTCTTTACCACCTTCCTCTTGAATTACAACTTAAAAACTGAGAAATTAATAGGAGTGAAGAGTCTGATTAATAATATCATGGTGTCCTAAATTTGCATATTTATAGTAGGGAAAGGAGAGCGAGGGGAAGAAGGGGGCTAGCTTATGTATTTTGGATTGGCAGGAAACTTGTATATGTTCTTGCATATTTCATAATCAAATTGACAGGGATTTTATGTTGTGATCTTCATACAATGATTTGGTGACACACCCAAATTCAAGTGTCTTTAAATTCCGAACATGATGCTTCACCGTACTAAATATAATCGTACATCTATTTATGCATTCATACTAATAGAAAAATAATTATTAGCTATTACAGTTTTATTATTATATACTCAGGTCCTACGACCTTTAAATTTTCTTAACATGACATTAATTATTTACAATAAATCAATTTATTACGGATAGGATGATGGCAACCCTATGCCAACATCTTCATTGAAGATGTTGGCATCGGTCCACTTGACGGAGTTAATACACTTATATTTATCATAATTAAACACTTTATAGGCACTCCCAATAATATTACAGAAAGAATTCACGATCAGTTAAGTAATCTCACTTGTCCCACTCTAAGTGACTTTAGATGGTACAAAGATGTTTTTACTTCCAGAGTTATGTTACGCAATGACAGTAATAAACCGTTCTGGAAAGAAAAATTCATCAGCGGTTTACCCTCTTTATTTGCCCATAAAGTCAGAGAAGAATTAGGTAAAATTTTTGGATATATTGATTATGATAATTTAACATATGGTGATATAATTAGTAATATTCAAAAAATTGGATTAAAATGTGTATTGGTTTTAAGTTAGCCAAACAAGCTAGTAAAGATAAGAAAAAAGCTAAATATGAATTAGTTATTTTTGTGAACAGTATGGTTTACCCCCAATTGCTCCTTCCAGAAGGAAACATGGGTATAAACATATTGAGTCTCACAAAAATATTAAACATCATAGAAAAAGGCGAAATCACCACAAAGAAAAAATACAAGACAATTATTATAATAAACCTAAAACTACAAATAAAAGGCATATTAAAAAATCTAAGTCCAAAAAATACGATAAGAGTAAAGTTGTTTGCCACAATTGTGGACAAAATGGTCATTATAAAAATGAATGCAAAATAAAATAAAAATTAAATCAGTTAAATATCTCTAGTGAAGATACTGAACATATACTAGAACTTATGAGAATTGAAAACAAAGATAATAGTGATGAAGGTACTATTGTCTCTAATTCATCTAATACTGATAATAGTTTATCCAGCAGCGACAATGATGAAGTCACCATTTGTGCTGACAATTGCAATGAACATTGTTGCACAAAAAGAATTAATGTAATTAGCAAAGATGATGAAGAAAGTTCTTTGCTAATTGACCTAATTAGTAAAATTACTGATCCTAAATTAAAAGCTCAATATACTAGACAATTAAGAGATTTATTAACTAAAGATAATAATGAAAAATTCATTAAAGCTAAAGAAAAACCAGTTTTTAGCCTCAATAAAATTTTAGAAAGATTTAAAACTCCTGTTAAGGAAATCACTCTCCCAGAATTAAACCTAGAAGTCAATAAACTCAAAAAAGAGATTGCTAATTTAAAATTAGAAATTTCTAATTTAAGAAAGGATCTTGGTGATAAAAAGTCTGATCTCCAGATTAACGATTCTTCATCCAGTGATGAGAATCCTGATGAACCGGAATCATCTGGAGTTAAGGATAATTCTGATCTTTTTGTACAAGGTCTTACACTTAAACGAATCAAGGATATCACCATTCAAAAATGGTATATCTCTATTAAACTGGTTGTTGATAAAAGCTTCTCTATACGGCTTTCTGCTCTAGTTGATACAGGTGCAGATTTAAACTGTATACAAGAAGGTTTAATCCCAACCAAATATTTTCGAAAAACTAGTGAAAGATTAAACTCAGCTAATGGTAGTCAAATAAAATTAAATATAAATTACCTAAAGTACATATTTGTCAGGATGATATGTGTTTTAAAACATCATTTGTCTTGATTCGTAATCTTACAGATAAAGTCATCTTAGGATTACCATTTATATATTTACTTTACCCATTTACTACTAGTAACGAAGGGCTAAGTTGTAGACACTTAGGAAAGAAAATAACATTTAAGTTTCTTATTAAACCTAAAGAGAGAGATTTAAAATTCATCCAAGAAGAATCCATCTCTAAATCATTGAATCTATTAAATTGTAAAACAACACATTTGAATTTCTTAAAGGAAGAAATTAAATATAAACATATTGAAGAACAACTTCTGAATAAAAAGGTTCAAGAAAAAATTGAAGAATTAAAAGTCTATTTAAAGGATAATCTTTGTTCAGATTCTCCCAATGCCTTTTGGTATAGGAAGAAGCATATGGTTAGGCTCCCTTATGCTAAGGAATTTAAAGAACATTTAATTCCTATTAAGGCCAGACCTATTCAAATAAATTATGAACAAATGGAGTTATGCAAAAAAGAGATCAATGATCTCCTCAGCAAAGGTCTTATTAAATCTAGTAAATCCCCTTGGTCTTGCCCTGCCTTCTATGTCAATAACGAAGCAGAGAAAGAACGCGGTGTTCCTCGTCTAGTAATCAACTATAAATCATTGAACAAAGTCTTGAAATGGATTAGGTATCCCCTTCCTAATAAAGACGACCTAGTCAACAGACTAAGTAATGCCACAATATTTAGCAAATTCGATCTCAAATTCGATTTCTGGCAAATTGCCATCCATCCTGATGATAGTTATAAAACAGCATTCACCACTCCATTCAGTCATTACGAGTGGAATGTCCAGGCGTTTGGCCTAAAGAATGCTCCAAGTGAATTTTAAAATATCCTTAATGACATACTAAACCTTTTCAGTCATTTCATTGTTGTCTATATTGACGATATACTTGTCTTCTCAATGACCATTGATGAACATATTAATCACTTGAAATCATTCTTCAAGACAGTTAAAGACAATGGTTTGGTTCTTTCACCTTCTAAATGCAGCCTGTTTCAGGTCAGAATAAGGTTTCTTGGTCTTAATATCTTTAGAGGACAAGTTCAGCCCATTGATGAGCTATTCAATTCGCTGACAAGTTTCCCGATAAGATAACCATAAAACCCAACTGTAGAGATTTCTTGTCTCGCTTAATTATATAGGCAAGTTCTACAAGAATCTCAGGAAGATTGGCAAACCTCTTTTTTAGCGTTTGCAAGTTAATCCTCCACCTTGGACTGACATTCACACGTCTATCGTCCAGTAAATTAAAAATTACGTCAAGGCATTGCCCTGTCTTGGCATATCTAATGACTCAGCTTTTAAAATTGTTGAAACTGACGCCTTAGACATTGGGTTCGGAGGCATTCTAAAACAAAAATTAACTCCTAATTCTCCAGAACAAATTGTTCGCTTTCATTCCGGTGCATGAAATACTACACAATTAAATTATAGTACTATATAAAAAAGAAATACTTTCTCTTGTTCTACGTATTACCAAATTTCAGAGTGATCTTTTAAACCAAATTTTTTTAGTTCGTATTGATTGTAAGTCAGCAAAATACATATTAGAAAAGGACGTTGAAAATCTAGCCTCTAAGCATTCTTTCGCTAGATGGCAAGCTTTATTGAGCATTTTTGATTTTGAAATTGAGTTATATCAAAGGAAGTAACAATTCAATTCCTGATTTTCTCACTAGAGAATTTATCAATACAGGTACCATTCAGCACAATGAGCATTAGAGGAGCATCTTCTTCAAGGGGCTTGGGTCGCCCTTCTGGCCCTTTTAATCAACCCAGAGGAGCCATGGTTCCTCACCTAGTTAACCCAGTGCTTCAAACAAGTAATAAATTCACTGTTCTCGGTACTATGCCTAAGCCATACAGTTCGGATTTGGCTAGTCAGCCTGTTCCAGTAGACCCTTTTAGTAATCCGGCTAAGGCCTCGTCCTCAGTTGATAGTCACTCTCCTTCTGAGTATATGCTCAGATGGGAAAGCTATTTATTCCATATTGAACCCAGTATGAAGCCAAAGAATGATCCCAGTAAACTCGCTGCCCAGTTTTTTCCCCCTGGATGGCATTTCCAACCCTTTGCTCCTTATAAGTCCCTAGTGTACTATAAGGATATTCTTCTAGAAACAGAATCAGTAAATATTAAACCCATTTATGCTCAGAATGATAAGTCTAAAGTTCTTTATCATTCTCTGTTTATTAAACAGTTTGTTTCTATCTCCGATTAGGGGAAAAATCCCTCTGATCTCATGAATCTTTCCAGTCAAAACCAATCCTTTTGTTACTATGACTACATTGAAGCCTGGTATAAGGTTCTCCTTCACCAGAACGAGTCACTCAGCCATTCATGGTTCATTCAATTTGATCATAATTTCAAAAGCCCATTTCCCTACTGGTTTGTTCTCTGGTGGTATAGGTTAGGATCTTGTTATGATCTCCTTCCTGATCCACTTAAGGTCCAGTTAAATCATTTTAGTAATCACTACAAACCTATATCATTGAATGAAGGAGTTCCACCCACTCTTTTATTTGTCAGTAAATATAAAATCCCTTGGATTATCAAATGGGAGTATGCATTCTCACCCTCTGGTACTCCAGTCAATAGCATTCCCAATGATCCACTTCCCCATGTATCTCGCCTATTTTATATTAAGTGGTGGGATAAATTTAACATCGACAGAATAGTTACACAAGTGCAGCTAGAATTCCCTGTTGCTCCAACCCCAGCTCTTCAGTTAAAACTTGTTCTATGACTATTAAAGAAAAAGAGTCAGACTTAGTCCAAAAAAAGTCAATATCCAAGGTCAGTCCTACTGGATCTTCTTGTTCCCGTAGTATGACAGATTTTAAAGATTGTACCAGTAAAGAATTATTAAAGATTGCTCAAGTACTCAATAAAAGAATTGATGAAGCTTTACATGAAGAAGCTTCTACTCACTCCTCTCAAGGTGATTCAGTCAGCCAGTTCGCCGATGATGATGGTGATTATGATCCATACGGCACTATTAATCTCTAGGATGCTCAGGATCCATTCGCCTGATTTCAACAGTAACTTACATTTCCTAGCTCCTGCTCCGGCAGCCATTTAGTCAAAGGAATCTGCTTTTCCACCGAAAGCAGCCTCAATCACTCATGCGTCTCTCAGTTAGTAAAGTTGTCGGCCAGTTGTTCAAAAATAGCCGAAAGTTATTTAAGTTAGTCAAAAGTTGTTACAGTGTCTGTACTTTTACTTTTGCTTTTTCTTTTGCTTTTACTTTAGTAAAATATTTTCACTAAAGTAAAATGTTTCTACCTTACCCAGTTATTGTAATAGTTCTCTTACCTTGTATTATAAAAGGAAGCAGAGCTCAGTTGGTTCCGGAGACTTGAAAACTTAGAAAGACTCTGAGCTCTCTCTCATATAATATATATATATATATATATATATATATATATATATATATATATATATATATTATTTTAGTTTTTTATTTTTACTTGAATTTGCTTTGAAATTCAATTGCCTGCAATGTTGGTAAGTCATCCGTGAATTGAATGATTTCAGCCCGTGAATTTTTGAATGTTGCGTCCGTGAAAAAAATTCTTAACAGTTCCCCTTCCATTTTCCTATAAATAGGATGCTTAGTTAGAATTGAAAATCACACCAGAATCAGAGAATTCTTCTTCTATAATATTGTGTGTATTTCTTTCGAGTTTTAGAAAGCTTTGAGTTTAGAAAATAGTGAAAGTTTTCTTCAAGAATATCCCTGCTATACCAGTTGGAATACTCTTCTTTTCAAGGTAAGGGATGTTATTTTTGTTCAATATTCATATGAAATAATATTTTCATCCATACTCTGTAGTTTGTAAGTAATATTATTTCGTTTCAGATTCTGAATTCTATACTCATTTTGTCAAAAGTTGGCTTCTATACTCCATGAAATTAGTAGAATATCCTTAAAATTTGCGTTACATCCAGTATCTTTTCATGGAAATATTATTCTAAACATTCTTGATAAGTTTTAACTTTTTCATGCCAGAGTACTATTCACGGGTTAATATTCCTGAATTACTATTCACTCGAGTACTATTCACCCGGGGTACTATTCTTGATAAAAAAATTGATTCATTTTCGGTCCAAATCATTTTTGGTACAATATTATTCTTGAATTTTACTCCACAAAGCAGTATCATGTTGACAATTTGGACGTTATTGATTTCTGGATAAATTAAATTATAAATCTTTAAAAATTTATCATTTGCTTTCATTTAATTGAATTCTTATATCATTGTCATCATCCTCATGTTTATATTATGATGAAAGTCATCTGTGGTCGTAGTGCATAGATGGACTTGGTATGATTATAACCAGCGATTATTCGGTATAATCATGACCGTAATATTATAAATGATATGGTAAAAGTCTTCAATGGCCCGTAGTGCATTGATGGACAGTTGTTGGCATGATCATAACCATTGATGAATACATGAATATCCTTGGCCCGTAGTGCATGGATAATTTGTGGTCGTGATACTAAAGAATATCCTTGGCCGTAGTGCAGGGGTGATTCGTTGATGTGGATTATTTATTAAGCTGAGTCTCAGCGATAAAAGTGATGAAAAGCCTTTTAAATCATAGAAGATAATAGATATCATGTTCTACTTAACTCTTCTAATGGATTATTTGTTCCGCTGCAGTTAAACTTGATGTTTGTTATATTTTATCAGTTTTACACTGTTGAAGGCTAACGATAAATTATTCTGCATTATCTTAGTCATAATATTTCTTACTGGGCTAGTTGAGCTCACCCTTTTGCTTTCATTGTTCTCTTCAGGAAATGAGAACGTAGCTGGGACTAGTCAGGGAACGGAGTGATGGTCCAGATATTTGAATTAGTAGTCCTCATTATTCTATGAAATAGTGTGATAATAAATATATTGAGGGCTCCATTTGAGTTTGAATATTGTCTAGAAGATAATATTCGTATTAAACTCTCAGTTTATGTTTTGTCGTATTTTACACTACAGTTGTATTATTAAGTTGTATTTGAATTTTGTACCATGTATTTGGCGACTCAAGATGGTTGATGTATACCTATTTTGGGGGCGTCACAGTTGGTATCAAAGCTTAGGGATATGATCCCTGGCTGAGATGTGAGACAAGAACTAGGAGGGGAGAGACGGAGAATATGTGACCTACCTAAGTTTATTTGGTATTTAATTGGTTGGTCAGAGTATAGGGATAATATGTGACATGTCAATTAACCCTTATTTTGTGGCAGTATTTGAAAATGACATCTGAAAATGTTGAGAATAGCAATGGAGCACAGGAGACCGTTGAGTCACCACAGATCCATACCCAAGATAATGTGCAACAAGAAGACAATAATCCTCACGTAAACAACAACACCGATCAAATGATGAACGATGGAATATTCAGAGGCTTTATGCAATTCATGCAACATTAAGCGAGAGCGGCTCCTGTCCAAAATGCAGGTGGAAACACTGACAACTTTCGGACGGTCACCGCTAAGCAGTTCGAGGAGCTGGGACCACCAGAGTTTATTGGAGAGCCAAAACCACTTAAGGCGGAGACGTGGATAAAGCAAATCACCAAGATATTTTATGTCTTGGGATGCTCTGAGGAGCAAAAGGTTCCCTTTGCCACCTTCTTGTTGTGCCGGAGAGGAAGATTACTAGTAGGTAATCTGTAAAGCGTACCTAGCCTGCCGCACTCAAAATGTCTTGGGAGAAGTTCCAAGAACTGTTCAAGGACAAGTACTTTTCCGAAAGTATTCGTCACATGAAAGAGGTAGAGTTCATCAAGCTGGAGCAAAACAATATGACCGTATCGCAGTACGAAGCCAAGTTTTCCGAGTTGTCCCGATTTGCGTCCCACTTAGTTGATAATGAGGAGAGAATGACGTGAATGTTTCTAAAGAGGTTTGAAACCCGAGATACGTCAATACCTCATTTCTCACAAATTTGCTTGTATTCAGATGTTGTTAATAGGGCTTAGTTATTGGAGCGCGATAATGAGTCAACTCAACCAAGAGAGAGCAGCCGGCAAAATGATAATACCAATGGTAGCAGTCATCGAAGCGGTGACAACTAAACGTGGAGGGAATCAACACGCCAAAAATGGTAACCACTTCGGTGGTAATCATGGCCAAGACAATAAGAATGGACATTTCAAGAAGAAGAGATTCAACAATGATTGGAAAGACGTCAGCATCAGCACCCGTTGTTAAGAAAGGAGAATGACCACCTATCATATGCTTCAAATGCAGAGGGGAGGGACATATCAGTCCAAACTTGTGCGCATCAGTCCAAAATATGTTATAATTATGGAAAAGGTCACCTAGCTTGATTTTATCATGCAGGGAAGCCAAGTTCAGCTGGGATGAAGGCGCCAAAGGTCGTCCCAGAAAATTCAAAATCCAGTAGTTCAAGGGAGAGCGTTTGTCGTGACCTCCCAAAAAGCATGGAACCCGAACGAGGTCATCACGGGTAAGCTAATCATAAACTCTGGCAAAGTCTATACCTTATTTGATACCGGTTCTACCCATTCTTTTATTTCTCCTACTTGTGCTCAACGTTTAAAATTGACTCCGAAGAAATTAGACTTTGACTTATATGTTGAAACTCCGTTGGTAGAAACCTTCATTACATTCACTGTTTATAAGTCTTGTTTGGTTCAAATCGGTACCCTCACATTACCTGTTAATATTATTTCATTAAAAATACTTAGATTAGACGTAATTCTAATGATTGATTGGTTAACTACTCATCATGCAAAAATTGGTTGTTTTCGTAAGGTTGTTAGCTTTTATATTCCTAACCAACCTATTATGCGAATTCAAGCAACCAAACCATTAAAATCAATCACTGTCATCTCAAACCATAAAGTTATTCGTTTATTGGAAAATGGATGTCAAGCTTTCTTAGCTCATATCACGGATTTAAACAAAAATACGTCAGTTTTGAATGATATTTTTATTGTTAATAAATTTCTTTAAGTATTCACTGAAGAACTTACTGGCCTACCCCCAGAACGTGAAATTAAATTTTGTATTGACCTTGAACCCAGTACAAAACCCATTTCCAAAGCCCCATATCGAATGGCTCCTATTGAACTTCAGGAGTTAAAGACCCAACTGCAGGAATTTTTAGACATCGGTTTCATTCGTCCTAATACTTCTCCTTGGGGTGCTCCTGTTCTATTCGTGAAAAAGAAAGATGGGAGTATGCGACTTTGTATTGATTATCGATAGTTGAATCATGTTACCATCAAAAATAGGTACCCATTGCCACGTATTAATGACCTGTTTGACCAGTTGCAAGGCGCCAAATTCTTTTCAAAGATTGATCTTCGTTTCGAATATCACCAATTGAATATTAAAATCGATGACATTCCAAAGACGGCTTTCAGAACTCGGTACGGACATTATGAATTACTTGTCATGTCTTTTGGATTGACTAATGCTCTTGCTCCCTTCATGGATATGATGAACCTAGTATTTAAGGAATATTTGGATCATTTTGTGGTTGTCTTTATTGATGACATTATCATAGACTCCAAAAGCCGTGAAGATCATGAGCAACACTTAAGGCTGATACTCCAAAAGCTTTGTGAAAACAAGCTTTATGCCAAGTTAAAAAAATGTGAATTTTGGCTTGAGGAAGTAGCATTCCTTGGGCACGTAGTATCAAGTCATGGAATATCTGTTGACCCGGCAAAGATTGAAGCTATTCAAAGCTGAGAGCAACCTAAATCAGTGACCAAAGTACGTAGCTTTCTCGGCTTAGCTGGTAATTATCAGAGATTCGTAGAAGGGTTTTCTCGAATCGCTACTCCATTAACTCTGCTGACTCAGAAAGATACAAAATTCGATTGGAGCGAGGAATGTGAGAAGAGTTTTCAAGAACTCAAAAGGAGACTCATTTCAGCACCTGTTCTGACAATACCATCTGGCTCGGAGGGATTTGTCATCTACAGTGTTACTTCGGGCAAAGGGTTAGGATGTGTTCTCATGCAACATGGGAAATTCATAGCCTATGCCTCTCGAAAAACTCAAAGAAAATGAGAGAAATTATCCTACTCATTATCTAGAGTTGGCAGCTGTTGTCTTCGCACTTAAAATTTGGAGGCATTACCTGTATGGAGAGAAGGTGGAGATCTATATGAATCATAAAAGCCTCAAATATTTCTTCATCCAAAAGGAACTCAACATGCGGCAATGACGTTGGCTTGAACTATTGAAAGATTATGATCATACCATTCAATACCATCCTGAAAAAGCGAACGTGGTAGCTGACGCATTGAGTAGAAGATCATATGCAGGTACAGGTGCGATATTGTCAACGCAAAGGCCCATTCTGAATGACTTGCAATGGATGAAGATAGAGTTAAAGACTCCAGGGACCCATGTGATGATGGCGAATATACGAGTAGAACCAACTTTAATCGATAAAGTTAAAGCTGCTCAAGCTACAGACCTGGAGCTGATGCATATAAGGAAGAAAGTGCAAGAAGGTGCTGTTCCGGAAGCAAGAATCGATGAAGAATGAATACTTCGAGTCAACTCCAGACTTTGTGTTCCTAACGATTCTGACTTGAAGTACAAAATCATGATGGAGGCGCACAACACACCGTTTGTAATCCATCCTAGGAGTACCAAAATGTATCGTGATCTTCGACATACATTTTGGTGGAGCAATATAAAGAGAGAGATAGCTGGGTTTATCTCAAGTTGTCTAAATTGTCAACGAGTCAAGGCGGAGCATCAAGTGCCAAAAGGTCCATTGCAACCACTTGAAATTCTAGAATGGAAGTGGAAGCACATTACCATGGATTTTGTTCCTGGTCTTCCCAAGGTTTCTCAAGGCATAGATGTAATTTGGGTCATTGTTGATAAATTGACAAAGTCTGCTCATTTTTTACCTATACGAGAAACTTATACACTTTAACGTCTTGCTCGTATGTACATAAACGAGATTGTAAGACTGCATGGTATGTCAGTATCCATAGTTTCAGATCGAGACCCAAGATTCACTTCATGGTTTTGGGTTAGTTTGTAGAAAGCTATGGGCACGGATTACGATTTAGTTCGACATATCATCCTCAAACGGACGGGCAGTCGGAAAGGACTATTCAAACTATTAAAGATTTATTAAGATTTTGTGTCCTTGACTTCAAAGGAAGTTGGGACAAGTTCTTACCATTGGTGGAGTTTTCCTACACCAACAGTTATCAAGCAAGTATTGGCATGGCTCCATTTGAGTCGTTGTATGGAAGAAAGTGTCGTTCTCCAGTATGCTGGGATGAGGTGGGTGAAGCAACGTTGTTGGGACCAGAGTTGGTATGTATGACTACGAAAAAGATTCAAATGATCCTACAACGTATAAAAACCTCACAAGATCGACAAAAGAGTTATGCTGATCTTCATCGAAAGGATGTGGAATTCGATATTGGAGATCATGTGTTGTTACGTGTTGCTCCATGGAAAGGAGTTACGAGATTTGGAAAGAGAGGAAAGCTCAATCCTCGATTCATTGGCCCATTTTTAATCCTCAATCGAGTAGGAACTGTGGCCTATAGACTTGCCTTACCACCAAGTATGTCTCGTGTTCATAACGT
The DNA here is from genome assembly GCA_020205505.1 of Panax japonicus. Taxonomy (NCBI): domain Eukaryota; kingdom Viridiplantae; phylum Streptophyta; class Magnoliopsida; order Apiales; family Araliaceae; genus Panax; species Panax japonicus. Next base: position 48,373,159 of record CM035108.1, on the reverse strand, counting down.
TTTTCACATATCTATGTTACGTAAATTTGTGAAAGACCCGAACCACATTATTGAATTAGAATTAGACGAAATAGCGGAAGATTTAACGTATGAAGAGGCACCTATTAAAATCTTGGATAAGAAGGAGCATGTTCTACGCTCCAAGGTTATACCTCAAGTCAAAGTGTTGTGGAGAAACCACGATGTTGAGGAAATGACCTGGGAGTCAGAATCTGAAATGAAATCAAGGTATCCTCACCTCTTCGATATACCAGGTATGTAGCCTAATTTCAAGGGCAAAATTTCATAAGAAGGAGAGGTTGTAAGACCCCAACTTTTATGAATAAAGATTAATTTTTCTATAAATATCATTTTGAATAATTATGGTTTTGATTTGTTATAATATTAAAGTTATGGTAATATTTATAAATTTTGCAAAGTAAGCAAGTTATATAATATTCGATTGGTCGGTGAATATTCATTTTAACATGGAATATTCGTACGACGGCACAATCATTGGTGGACCCCACAACGTAATTATTGTCGGAATGAGAAAACGACAAAAATATCTTTTTATAAAAATAACGGCGGGAATTTTACCATTAACTGTTGGAATACCCGGTAGTAAAAGTACATTAATACGCGTGGTTGCATAGTAGCACACGGTATTGATTATTGATGTTTACGTGAGAAGTCACTCAGTTATACTCAATTATTGCTACAGTAATTGTTGCATCATATCTCTCATATTATTGATTCAGTTATTATCGCAGTATAATCTGCATAATATTTTATATTATTAAATCAATAATTGAGACGACAAAGTTAATAATATTATTATTTACAATATTGACGATGTCTAGAAGTTCTGTCAAGGAGAGGTTTGGTCACCTAATTGCACGCCAATAGGAAGAAATCCATATTGGAAAGCTCTCTCTTTCCTGTGAACGACCTGATTGTTAAATATTGCGAATTATAATAATGATGATAAATGTTGTTAAAAAATATTAAGGTGATTTACATGAAGTAATGTAAATATTGGCGTATTATTTGGACCTCCATTTACCCATTTTTCCAAAATAATCGGTAGAAATTTATTCTTTATAATAAAGGTGGGGGCCATATGTGGGGCCCACGCGTGGAAGAAATAGATGAAATGAAAATGGGGTGTGGGGAGAAAACGTATTTGGGAGGGAATTAGTATTATATATATATATATATATATATATATATATATATATATATATATATTATATCTTTGTTTTTTGTTTTTACTTGAATTTGCTTTGAAATTCAATTGCCTGCAATGTTGGTAAGTCATCTGTGAATTGAATGATTTCAACCCGTGAATTTTTGAATGTTGCGTCCGTGAAAAATATCTTAACAGTGCCCCTTCCATTTTCATATAAATTGGATGCTTAGTTAGAATTGAAAATCACACCAGAATCAGAGAATTCTTCTTCTATAATATTGAGCGTATTTCTTTCGAGTTTTAGAAAGTTTTGAATTTAGAAAATAGTGAAAGTTTTCTTCAAGAATATCCCCGATATACCAGTTGGAATACTCTTCTTTTCAAGGTAAGGGATGTTATTTTTGTTCAATATTCATATGAAATAATATTTTCTTTCATACTATGTAGTATGTAAGTAATATTATTTCATTTCAGATTTCGAATTTTATACTCATTTTGTTAAAGTTTTGGCTGTTATACTCCATGAAATTAGTAGAATATCCTTGATATTTGCGCTTCAACCAGTATCTTTTCATGGAAATATTATTCCGAGCATTCTTTATAAGTTTTAATTTTTTCATGCCGGAGTACTATTCACGGTGTTATTCTTTCCAAAGTTACTATTCACGGGGTACTATTTACTCAATTACTATTCACCCGGGGTATTATTCATGATTAAAAAAAATTGATTCGTTTTCGGTAAAAATCATTTTTGGTACAATATTATTCTTGAATTTTACTCCACAAAGTAGTATCATGTTGACAATTTGGACGTTATTGATTTCTGGATAAATTAAATTATAAATCTTTAAAATTTTATCCTTTGCTTTCATTTAATTGAATTTTATATCATTGTCATCATCCTCATGTTTATATTATGATGAAAGTTATCGGTGGCCGTAGTGCATAGATGGACTTGGTATGATTATGACTAGGGATTATTCGGTATAATCATGACCGTAATGTTACAAATGATGTGGTAAAAGTCCTCACTGGCCCGTAGTGCATTGATGGATAGTTGTTGGCATGATCATGACCATTGATGAATACACGAATATCCTTGGCCAGTAGTGCATGGATAATTTGTGGTCGTGATACTAAAGATTATCCTTGGCCGTAGTGCAGGGGTGATTCGATGATGTGGATTATTTATTAAGCTGAGTCTCAGCGATAAAAGTGATGAAAAACCTTTTAAATCATAGAAGATAGTAGATATCATGTTCTACTTGACTCTTCTAATGGATTGCTTGTTTCGCTGCAGTTAAACTTGATGTTTATTATATTTTATCAGTTTAACACTGTTAAAGGCTAACGATAAATTATTCTGCATTATTTTAGTCATAATATTTCTTACTGGGCTAGTTGAGCTCACCCTTTTGCTTTCATTGTTCTCTTCAGGAAATGAGAACGTAGCCGGGACTAGTCGGGGAACGGAGTGACGGTCCAGATGTTTGCATTAGTAGTGCTCACTATTCTATGAAATAGTGTGATAATAAATGTATTGAGGACTCCATTTGAGTTTGAATATTATCTAGAAGACAATATTCGTATTAAACTCTCAGTTTATATTTTGTCATATATTTTACACGACAGTTATATTATTAAGTTGTATTTAAATTTTGTACCATGTATTTGGCAACTCAAGATGGGTGATGTATACTTATTTTGGAGGTGTCACAATGATAGTCAGAGTGCTTCCACCGCTGATTCCTTTATTTCCTCCTGATCCTGCCCCTCCAGATCCTTTCTTAGGACAGTCTTTTGCCAGATGATCCTTTGAGCCATAAGTGAACTAGGCGCCTTTCTTTGGGTTAGGACAGTTAGGTTCTATGTGGCCTTCCTAACCACAATTGTAACACACTCATTTTCCCTTCATGCAAACTCCCAGGTGAGTTTTCCCACAGGTCGGGCACGCTTCGATCCTCTTCTTCTGCCCTCCATGATGATTTCCAGATGACGAGTTATCAGACCACTTTCTCTTCTGATTATTACCACCTCCCGTGTTACTTCCACTAGTCTTGTTAATTCCTTCATTTTCACTCTTCTCCTTCTTCTTCTTCTGATCCTGATTATATTTAGTTACCGCATCGCTTCCACCTTCAGTGAGTATGGCTTTCTCCAGTACCCCAGTGAACGTCTTCAACTGGAACATCGACACTTTACTACACAACCAAGGCTTCAGTCCTTGTTCAAACCTTCTTGCCTTTCTCTCATCTGTGTGCACTTGATATGTGGCGAACCTAGCCAACTCATTGAATCTTGCCGTATAGTCTGATACAGACATATTCCCCAGTTTTAACTCCAGAAACTGGACCTCCATTTGGTTCTGTGAGCTGGTCGGGAAATACATCTCAAAAAATATCTCTTTGAATCTCTCCCAAGTAATCACACCTTCTCCTCCACGGACCTTATTCGCTTGCCACCAATAACTGGCTTCGGATTTTGAGCTGGTCCTCTCTTATTCTGGCGACATCAAAAACTTTTTCCATCTCCATAACCCAATTTTGAGCTTCTATCGGGTTCATGGAGCCTTTAAACTCTGGCGATCCTACCGCCTTGAAATCCTTGAATGTTGTATTTGGTGGAGCTTAAGGTTGATTGTTAACTGCTCCAGCTAATAGGTTCACCAATTATTGAACGGGGTTAGCATTGGCGTCGTTGTTGTTATTCGTCGATTCTTCTTGAGCTGGTTGACGATTTTGTCTTCTTATCGGCGGCATATTTCTGTTAAAACATATGCTTACTAGGTCTTTATTCAACACTTAAACATTTAAGGCTTAATTCAACAATTTAACATAATCACTTAACACATTATCTCAGTAAACTCTGATATTTTATTCAAGTCGAAAGTTTTAAAATCATACGATAGCATCACTGCTATTTACATCAACTATCCCGAGATAAAGAATCTACAGGATTAAAAACATTAAAATATTCCTTTGTTTATAAGCACATCGAATTAACATCTTTAACTACCAGATAGGTTTTCACATAATTAAACTAATCCTATCAATGCCTGTTAAGGCGCTGAATAGTCCTTGCCACAGTTCCTCTTCCATGATGCGGGACATCGTCCTGTGATCTAGCATATACGATGGTAGTTCTTCAAACTGGATTGGGTATCTCATAACTCGATCATGGGCCTCATCCATTGCATTTTGAAGTAGTAGAGTACGTCTTCCCAAGCTTAGCCTTCTTCGTACGGCAATCCTCTTCTGCAAGATCAGCACGACTGTGATTCCCTTACCCAAGTTTCCTCTGCTATGGTCAGCCTTGCTGAGCTCTCTTTCAGTTCATTCTTCAACTTCTCTATTTCCTCGGACTTCTCCTCATTTTGACCCTTCTCGTGAACCAAATCCCACCCTACGTTTCCCAGACGTGTATGAAGAGTCACGATCTCCCTATCCCTCTGCTCGATGGTAAATTGTTGAATAATTGTCCACTCCTTCAACTCCTGAATAGTATCTTGTAACTCTATGTTACGATCATAAAGCACGTCGTACATCTCGGCACTAATAGAGTTCGGTGGGAACTCATCTTCTTCCTCTTCTTCTTCAGGATCCTCCTCTGGATCAGACTCAGGCTCATGCTCCTGACCAACAACAGTAATCAACGGAGATGGTTCTCTCTGTACCAACTGCTCCCTGACAACATGAATGTCTCGGGGCTCCTCCTCCGTAGGTACTCGGGGTTCCTCCTCCCCAGCTAAACTAGATCCTCCAACATTCTGACAACACGGGTTTATCATATAAGCACATAAAGTCTTTTATTATTCAATGAATTAAGGAATTCATTTCTTAGATCTCGATAAGAGTTTACCACCACTATGTTCTTGATCTCCTATAAGGCTGCTACCTAAGGTTGTTCCCCCACCTAAGGTTCATAACCTACAGCTTTGATACCAACCTGTGACACCCCCAAATATCATATATCTATCTACCCATAATAAATGCAAACCATGCAATAGATAGAAATAAATCCTCCCCTTATGGGGTTACAACATCTGAATAATAAATACAATCCCAGGTTAAACTAACCTTAAACATCTGTGCAGAATCATAAACAAATAATAAGTCTTAAACAACATCAAGTCTGGAATAAAATATATCAACTAAACAATAAATCCTCATTACTTGTTAACTTTGCCCTTGCCTTTTCTAGTGGAAGGCTCGTCGGATCTTTCGTTCTTAACTGCAATGTTATTATTACGCAAGAGTGAGTAAGATTGACCCACAAGTATAACAATATAACAATAAAATAATAACATGCAAATGAATAAAAGACTTCTAAATTAAGAGAACTCGGCTTTTGAATCAAGAATGAATAACAAGAATCAAAAGAACTTCTGAGGGTCATAAGACCTTGAACTATGTCCTAGGTTGTCAAGTGTTTATACTTGAAACCTTTAACAGTCATAAGACTATGGACTCTTCTTCTCGTACTTAGGGGGATCAGCCCTTAGTACCATACTGTGCACAATATCTTAACGCTAAAGCGTAAATAATCCCCTATAACAGGGTTGTTCATCTCAGTTTGACATTAGAGTCCGCACCAAAGGAAGTTCTATTTGGATAAGCTCAACAATGGTTGCTAAAATTTAGAACGTTCGTCATCTATGGACTAGCCGAATCAATAAGGGTTCGCTAGTCTTACAAGGTTCAACAACAACCGATATTTAACTTGAATAACAAACTCAAGAGATCTACAATGGAATAAGTATTGTATAACAGAATTATGCTCTGAAAAGATTAATAACCTTTAACATAACATATTGAATTTGATCAATAAATAACAAGAATTTGCTCGATATAGAATAAGTCTAGAATTCGCTCAATGTAAAGAGGTAAGTTATAAACTTATATGTTGATAACGAGTAGGGTTAGGAAACTTGCCTCGTACGTAGGTTACACGTTAATTATATACATTGCTCGATTTAATCCTACATACCATTTACATTCACAATACCAGTCAATTATAACGTAACTAGTTATCACCAGTTCATTCTTTTTGTCTGAATTCTGTTATGACTATACTTAGTCAAATTGCCACACTTGTTTTTCACATGATATTACACTACACAAATCACAAGCTAACTACGCGTTCAACAATTCATTAAAATACGTAAGTATCTCATTAACATGTTAAGAGTCTAATTTTAACATCACATTATATGTCTAACATATTTTTATGTTCAATAGATTAGGTTACTATTACATTCCTGGACATGAACAATCAAAAATTTCATTTCTGAGCAATCTACAGAGTGGCGCTGCGGCGCCACCTTCAAGCTTGTGGCTGGCGCTGTGGCGCGGCCCGTGTTGCGGCCTGGACAATCGCGCTGCGGCGTGGCTGGCGCTTGCGGCAGTAGGTTTTATACCTACAGCCAGCGTTGCGTCACGGTGAACCAGTTCCAAAAACTACAGTTCATGAAAAATGCAGAACATGCCAATTTCTACCAATATCTTTATCCATACATGAAATTAGACATACCCGGACATTATTTTATACACATAATCATTACTCAACCTTCCTACCATGATGTTAACAAGTTAAAACATACAATTTCCAGAATCAAAACATGTAGTTTCATGTTCTTGGTGATTTTGAAAGTTTTTAAAGATAAAACATGAAGATTGGCACTACGGGTTCGTTATAACACTAAATTAGTCCATTCAAAGTTTGTTGTTTTTGTTTTAACATACATAATTATATACAAGTGTAAATTTATGATACCATATGATTGACGTATTAAATTTGTGCGTAAGGGCCATATGGCCATATTTTTATACTTTGTAATTTTGCAGCAACAATATACGACATATTTTTATGAATCTGATGTTATGGAAACATACAATATATAATAAAACAAGTTATAATAACATCTTATCACATATATAAACACATAATTATTACTCCTTCCAACTACAGAGATTTTAACAGAAACTTGAAAGTCATTTTCATGAAACTTTAATGACGTAAATAAAACTAGGTTGAAGAGATTACCCTCAAGCAATCCTTCTGATTCTTCAATATCACAATTTCCTCTAACTCTCTCTGAAAATCTCTCTGAATTCTCTAACTCTCAGGTTTTTGTTTCAAAATAACATACGTAGTAATGAAAGTTGAAGAAGGCGTGCCTATTATAACCATTAACGTTGAGTTTAGTTAACCCATACGTGGTTAACTGCTCTCAACTTCTCCTAAGGCCCTGTTTGGCGACCACTTAAATATTACTTCTAATTATTTTAATTAATATCTTATAATATAGTTTAGTAATGTCACACCCTTACACAATAATTGAAATATCTTATTTAATTTAATGTAAATAACATATAATAATTTCTCATTAATTCACACAGTCACATAATTAATTTTCTCATTTATTAATTATGTCAAATTATTAATTCTCTAATTAATTATTACATTAATTAAAATAATATTAGGCTTATTAAATATTTCTTTTAATTCAATAAGCTCACATAATTACATACTTTGATTAATAAAATTCTCCACATTAATCTAATAAATAAACACATATAATTAAATTAATCTACCACAACTTCATCAATTAATTATTTAATCCAGTAATTAAATCGTCAAAAAATATTTATTTAATTTAATAAATATTAAAATTAAATTACAAAATCTCATTTTTCACAGACTCAGATTAATAAATAAATCACATCATCGAATCATCCCTGCACTACAGGCCAATGATATTCATTAGTATCACGTCCACAATTTTTTTCTAGCACTACGGGCCAAGAATATTCATGTAATCATCAATGGTCATGATCATACCGAATTATCCATGGTCATAATCATACCAATCAAAAATCCATCTATGCACATAAGTCAAAGATGACTTTCATCACAATATAAGCATGAGGATGATGACAATAATATAAGAACTCAAATAAAAGAAAGCAAAGGATAAATTTTTAAAGATTTATAATTTAATTTATCCAGAATTTAATAATGTCTAAATTGTCAACATGATACTGCTTTGTGGAGTAAAATTCAAGAATAATATCTATGTATCAAAAATAATTTGGACAGAAAAGAAATAAATTTTTTGGTGAATAGTACCCTGTAAATAGTACTTCAGGAATAGTACCCCGTGAATAGTATCCCGACATGAAAAGTGCCTCGAATACCCGAGTGAATAATATTTGAGTGAATAGTAACTGGGTGAATAGTAACTCGCGAATAGTAATTCGTGAATAGTACCCCGACATGAAAAGTGCCCCGAATACCCGAGTGAATAATATTCTAGGTGAATAGTAACTGGGTGAATAGTAACCCAAGTGAAAATATTGATATTTAATAAGAAAGTTTAGATCAATATTCTAATGAAACGACACTAGATGAAGCACAAAACTCAAGAATATTCTACTAATTTCAAGGATTATAGAAGCAATACTTACTATAGTAAGTTTAGATTTAAGAATATAAAAAGAAATAACATACGAAACTGCAAATAGATTTTCCCCTATCATACGGTACGTAATCCGCGTAGACAGGTTATTCCAACATATTAAAGAATGAATATGAAAAATAGTATTCCTTATGAATACGAAAGAAATAATACCCCTTACCTTAGTAGAAGACTGGATACTGCAATAGTGAAGTAGCAGAATACTCTTCTTCTTGCTCTCTATAGTTTCTCTCTCTATAATGTCTCTTGTGAATCTCAGTGAATTGGTGAGAATGAAAAAAGAATTAAGCTTCTATTTATAAGAGAATGGACTAAATACTAACTGATTCATGAACCGTCCAAATTGATTTACTATTAGAATAGACGATTCATATTGATTACTATAAAACCACAATCGACGGTCCAGATTGATTTACTATTAAAACCACCATCAATGGTCCAGATTGATTTACTATTACAACCACCATCAATAGTCCAGATTGATTAACTATAAAAACCACCATCAATGGTTTAGATTGGTTATCTATTAAAACCACCATTAACGGTCCATAAAATTAGTAAATCTTCTCATGGAATACTAAGTCAAACTTATAACAAATGCCTCATAACAATCCCTATATATATATATCAAAAATTGAATAAATATTTACCATAAATTATTTATCTTTAATAAACATATTATTAACAATTATTCATCATTAATATTATAACTCACAATATTTAACAACCAGATCATTCCCAGGAAAGAGAGGGCTTTCCGATAAAGATTTCTCCCTATTGACGCGCAATTAGGTGACCAAACCTCTCCTCGACAGAACTTTCTAGACATCGTCAATATTGCAAATAATAATATGAATAACTTTGTCGTCTCAATTATTGATTTAATAATATAAAATATTCATACTGTGACAATAATTGAATCAATGATATGAGAGATATTATGCAGCAATTATTGTAGCAATAATTGAGTATAACTGAGTAACTTCTCACGTAAGCATCAATAATCAATACTGTGTGTTACTATGCAACCACGCGTATTACTGTACTTTTACCACCGGGTAGTTCAACAGTTTAACAGGTAAAACTTTCATCGTTATTTTTATAAAAAGATATGTATGTCATTTTCTAACTACGACAATACTTCTGGTGTGGGGTCCACCAATGATTGTGCCGTCATACGAATATTTCCTGTTAAAACGAATATTCTTCGACCAATCGAATATTCCCCGACACAACGAATATTTTATATCAACTTACTTACTTTGCAAAATTTTCAAATATTACCCACGACTATAACATTATATCATATCCACACCATAATATTCAAAAATATATTTCGAGAAAAATTATTCTTTATTCAAAAAAGTTGGGATCTTACAATGAACCTAGCTTGAACAACAATGATAAGATAAGGTTACATTTTCCAATAAAGAAACAAAATTAAGAACTTTGCTCGATAGAATTCAAGAACTTGCGTAATAATAATTAAGTTAGGGTAAGGAAACTTACTCAAAGAAAGTTTAGGATTAGAGAACTTGCATAAGTATAACATGACAATGAAAAGTAAGCCTTACTGAATAATAAAGTAGCAAAGGTTAGGGAACTTGCGCAACAATAACAACTTAACTACTTAATAAAAGATTAAAGATAGAGAACTTGCATAAAGTAGTAAGATAGGATAAACTCAATTAGAGATTAAGGTTTGGTAAATTGCTCAATTATAAACAAGATAGGGTAATGAAAACTTACCTCGTGCGTAGGTTAAACGATCACTACTCACGTTCACCACAAGTCCTACACATACCATATGTATTGACAACACTCATTAGTTATACTAATATTAACTTCATGAGTTTAGTTCCCACTTTTAGTATGGCTCGTTAACTTAGTTTATGTTTAAACAACATCACATCTTTTCATGAGCATCACATTTCAGCTTTATTACAACTAATCAAATTATCATGACATTGCACTATATACACATTAACAAGCCTGATATAACATCCTATTACATGTTAAACACATTATCATGTTCCTTAGATTAGGTTAGATTAACACACAAAGGACTGCACTTGCATACATGCATCCCGACACCCTCTGATTGCCTTCAAGTGCATAATAGTCCTACATATGGCCATTTTTACCCCTACTAACGACATCAAATTGAACAACTTAAAGAACAAAAGTTTTAGGTTTACTCGTTCTCGTTCTGGATCATCTTGAATCGAATTAATCGGAGTCCGTATGAAAATGTTATGCCCATTTTAGTAAAACATGTCCGGTAAGATTGTCTCTAACATTGGTAAGACTGCTTACCCCCCCCCCCCCCGGTCATCGGGGTGGGGGTTTTGACCTATAAAAGCCTACCGGGGCATACCCCCGCTGGGGCGAGACAAAAAACACTGGTAACGCCGGCCGAGGTAGGGGTACCTAGTATTAGCTTCTGCAGTTCGGGAACGAACACAACAGAAAGCCAATTAAATTGTGCCTAAAAGCTCCTTTCTAACAACCATTCTAATTTACCCAAGTTCTAATAAGTTTATAGAAATATAAACTAATGTTCCTAACATGTTTCTAACCATATAAACAACATAAACATCTAAATTACAACCTCTAATTTCACTATTTTTACTATTTCTTGACTTTTAGACATTCTTAGCGAAACAATTTACTGTGAATTCGTTTTACAACCAAAATAGTCCGTTTAGATCATATTAGTTTTTTTTCTTCATGTATTTTCACAATCAATAAATAATTTATAGTTTATTACATGAATTGAGCATCAATTTTGACTCTAAAATAAGCCATATCATAGATATTTCACTATAATTCGATTTCTTCACTTTTAAACTTATTTCCATGAATTTGATTACTCTAAATCATGAATGAATGATATAAACATGTTATAAACATCCATTAACACATAAAAACTCATATTTTCAACAATTATCCACAAAAAATCAATTACAGAGAACTTTTTAGAAAATAAAAAAAAACTTTAAAACTAAGAATTCTACCCTTTCTTTCTTGTTTAGCTTAGCTAGAAGATGACTACATGACTTTGATTGCTACTCCTTCTTATTCTTACAGAATTTTTTCTCACAATTTCTCGCTCAAACTCTCTCTAGAGCTCTCTTTTCTTCTCTATATTCTTTGCAAATAAGCTAGGCCAAGTGTATAACACGTAAAGAAAATAAAACTAATAAAAGACATAATACACATTATTAAACCATCAGTTACACAACTAGGAAATCAATTTTATCATTTTTAAAATTCAAAAGCTATAAGGCCTTGTTTGGCAAAACACTTTTAAAAATAAGGACTTAAAATCCTTATGCCTTGTTTGGTAAAACTAAATTAAAACTCCTTTTAACTTATTTTAATAACTCAATTATAATATAGTTTATTGTCACACTTTATTCAATTAAACTTCCATATTCAAATTTAATTAATTTAAAGCTAATAACAACTTATTAAATTAATTTGTCACATAATCACATTGCCACAAAATTATAATTTCCTTATAATTTTATTTAATAATTTAGTACATTACTTTCATTACTAAATTAAATTAAAACAACATTATAACAATTTATTTAATCCTTATCAACTCTCTAATTTAATTATTAAATTAAATTAGAATATTACCACATAACAATTAATTCATCACTCTTTTATTTTAATTAACTTCAAAATACCAAATTACCAATTATCAACTTAATTAACATATTACCTTAATTAAGTTAATTCCCAACGACTCATGAATTATCTATTTAACTAATAAATAATCAAATTAAATAAATATTGATTTAACAATAAACACATCAACTAAAATATTTATTTGATTCAATAAATATTTGAAATTATAATTAAAAATTTGGATTGTTACATCCTTCCCTCCTTACAAGGATTCTGTCCCCAGAATTACAACTCTAATAATTCATTCGTCACATGCGTTCCTAAAGTCGAAATGGAGAACATTCTACACCAATATCATGCATCTGATTATGGTGGACATTTTAGGGGAGAAAGAACGGCAGCCAAGGTGCTACAATGTGGATTCTTTTGGCCGACACTCTTTAAGGATGCCCGTGTGTTTGCACTGAAATGTAACAGATGCCAAAGAGTTGGCAATATATTGAAGCGACATGAGATTCCACTCAATATGATCCTAGAAGTTAAATTGTTTGATGTTTGGGGCATCGACTTTATGGGACCATTCCCTTCCTATTTTGGCAACTCTTATATACTGTTAGCGGTGGACTACGTTTTGAACTGGGTTAAAGCTTTAACATCTCCCACCAATGATGCTAAGGTTGTGGTTAAATTCATCTACAAGAACATCTTTTCCTAGATTCGTCACTCCTCGTGCAATTATTAGTGACAAAGGCACACACTTCTATAATAAGTAGTTTGCAACTATTCTCACTAAATATGGAGTCACTCACAAGATAGCTACTGCCTACCATCCACAGATAAGTGGTCAAGTCGAGGTATCTAATCGAGAAGTAAAACGAATCCTCGAGAAGTTACTGAATCCTAGTCAGAAAGATTGGGTAAGCAAGCTGGATGATGGTCTATGGGCATATCGTACAGCGTACAAAACTCCGATAGGGATGTCTCCGTACAGGTTAGTATATGGGAAGGCATTCCATCTTTCGGTTGAATTGGAACACAGTGCTTATTGGGAAATCCAAAAGTTAGACTTTGATTTATCTGTAGTAGGAGAAAAGCACCTTTTACAATTGAATCAAATAGATGAATTCAGACTCCAAGCATATGTGAACGCGAAGATTATATAAAGAAAAGGTCAAACACTCGTATGACAAGAAAATTCTAGAAAGAAAGTTTGAACTGGGGCAAACAGTGTTGTTATATAATTCCAAGCTTAAAATTTTTTCAGGAAAGTTGAAATCTCACTGATCAGGCCCATTCATCATTACAAAAGTCTTTCCTCGCGGAGCCGTGGAAGTTAAAGAGCCAGATTCAAAACGTAACTTCAAAATCAAATGGTCAAAGGTTGAAGCACTATTATAGGAGTTATATTGATCGTGAAAAGACATTGGTCAGCCTCGCTGATTAGAAAAGAGAAACAAAGAAAGTCAGGCTGAGGACATTAAACTAAGCACTCACTCGGAGCCAACCCATACTTGTATTTTATTTTCTTTAATTTTGGTTCATTTCTTATGTTTTAGTATTTTAGTTCATTTAGCTATATATTTTATCTTAGTTCAGGGTTGTATGTTCATTTGCAATCTCCTTGCAAATGATAACTAAGAATTGGGTTCATGGCTTGCAGGTTGGAAGCACAAAAGAGTACAAATTTTGGCTAAGGTTGGCCCAAGCGCCTAGGCGTCCTAAATCAAGTTAATTCCAAGGGCATAAGCAGCCAACTACAGAAGCCCAGACGCGTCCAAGCACCTTGGCGCCCCATCTCAAGCCAAACCAAACGCCTAGGCGCTCAACCTGTCCAACCGAATTTGTTCTCAAGTGCCTAGGCGCTTCAAACCTCACTAAACCAACCGCCTAGGCGGTCATGCATAAACTTGGAAAATAATAAATAAAAGTGCTAGTCGGGCTAAAGCACTTCAAACCAAATCAAAGTCAGCTTCTTCTCTCCTATTTCAAACCAAACTCTCTTCCGTCTCTATTCTAGCCTACGATAACCAAACTTCTTCTCTCGTAAGCCAAATCAAACACAAAATCCTACCCAAAACATATGAATTAGAGCTTAAGCACATCCCACAAACAACATCTTGTCATCTCTACTTACCATCTCAGTTTTCAACCTCCATTCAACACACACGAATATGAAGTAAGTGCTAAAAACTCCAAATTGATTCTTCTACTTTGATTGGAACATCATATCGGGCCATAATCAAGTAAGTGTTGCAAGGTTTTATTTTGAATTACTTGGAATTGCTTGAATAGTGATGGTTAAGTAAGTAATTTGGAGTACTCAGTTTCTTTACTTGTGTTAGCTTTATTGGATTCGGGTGTTCTTAGTTTGTGATTGTATGGCATTAGAAAGATACTTTCTTACTTAATTGACAGATTTTGGTAAAAAAAAAAATAAATTTGGGGGAAGGATTTTTTAAAGGGTGTTTTCAACAGTGCATGCCAAGTGTTTGATACATTGCCACAAAAAGGGTTTCCAACAACTTAGCTACTGAACATCATTCGTTAGGCAAGGATTTGACACAGTAGGCATATGGCTCTTAAAAGGCATAGAGGAGAGACTTCGGGTACTTCGAAAAAGTTTGACAAAAAGAGATTTACAAGCCATCATGCATCCGAAAGATATCACAATTGGCTTTCTGGTAAAAAGCTAATTCCTGTGTGGGTTATTGCCAGAGGCAGAAGATGGAGAGTTATAGAAAATGATCAGAAATAGAAAATGGTTAGCTTTTACCGCTTAACTTGAGTCGAAAGTCGTCAAAATTGTTAAGGAATTTTATGTCAATGCAAAGGAGGCCAAAGGAAACTGAAAATTAGTAAATGTTGGTCGAAAGGCATAAATGCTTACTATGGGTTAGAGAAAATATGTGGCAGTGGGTACTTAAAATATGTAAAGCGTGAGTTGGACTACAGTGAGGTAATTGCAGCGTTGTGTGAGCCTGAAACTGAATAGAAATTGATGGATAAGCAAGAAGCAATTATTTTTCCCTCGTTAAAGCTAAGCTATTACGTGAAAGCGTGGCATGCCTTCATATGCGCAAAGTTGATATTGTGTAGGCATATGCGTGATGTAATAAACCAACGGGCAGCATTGCTTTTCTGTATTGCTAAAGAAAATATGTTGATGTGAGACAAGTCATTCATGATTCTATCGCCAAGGCTATCAATGGGGAGGCATTTCAATTGGAATGCTTCATCTGTCTTTGATTATCGTCCTGTGTAAACAAGCTAAGGTAAAGTGGGATGCAGAAGAATCGCTACAAGCTCCTTTAGCCCCAATAGACCTTTTGCTGATGGTTTGATATAAGGTATGGGCTAGTGGAGAATCACAACCGAAAGGGTTGGGCTTCATTGTTGTTCCTCTAGAACCTGTCGAGTAACCTACCGACCAACCAGATGAGAACCCTACTGCGGCTAGTAGTTCTATGCACTACCCAATTTTACTGAAAATATTTGCTGCGACTTGAGACATCATACTAGGTGAATTGACTTGGTGGCCACCCAAATTAAATAGGGTTTTAACCGAATAGATAGAAAACAGTACCAACTTGCTCAGCGTTAAGTGGATATATATTCCTATAATTTGAATTGTAATGCAACATTAATAAAGATGTTCGGCAAAATGAATCTGGTGGCAGCTCCATACCAGTTCCCAATACCTCCACCTTTGTCTGTGTACCCACCACCTGACATAGACTTTAAGGATAATGCTAATGAGGAAGAAACAAATGAGGCTGACAAGGACTAAAGCCTCGATCTTTCAAGGAAGTCATCAGTGCCTAACTTTTTAATCTTTATACAGTGAGGACATTGCATATGTTAAGTTTGTGGGTTCATTTTGATAATTTTGATAATTGCATGTTTATTTAAGTATTTTAGGGTATATTGCATGGTAGAAGTGCATTTTAGGTTGTGTTTGACATTTAGTTGGGTGAATCAAGTGTAAATGACATAGTATCTAGTTTTGGCCAATGAAAAGACTAGTTTGATAGTTTTAACTTTAATAGAATTGAAAATTGATGCTAAGTGAAGACTTTGATTATGATATTAATTATGTTTATCTGAAACTCATGTTAACAATGAAAGCACATAAGTAACTGTTTTGGTTAATTTAACTCAAATCTTTACATAATTTATATCTTGTGAGAAAATTTGGGATAAAATTTGTTAAAATCAGTAAAAACATATATGAAGACAAAAGTAAGTAAGAGACTGACTTTGGGGGGATCTTGGGTGTATAAAAAAAGAAAAAGAAAAGAAAAGGTTGGCTTAGTTTAACTTTATGGCCATTGTTACTCGGATAAGTATGCCCTAGGGGTGTCTTTACACCCAGCGCCCTAAAACCAACTAGTTTGGGAGTCATTGGTGGAATGTTTGCTAAAAGGGTAACTATGCAAAGCCTAAGAGAGTTGAACATTG
This sequence comes from Panax japonicus, assembly GCA_020205505.1. Classification (NCBI taxonomy): domain Eukaryota; kingdom Viridiplantae; phylum Streptophyta; class Magnoliopsida; order Apiales; family Araliaceae; genus Panax; species Panax japonicus. The sequence continues at coordinate 48,356,414 of CM035108.1, read as the reverse complement.
CACAAGTCAGAAAAAAATAATGAATAATCACCTGACTAGTTTAGTTTTGTGGCTTTTTCTACTCGAGTTATTAGATCCGTAGGGGCGTCTTAACACCTAGTGCCCTAAAGCCAACTGGTTTGGGAGTCATTGGTCAAAAGATTCATACATAGGTAGATTTGAAAAGCCTAATAAAACTAGATAATACACACGTCTGTGAAATAATAAAGTATGATGTAATAGACCTTGTTGATACCCCTTTGCTTAAAATTTGTTTATGATAGTCTGATTGGATGTATTTACCGTTATATTTAAGTAAAACTGAACTTTCTTTTTAAGAAGTTAATTATGTGGGTGATTTGAGTTATGATTAATCAAAATATTCTACTTTCACACACACAACATGGTTGATGACAAGTATAACTGATGAAGTGGTTAGAAGTTGGTAATTTGGTATTGTATGTATCTTTAAGGCTTGGTATTGGATGTTATGCTAGTTAGTTACTTGATTCGTAGGCATATAGTTAGGTTGCAATTTCATTTGCATTGCATGGGGACACGTAATTGGTTAAGTTTGGGGGTATTTGATGAGTGGGTTTTATACCTACGAATCCAGTATTACTAAACTTAATTATTGTTATCTCTAAGTGTTTTTACTATCTTTTTATTTATTTTTGTGTTTATTTATTTCAGGATGGAGCTAGATGGGCAAATGGGTCATTTTAGAGGAGAAAATTCATTAAAACTTCAAGCTGGATGGCATTTTTGTAATTTTGAGGTATCAGTCAAGTGCCTAGGCGCTTGGAATTGCACTAAGTTGAGCGCCTAGGCACTCATACACACCCATAGTTGATTTTTTCTGCTTCTGAGTTAGATTTTGAAGCCAAATAGGAATCTTGATGAAGGTTTGGACCAATACAAATAGGAGAATACTTCAGAAAACACGTATCAAGTAAATTATCAAGACAATTGCAGAGAGAACAACGAAGAAAAAACACGAAAGAGGATTGCAAAGGCTGAAGATCAAAGAAAGAGTCTAGGAGCAAATTCAGAGTTTCTTCTTCTCTTCTTTAGTTTTTATTCTTTGTAATTATCTAGGATGTTTGGATTATTAATATTGATGATGTTTTCCTTATTCATTATGAACTAAATTTTAATTAAGATTGCAACAGAACTTGGTATGTAGTTTAAATTAAACCTTCTCATTGAATGAAAGTTGGTTTTTATTGAATCATTTATTATATCTTGTGTTTATTAATTAATTGTTTGGCGAACAATTACTGTGATAATCAATATAAAATTAAAAAATGGAGTATAGATTTTGATCTGGATATAACAACATATGCTCATATAATCTAAATATGGTTAATATGATTAGCATGTAGGATAGGAATATACATATGTGTCGTTTGTATCCATTGAAAGAATTTGTGCTTAAAACCCTAATTAACGTGATTCACATAGAAATATAGTGAGTGATTAACTACGGTATTCCTTATAGTTTTGTATTAAAGATCGGATTCAGAAGGATTTGTTCACGTGTCTTTGAAAGAAGTGTGTGAGTACTATAAAACATTCTTGATAATGATTTGTATTAATTAATTGAATTAAATGGAAAGAAATTAATTTAAATGAAATACCAAGAAAATTTGTAATCTTAACATGTTAAATCTGCATTAATCTTTTGAACTTTGATCTAGTCATTAGTTTTGTTAATTTTAATTTTCAAATCACAAACAATATTTCTTAGTTTATATTAGGGTTAATTGAATTGAAATTGGTAATTAATAAAAATTAATCTATTTCCTCGTGAGAACGATATCCTTACTTGCTAAATATTACGATTAAACGCGTATACTTGTGTGTTAAAGTGCTAGTAAGAAAATTAGGCAATAATTCCCCTTGTTGCCGCTCCCTCCATTGGCTTCTTTCTTTGGGCAATTCCTTGTCATATGGTCAATTGAATCACATATAAAACACCTACTGTTTTTCTTTGGATTGGGACAGTTAGGAGAGATGTGTCCCTCCTACCCGCACTTGTAGCACACTAACTTACCTTTCGGCCCACTCTTTAATGTTTCTTCTCGCGAGTCTTGCAGGCTTCAACCTTCTTCTTAGGGTCCCCTTGTCTATTTTCAGTATTCTTGGAATTATTCCACTTCCTCTTCTATCTGGTGCCACTGCCATCGCCCACGTCGGTCTTGACTGATCCCTCAATCTTACCCTTATTCTTTCTTTCTTTATTGTAGAGGCTCAAGGTCTCACTTCCTCCCTCGGCTATTATAGCCTTTTTTAGGATCGTTCCAAACAATCCTATTTGCAAAACAGACAACTTATGGTAGATCCAGGGTTTTAGTCCCTGCTTAAACCTCCTCGTCTTCCTCTCCTTCGTATCAACCTGATGCGAAGCAAAACATGCCAGTTCATTAAACTTGGCTGCATATTGGGACACCGTCATGTCCCCTTGTTTCAATTCTAAGAATCGCATTTCCATGCGGCTCTACTAACTCTGAAGGAAATAGTTCTCAAAAAATAATTTCTTGAACCTATCCCACACAACTACTCTTGTCCCGGCCTGACTCTGGTTGGCCTTACACCAGAAGTTAGCCTTACTTTTCATCAAGTAAGTAGAAAAAACTATTTTATGCTCCTCACCTTTCTTGGCATTAACAAAAACCATTTCTATATCTTTAATCCATCACTAAGCCTCTATAGCCTCTGTAGTTTTGAACTCCTTGAAACTATTCCCTGGCACAACCGTCAAAACTACCCTTACGTTTGCGGGATTCCTCTATTAGAATGCCTTTCACAATAAATCTAACAATTATTGAACGGGATCTCTAACCCTATTATCGTTCTCATTACGAGACTTTGCCTCTTCATTTCTTTGTCGTCTTTTTGGCGTCTTTTTCTGTTAAAAATAAAATAATGTTATTATTATTATTTTATTTTTCATTCTCTTTAAGAATTTTTATTCAATGCAACACATTCACATCACAAGCATAGTTAATAAAAACTTTATATTAATATGCTTCATTTTTTACATTTCATATATAGCTATCCGTTATATTTACATGGCATGGGACCTCCAACTATTTACTTTTACATCCCTCTATTAGATACAAAAAAGAAGGGATTTACCTATTCTAATCATTAACTTATATACAAGTTATGATTTACAAAAGTTATCCTGCTATATATATAAAAAGCAGGGATTCACATTCCACAAATATATAATTACACACTTATATATTTACATAATCCCGCTCCTCTACCACTATGTTCACCGCCCTCTACCGAGTGATGGTGTGCAAGGTCTATCCGTCCTCTACCGAATAAAAGACCGCCACGTCGATGGTACGATCCACAGACTTCGAGTATGAAAAGTACATCTTATCTGCCTTGTGCTTGTGTACTCTTACCTCATGCTCAAGATCATTTGCGTGATCCTAATACCTCATCCTCTCAAGGATTTCCTCCTTCCAATAGGTGTTTATCGCCTATTTCTCCATCTGAAGGTCGTGTGCCTTCGCCTCATACAATTGAGCCAAATTATTGGCCTCGTGGAGCTGGATGCTAAGATCCGAGTTTTGATTTATCAAATGGTGCACTAATGCACCCAATTGAACCAAAGTTTCACCTCATTTACCTCAATCTCCTCGAATCCTCCTCGGACTCTACTTTTGTTGTTGGTACCCTTGTACCCTCCTTATCCCCTACCTCATGTGGTAAAGGCTATTGTGTAATGCCACCAATAATCCCGACTGGAAAACCAACATCATACCCATATTATGAAGGATTCTCTTCCTCACTCTCTACTATGATCACCGGCACAGGCTCAAGTGCGGGTATAGGTGGAGCAACCAGCTACTCGACTACAACATGGATATCCTGATATATATCACCTCCTGACATCTACATTTAAACAATTTATCTAGATTAGTACATTTCATCTAATCACATTTGATATTACAAATAACAGTTCAATTTATGTTATTTTTACTTCTTTAGACTTTTACTGATGAATTTCCTCAATTCATGTCTTACCAACTCTATCTGAGTTTCTTTTTCTTTCTAACTTCTCTAGGTTACAGCCTAAGGTGCCCCCACCTAAGGTTTCTAACCTACAACTTTGAAACCAACTTGAAACGCCCCCAAATCTGAGTACCTTTAAACTCCTAACATGGTGCTTCACAGTACTAAGCATAATCTTTCATCTATTCATACATTCATACTAATAAAAAAAAGTAATTACTAGCTATTACAGTTCTATTATCACATACCCAGGTTCTACGACCTTTAAATTTTCTTGACATGATAATTAAAGCATTAATTATTTATAATAAACCTATCTATTACAGATAAGATCTACATCCTCTTATCCATTCATTTTGCCTTTCCGCTTGTTTTTTCCAGAACTTTGCACACGCCCAGTTTTTGCTGAAAACATTAAATTTTAAGCAAGAATGAGCATTTACATGCCCAGCAAGTATAACAGTTGCTTATAAAATAACAAAATCAAGAATCATGTTTTCATACTTCTAAACCTTCAACAACTAAACAAAAGTTATGAAGAAATCTCAAATGATAGGAAATTACTTCCTTTGTTTTTAAAATATATTTTTGAAAGGACGTACTGACTTTAGCTGTGCGGTCATAAGATCTCGAACTTTTATTTTCATTCAAAAAGGTTTAAACAGCTATTCTGCTGTAAACTATCAGAACTTACTGGCACGTTGGGTGATCAGCCCTTTGTACCCTATATTGATCAATACTATATGGCGAACGACTTATTTTGCCTTCTTCCGTCACTCGACATACATGTCAATAATATAAAACATTTCCCCCAATATTAGTGTTGTTCATTGTCATACTGAATCCGTACCAAGTAGAAATTTATTTGGAAACTTAACTTAAACTCAATAACAATTCGAAAGATCATAACTAGATCATTGAAAAGTTTTAACATGTGTCTAACCGATACAAATAGAATTGACATATCTCTTAAACAGTTCATACATATCAGAACTTTGAAAACTTGAACAATTTATGCGTTATAGCAAAACTTAACAATTTATGTATTATAGCATAGGTAAACACTTATACAACCAACAAGAGTTTGTATAAGTCTGAAGTTTACACAATCATTAAACATTGTGCAAACCAAAGCATACATAAAGATTATTCATAAGAATATACATCCATATACTTTAAACCAACATTCAAGTAAAGATTGAATGGAGTGAGAATACTTACTTTAGCGGTCTTTAATACTTTAACGTTAATCGCCCTTTGTAAGTCTTACACATTCAGTGCATATAACATACCAATTAGCCATATATAAATGTCACTCATGGTTTACATTAACTCTATTCCATGTTTTATAGTGTTCGTTTCATCAAAATCAAAACATTATTTAAGTTCATTAACATTCGACTCGGTGTTTTGACGTTCGTACGTTGTATGCCCAAATTTTTTAACCCGAAAGCTTAACCGACACGCCATTGTGTATGATTAACACATCCAATACATCTACCATTCCTTGATTTACATTTCTCTAGATTATATTTTCAAATTCCAATATTTAGAACTCAGAAATACTAGTGAAACATGGCTCAGCGCCACAGCTATTCGAAGAAATCATCACGGTTTACCTTCGATTACATAACATCCCTAAAAAGGCTCATTTTAGACTTTGATCCCGTCCTTATCTCTCAATTCTTAAAGAATGAAAGTTGAAGATATACTTCTTGTCTTTCCAGATCATCTTGAATCACCTCAATCGGAGTTTATACGAAAGAGTTATGTTCAATTTACTAAAGGACGTCCAGACTATTCAACCTATTGCGGATCCAGCGCGGGATGCGCTCAATTTACTCTATGGTCAGCGCAGGACACGCTAAACCTGTTGTATCTCTTTTAAACTTTGTCAAATTTTTGACTTCGCACAGTTTCAATGCGCTTACTTTAACATATCATAACATGCTCGTCCGATATCGGAATGAGCTCTTTTTTTGCGTATGTTTCTTCTTTGTAACAAATTCTTCAAATCCCCCTGGGTAGAAATTTTTTTAAAATTCTTTAACTTGTCGGGAAATCGGCTCAAAAACCTCTCGGGGGCCATTTTTCATCGAAAAATCGTTTTAACGACAATTTTTCTAAACTTCACAACTTGTTCATCCGAAGTCGGATTGAACTCATTCTTGAGCCCACGACTCACATATTCACCCAACTACATAACCCTGAGAATGAAATATTTTTCAGAAGTGTTAACTACCCGTACACTTGGCCCAAAAAGGGTACCAAGCTAAGGTTTTTCATACTTAGACTCTTTTTACGAAAAATTTCGCCATAACTTCGTTATGGCGTATTTTTCCTTCGTTCTACTTGAAACACTTCCACAAAATAGTTATTATTTCATCTATCAAAATCATACAACAACATATAAACAAACATGTATTAAAGTCCGTTTATAGTCCAGTATTATCTTGTTTAACCATCCTCATGCTTAGGCTTAAATTTTATTCTTTGATTTACTTGACATACATGTTTAGGGTGTTTTAACATATTTAAAACTCATAAACCTTATCTCTCCAAGATCTTTTATGATCTATCATCAGATAAACACAATCACCAACAAGGCACTTCTCTAACAAGCTAGAAAGCTTTAAAATAAAAGGGATGAAGTAGATGAGTTGATGTTCTTACCTTCTTCTTCCTCTTAAGCTTTGATCTTTGCTCTCTCCATTCTCTCTAACACTTAGCTTATTTATGCAAAGTGAAGAGATTATACTTTGGATTTGGTATATATAAAACCTATTTTCCACTTAAGTCACACAAGGTCTTCCTCCTCATGTTTAATAACTTACTAATCACTCCCTTCAGTTAGCCTAATCAAACCACAATTAAAATTAACTCAAGGCACTTAATAGCCACTTAATGGTCAAGATCACTTAATGGGGAACCAAGCACTTAATGCCTATACCTTAGGTGTGGTGACTCATGCCTCATGACTCACCAAATGTCCCCCCAAACCTCCAAATAGCTGACCATATATGGCCATTTTGCCCTCGCTTTTTGCTTGGATAAGGTGAGTCGTCACCTTGTTTATCCCACATGGGATAAACATTGCTTTGCTTTGTTTTGCTTTGGCTCCGAGTTTTAGGATTTAACCCTAAGACTTGAGCCATAGCTCAACCCTAAGTCAAGTCATCATAAACCCTTAGCTCTTCTCTTGGCTAAATCCTAGTCAAGCCTTCTCAAACCCTAGACTCAAACATTGGCTCAACCCTAGCCAATTCTTCATTTCTTAGCCAAGCCTCTTAATTCTTATGCTTAGTTAGTCTAACTAATTCTAGTTAGACATTTTCGTATCCAATTAGGTTTTCTAACTTTCTCAATTAATTTTCATAATCCGTTCGGTTAGTCGAAAAATCAACTTTCGATTTTCGAAAATCCGATTTCGCCACCGATTCCCCTTTTCCGAAGAAATGCTACGTCGTAATTCAAAAATTCCAAAAAATAAATTTGCATTTTTAGCGCAAATAGTATTTTTACGTCTTTTCTCGAAAAAAATATTTATTTTACACATTTACCCTCTAAACACTCAAAAACACGCACATAATTCGAAACGCAATCATATAACGACCATAAGCCACATAAAACACAAATTATCAATAAAATCTCATTTTATTAATTAATTTTACATAATCTCATTTACAAAGATTGTTCGATCATTGCGATCATTACAAATTTCATTGATAGAAGAAAGTCGCGAGGAACGTGCAAAATGCAGAAAGAGAACGAACTACAGATGAGTTTGAAATATGGTCATGATACAAGAATATTGGATTCTTGCATGAGCAAGCTCCAATCCAACAAACATGCTGCAAAATAATTAACAGTAACCAGCAAGAAAGCCTTTTGATCTCAACATTATCACTAAATAAACATGCTCCCCTAACTGATGAGAGTAATCACAATCTCAAATCCACTGTCGGGGATCCACAAAATCTGCCCATCCATCCAGATATATACCCTTGCTTTCACGTATAAATAGCTCTAGCTGAATGAGCTTCCTTAGCGAGAATCCAAGAGTGCAATTTCTCTCCAAAATCTCTTCATTTCTCTAATGATCCACATCAATTAATAAGACGGATACAAGTTATCACTTGGAAGCTATTGCCAATAGCATCACATAATTTCCAAGTCACAAGTTGCATCATTGAAGCGGAAATGGAAAAAAGCCAGTTTACGTGTCTACAAACAGGTGAAGAGCATAATGACACTTAAAAACTGTTAGCCTTGTTCCAGTATTTGTACAGAATATACATTAGTCCCAAACACGTCTGACTTGCACAGCATAAAGTCGGTGCCGCTACTATGTTAGCACGAAAAGGCTATAAATGCCGACAAGAACCGGAGTAACAGCTATACCTAACCAGACTACGTGCACATTGAACACTTTACATTACATACGGATGCCAACTTCTAAGTAGAGAAGGCAGTTTCCATTGCTCGGAATATTGACCCAGTATCAAATCGGAAGTTTCTGAAGCTCCTGCCAGGGCCTGTGGCAGAAGAAAGAGAATCCTGCTTAGGTTTAATTAGTGGAGATTCTGTTGTCGTCGTGCTGCTCCCTGTAGAACTGTTTTTGGCTTTCCAGACGCAGATTCCTTCAGAAAATAATTATATTTTCATCAGCAGAAAGAATCAAGATAACAATGCACCAGCTTTGGTTCAGTAAGGAAATCGCAGGTTAGTCTAACTTATGCCAGGAAAGGGGAAAATACAGATGAAATCATAAAATAAAATTTGGAGCCTAAGCCTAAATTTTAGCCTCATAGGCATTAAGCAGGGAGCAATATGCAATTCCTAAGCAGCTTTATATCAAAATGTGAACAAAATGATTGAATTTGAAAAGACCAGGGTGATTACAAAGATCAGGTATAGTTCTTTAGTTTTTTTTTTCCTATACTACTTCAAGTTTTGTGGCCCTGGGTAATTTTGGTGTGACAGACCTATCAAGTGGACCCTTGGAAACATAGAAATAATCCTAAATAAAATTTTGATTTAAACTATTAAAGAAACAAAATCTACCCACTATCAGAAGTAACTACCTCTCATAACTAGGAAATTAATTGTCTACTAAGTGTCCCTAACTAGTAAACAATAACAGAAAAAATTACAAGGAAAAAAAATGGCTGTCAATTTAATAAGAAACATGATGAAAAGTTCAGGAAGGTAATAGTAAGGTTTACCCTGTCCAGAACTTAAGGCTCCAGGTCGGTCAGGTCAGATGTGAAACTGAAGTGTAAGCCTTATAGTTAAACAGGTTGCACCTATGTCTTTCCCTAACCCTACCTTGTCTTGGATCAGACCAAGTTCATATTTTGCCAACTAAAATCACTTTTCCACTTTTTCTTTATGGTTGATCTTTGTCAACCGCAGACAAACCACCAGAAGACTACAATTAGCAGCATTTGCAAAGAATTATCAAATAACCCCAAGCCATTACGGCATTATCTAATGGCATTTTTTATAATCACCATGCCCATTGCAGTGAAATGGGAAAAATATATGGAGAACATAAAGAATCAAGAACAAAAGAAAATGTTTGAAAATGCCAAGACCAGTAGATTAACTTCACATTGACCCATCTGTCAAGTTGGCTCTACATTGGTTCTTTCCAATATTATGGCAATATAGATGGATTGCATAATGCAGTATTCAGGACAATGAAAGCAATTGATATAGGGGTAAAAAAACAATGGTATGGACTCTGCACGTAAACACTAGTATCTCTTGATCGCAACAAAGACGGATAGTTTTGAGTCTTTTGACCAATATCAACCCAGAAAAAAATTCATGAATTCTCAATGTTATTAAAATTTTAATGTACTTTTTGGTGATTACATCACCATTTAAGTTTTAAAGAGACAAAACCCTAATCCATGAAAAGTAAAACTTTAATGGATTTTGAATAATGGAATAAGAAAATTTAAAACTTAATGGATTAGTAAACCTAATTACTACCTAAATAACAAAAATCTCTACTTACTATAAATTAAATATTAAATCCCTACTTATAATAAATTATTTGAAAATGCCAAGTCGATTAACTTCACATTGACTAGGCCTGGCAATTTCACCCGACCCCGATGGGGCCCGACCAAATCCGACCCTAATAGGACCCGGTTTTTAAAACCCTACAAAGTCAGGGTAGGGTATGGATTTGGACACTCAGCCCTGTCCCTGACCCGTTCAGTTATCATATATACATATATAATTCTATATTTATTTGTTTTGTTCTTTCTCTTTGGTTTATTCTAATAGGTATTAAAGTTGGGCCCCTTCTTATGGGCTGGGCTACACTAATTCATAGAGTCGGACCTTTTCAAGATTTAGTGCTTCTCATTATACGTACTTAACTTGCAAACAAAGTATGTGTTTAACGATTAAGAAAATTTCCCCAAATCGTTTGTTCTTATCCTTCCCCGCAAAATCCCTCTGTGCTTCATCTTTTCTTCCCAGAACTCTGCCTTTCTTCCCCTAATCGAAGTTGTTGGTTGTTAGGATTTCGCCCAAAAAATATAAAAAGATTGAAGAGAAAGCAGATAGTTGAAGCAAATAAATGAAGAAATGTGTGATAAATTCGTCGCTCTGTTCATTTTCTCCAACAGCATGGCTCTGTCTCACAATCAGTTATCTCATCTCATTGGGGACAGGCGGGGAGGGGGTGAGGCGAGGTGGGGCAGGGATCTACTCACTCGGGGCAGCGCGAGGCGGGGATGGGAGAGAGAATTTTACAGTCGGGGCAGGGATGGGGGAGAGAATTTTATAGGCGGGGCGGGGATGGGGAATTGTGCCCCGGACCAAACCTGCCACATTGCTAAGCCTAACACTGACCCATCCATCAAGTTGGCTCTACATTGTTTCTTTCCAATATGATGGCAATAGAGATGGATTGAATGATTCAGGATTCAGGATTCAGGACAAGGAAAGAAATAGGTAAAACTAAAGATTACCCCACTATAATTGGCACCTTCTACTTATTACCCGACTAAATTTTAAAATATGTAATTACCACACCGAACAGACCATATTTGGGAGGCTCTGCTCTACCCACAACGTCGTCAAAAAACACCTAGCCCCTCCGACAGAGAAAAATCTGCCTGAAAATCCTAGATCTGTCAGGCTCTCTGCGGTCTTGAAAGTTTCAATGGAAAAATAAATGACAACAAAGACCTATCTCTTGATTCATGAAGAAACCCAGAAAAGCCCCAAATTTATCCCCTAATCTTGAAACAACCAAAAACTTTACAAGATCTACAACTTCAATTCAATATTTTCTTCCCTTCTCTCTCTAAAGCTCCGGTAGCCATGACTACGGCAATGGGGCATCAACTCCAACAAGGTGAAGAAAGAATCAATTCCCATGGAAAGGCTAGCTGCAAAGCTCAAAGCGCTTGATCCTTGGTGGTGTCCCTTCTCCAACTCTGGTCCTCATGCTTGATTGCTTCTGTTTTTTTTCTTTTTTCTTTTTTTCCAACATTTAAGTATTGGCTACTGAATTATAGATCTCCATATTTTAAAAGTCATCAATTAAAATTTAAAGAAGACCAAGTCAACTACGTATAATTGGCCATGTCATTTTTACTTTCTTTTGTTATTTCCTGCCACGTATGAAAGTATAAAATCAATTTGACGCCCGTTCAATTTATTTAATAGAGTGATGTAATTTTCAAATTTTTATTAGTTGAATCGGGCAATTGCATATTTTAAAAGTTCAATGATGTAATAAATAAAACGTGTCGATTATAATGGTGTAATCCTTAGTTTTGCCAAAAGAAATTGATGTATAAAAAACAATGGTTTAGACTCTAGATCTAAACACTAGTATCTCTTGATCGCCACAAAGATGGATAGTTTTGAGTCTTTTGGCCGATCAACCAGCAAAAAAAATCATTTTAACTTTTTAGGGATTATATCACTACTTCAATTTTAAAGATACACAACATTCGAATCCATAATGGACTAGGAAAACTAAAACTTCAATGGATATTGAAAATCAAATTCATATTAATGGAATAAGCAAACCTAATTACAAGCTAAATATTAAAAATATCAACTTACTATAAATTAAATATTAAAATCCCTACTTATATGATAAATTACCCTAAATCTCTAATTATTTAAGAAAATACCAGACTGCATCAATTTCTACCTAATTAAAGAAACTAAAGAATAAATAATTAATCTACGACTGATGCATTCCTCATCACTGGATCTTGTGTGATTAATTTCAAAACTCATTCGATGAGAAAATATGGTATGGAAAGTGCCGAACCTTATTTTGCTCCAATTATTTGTATCACATTCACTCATAAGGTTCACATTAACATCACAACTATGGCACTTGTTTTGTTTCTAAATGTAAAAGAGATAAAGCTTCAATTTTTTGCAATAAAAATTCATCAAAAGGAAAAGAGGAGACCAAACCTTTCATAGGAGCATTAGGTTTTGGCTCTACCGGGGGCTGATGTGCCGAGATCCATGCTTTCAAAGATCTACAATACAATGATGAATCTTACATTGAGCAAGAAGGTAAAACCTATTACGAGATTTCATTTAATGCCAATATACTCACGCTAAGAATGGGGAAACCATGTAAAGCTTGAGACCGGTGATCCCACGAGATATTACATCATCACTTGTTGTTTGAAGTTCATCAAGCCGATGCCATGCTATTTCCTGCAAGCAGATAAAAAGAAAGCACATTCCCAGCATAATAAGTGTTACAACTCTTCCTCCTTCATCAAATAGAAAATAAAAGAATCATAATCCATTAATCCTACTCGCCCTTTTTATTGCTAAGTTGCATCTTTGTGTGTAAGTAAACTATTAGGGCTTCTCTTATTATTAATTTACAATCAAAAGACTTGGCAAAAGTAAAACTAATCAAGGAAATGAAAGGATACAAGACAAAGCTAATGTTGAACAACGGACCGCAGCAGGAAAGTAATAATAGTAAAATCTATACAGCTGAAACATGGCTGAAAACTAAAAATCACAAGATGACGCTACAGTGGAGAGTGAGAAACAACACTATTTTGGTTATCACTCTTTGTTGAGGTAACATTTTCTATCAATAAAGATCCTTTTATTGCAAACAAATCATAAAAAGGACTAAATTGGTTCATCTACAACAAAAATAGATTAAATTATTGCTTTAATATACAGTTCAATACAACACCATATCTGAAAGAGAGAAGCATTCTGATGTAGGAGGATCCGAGTCCGATGTTGTTGAGTTGTCTGATAGTACATTGATGGTTTTGAAATACCATGAGTTAGTGGATCGGAGCAAGGATGACGGACATTGATGTCTTTGGGGTCGAGAGTTCGGCTTCGGAGCTCAGTTGACTTCAGAGTTGGGCTTTGAAAACTTCGGGAGTTTGGGATCAGATTCCTTCAGGAGTTTTCTTCAGGTCTGGCTTCGAGCATTCTTATTTTTATGGAAGTGTTTATTTATTAAGAAGTGACTCTTTTCTAGTTAATTAAGGCATAATTAATAGAAGTTTGTTACCGTGATTATATAGGGATGTTGTTACATTTTGATAAGAAAATATTTTAGCTATAAAGTTCGGCTTGTGGGCTGAATGAAAGGGAGTTTTTTTTATTTGATAATATTAATTTAAGCATCAAAGAGGTTTCTCAGTGTTATGGTTAATTCTCTTGCTTTCTTTGCTTGTGAATTTTCTGTTAAATTAGCCCGCTCGCTATTCTGCACAAAAGAAAATTTCAGAAACCCTTTCATCTTGTTTTGTAGTAAGCCCCATGAATAGATCTTAAGTTCACTTTTACTTGATCAAGAAAAAGTTCATTTTCACCATTAACCATATTTTTCTATAAGGAATCACCCACCGGCCACTGCACTGTTGCAGTGCCTGAAGAACAAATCAGTGGACCATACTTTTACGAAGGAGACGCTATTGTTCAATCATTTGTAGGTACCAAGAGGTAAAATGTCCCAAATACTCTATAATGCTATCTCCAACGAACTAAACACTAAACTCCAGGAATTCCTATGCATTCTTGGGGTAGGGTTGGGGGGAGAGGGGATGGGAAATAAAAAGTAAAATACACTGCAAATATAGTTTGATTAGTTTCTCTTGTTACATCATCTTTCAGCAGGAAGAAGTAAAATAACTAGAAATGATCCGACCTTCAATATGAGAAAAGAACAAGTAGGCATAATATTTTAATAATATTAAAACTATGTATCAACTAGTAGGAAGTAATTATAAAAAGAAAAGTAAATAAAATGTGGCTAATTTTTCCAAATGTGATATGGAAATTAACATACACTGATCTCTTTTTTGGTGAGTGGGGCAAATGCTGTATCTTCTTTCACACCAGTAACTATGTAGAGCCGCACCCTCTGCTGACCAAATATCATTTCAATGTACTCCTCTTTGTTAAGAAGTTTTGAAAAATCAAAACCTGTTTCCTCCAGAACCTGCATTCAACATGGAGTAAGTTTGAACTCAATGAGCTTTTGTCTGCATGTGTACATGTAAATAACCTGCCTTACGGCCCTTACCCCCAATCCCCCAGTGGAGGCCAGAGGGTGTTGGGGGGGAGGGAGGATGGAATAGAAGCATATATATTTCGGAAATATTCAAATATTTAGGATGTATATCCAACCAGAAGCAATGCTCAGGTATCATTTTTGGTTCTTGAATCTGAAGTACGGCTAAGAGGAAGGGAAAAAAGACCTGATGCCAAAATGTAAGGCATTCTCAAACTGCACAAAGACTAAAAGTAAACACCATCCAGTATTTGGGAATTAGAGCTGCATGTTCCATATGAATATTTAAGTATATCTTCTACATATGATTCTTTAGAAATATTCTAAACAATGTTACTAAAAACAATTAGTTTTGTTTATGGAATGGAAAATTAATACGCTATGTGATTAAAAACGTGGTATGCTAGGGAGCGGGGTTGCTTTCTTAGTATATATGCTTAGAATTTGTCAATTTGTCTCTAGAGTAGGCACAGTTTTCTCTTATATAGTACATGATTAATTGATTATAAATAGAATATCCTAAGTTCGATATTTACTCTTTCAAGTTCTTATTATTGGAGCTAGAATGTAGAATTTGTAGAATAATAGCATTACATTAAGTCATGATCTGTGCTACTGTAATTCAGTATTGACTTGGGAAAATTTAATGTGGTCTTTTGCTCTTTTTAGACATCACCTTTTGCTAACTTGCTATTTACATTTGATCTTTTAAAGATGAATTATTTTTTCCCAGTATTACTTATCAAAGCTTCTGTCCTACAAAGATAAAACCAGAGGACATAGAAGAGATATGTTTTGAATCGCCAATGTTAGTGTTCCTAATCAGAAGTAAACCATTCTTGGAAATGAGATCTTTCTGGTTCTCTGATCATAACATTGAGACCTACTGGTATCCATGCCTTGAATATCAATGATCTTTATAAGGTGTGTAGGCCTCACAAGGATATCTCCAGACATTTAGACATTTGTTTTATGCGTATGAAGAATGATGAGATGCATTTTCATTTATCTTTATCTTGTCCTCTTGCTTGTGGTTCGTGAACTATATTTTTGAAGTGTTGAGGGAGGTGTGAGTGTTTCCCTCCTCGGTAGAAGATTTGGTGCTTACTCAGTCAGACATTTTGTAGTGAGGAAAGAGGTCAAGATGCAAGACTTCTTAAAGATTCTTATTAATCTGGACAGAGCTTAATGCACGACTTATTTTTATCTTTGGCCTAGTTGCGAGATAGGATATATTTCTTGCTTCTCTTAGGCCTCTGGGTGCATTTAGGGGTATTTCTGTGTCTTATCTTCGTATAAATTGGAGAGCTGACCCTTTAGAGTGTTCTCTTTTTATTTCCACTTGCTCTAGGGTGGGTGAACTCCTTGCCATTTGCCTTATAGACGACATTAAATTAGATAATTTTATATTTATCAAATAAAGTTATATGATATTTATCATAGATTTACTAGACCTTGTTTGATTTATTGAATAATAGTGAATCACGATGATTGACGAGTATTAATACCATACCATTTTTTAAAGCACAAGAACAATTTTAGCTTTTGCAATTAATGCCAATGAAAACGTTAACTGAATCCAGTTGAACTGAGCCAAATCAAGTCAAGCTGAGCTGATTAGCCATTTTAAATATATTAATAATTGGTAATGAATGGAGTAGTTCACCATGTTTTGAGTTTAGATGCTGAACTTGTTCGATGTGAATGTCAGACTTTGTATTTTCAATAGGTTTGGCAAGATGCGGGTTGGGTTGATCTTTATAGGCTATGAGTTACTTAAAAACTAAAATCAGATAATCTATTTTTAATATAGATTATATAGTTTGGGCCCATATAGTTATGGGCTGAGTCTAAGTCAGCCCATATTTCAACAAGACCAACTGATAGCTCCTTGCTCTCTCCCTCCTCATTCCTAGACAACTGACAAGTATGCAATGTTTTCTTTTCTTTCTTAATCTAGACAGCACAACGCTGCTAATGCAAGACTTATTATAGATAATTATTTCTATTGTTAGCCTTGTTGCGATATAGGATATTTGTCGCGAGATAAGAAATTTTTTGTCGCTTCTTTATGAGCCTATACCATGGGTGCACTCGGGTATTTCTGTGTCTTTTTAGAGTGTTCTCTTTATATTTCCAATTGTTATAGAGTGGGTGGACTATTTGTCCCATATGCTTGTATTCTCTCTTCTGATCTACTACAAGTTGTTCTTTTATAAATAAATTTGGATGCTCGACTACTTCATCCTTCTCATTAGTGAAGCAAGCTGCAAGCAAACTGAAACCTGTGACTAGACATGTTTTTAGTTACTCGAAACATCAAAATTATCTGTGTCTTGCTCTCTTAAAGAACTTTTCAGACATCTAATCTAACATGTTGCTTTATTCCTAACACCCTCCCTCCCACCCCCCCACCCCCCAAAAAAAAAACAACACCATGGGAAGGTGGAGTTTTCTGTATGGGTAACCATATTTTACATTACCAACTGGACATAATTTATTTCCATTGGGAAACCTGCTTTTGCTAGATAGAGGGCACTGATGGGTCATCATCCATCCCTCTCACATGGGCATGGCTAGGTCGCCCGACCTAAAAACTAGTAAGAAACAATTAAACAAACCGATGACCTCTTGAAACTTTATCTAGCTTTCTCTCAACTAAAATCCAAGTTGACGTGTACAAATGTCTAAGAAGCATACTGCATACAATGGTCTAAGAAGTATACTGCATACTAACAGAAAAATCAGCCTCTCACTAAAAATTGTCATTATATACCATAAAAGAATAGTTTTCTACTCTCTACACTAACTTAATAAATGAAGATATCAGTCTATCAGTTATTGTGGCCTAAAGCTGAAGAGAAGTAATTTAACAGAACATTGTAACAGTAATAAAACTTCTATACTTCAGGAACTCCCATCAATTCACATCTCAGAAGATCCAGTATTTATCAACAGTAGTTCTTTATATGAACAGATGAGGAATTATGAATAAAATAAGAGCACGACAATTTACTTCTCTGACAGCGCATTTATGGTCTTCTTCATCTTTGTTTTTCTTCCCACGTGGAAAACTCCAACTTGTTCCTTTCCATCCTTTCACTAGTAAACACTGCAGAGTGCACAAATTCAAGAATCATAAACTAGCAACTAATCTTCAAAACAAAAGCCAAAATGTTGACAGCATATAGATAAGTTTTTCCCAGAATAAAAAACACTCTACCTCTAGCTTATGAGCTTCCTAGTAGAATACAAGCCTGCTAAACACCTTGCTTGAACTATATTCAAACTTGAGCAAAGCACAAAGATGCTCAACAAAACAAGCGGAAGTAGAATGGACAAATACTTAGCTCAGTTTATTTGCAGCTCTCTTGTTATACCCATTTTGGCTTTGGCATAATATTCATATGACTTCCATAAAACAGGTGACAAATTTTTACAAGCTCTCTAATTTGGAGAAAGGGGGTGTTTTTATTTAGTGTGAAAAAAAAAACATAATTCTTTACAGGTGAAAAGGAGTTTAACACATTTTTTAAGAACATAAACTTAAAATTAGAATCTTACAAAATCCCACTGAGACCCTTAGGAGTCTTAAAAGCCTCCCTTTACAACCCAAACAAGGGAACTTCAAAAGTTAAGACTTCCAAACTACTATTTGATTACTTGAAATCAAATTCAATTAATCTTCTCACCAAAGCATAGCTTGGTGCCATAAAGAAAATATTTTGTTTAAACAATAAACTAGTCCCTTGGCCATATGTACCCTCTTACCCATCCTTCTTCAACAGTGGTTGAGGAAATAGATTTGGAAACTGCTGCAGTTTTTCAGTTATATGCACTATTCTAACATAAGTATTAAGTCTTCTCTAGTTATACACAATATCTGCACAAACCTCTTAAATATATGACCAGCATCCACCACGTTAATGTTATCACAGTTTGAACCTCAACACTTCCATCAACAGTCAGCATTTTGATTTTCCAATCATTTAAAACCTATTACCTGACAAACTTAACTAATCCCTTAGTGCGTAGATCTTGAAAGCTACATTAGCTTTCTTAAGAATAGAAAAGTTCAGTACCAAGTTTTATCAAGATTCATGGATGAACTTACAGCATCATCAGCCTAAATCTTCCAGGTCTCAGAAGTTTTCACAGTAAATGAACTATAGATTGCAAGAAATTTTATGCTTGAAGTTGAACGATTTTGTAAAAAAAATAATTAAAAATAAAAGAAAGTGGTTCCGACCAAATTACAATAATAGTACTTCATATATTAGATTCATTCCAATAAAGATCAAATAATATGCAAGCATTCATTTGGAGAGACCTTACCCGTTCATAAGTTTCATCCAAAATGATGGCTCCTGTTACAGGAACCCGAACCTTGTAAGAAGTGAAGTCCTTAAATATGTCATCTATATGGGTAACATATGGTTTTAAAACATCACAACTGTTAAACACTATGATGAATTAAGGATTACTAGAATAGTCAGGTTGAAGTATATATTGGAATAACAAGTATATATTTTATGATATATTAACGAATAAAACCAACCAAGTCATATTAGCCTTCTCTGATGTATTGAACACATTATGATGTGTTCGTTGTACATGCCATCACAGTTGAAGATAACAAAGCCTTAAAGATAGTCAGGTTAGGCACATGTTGCATAAAATTAAACAACTAATAATTAAGGCAAGTAAATAGGGATGAAGTCTTTCATAAATCAAAGAGTTATACAGCAAGTACAACATCATCATCAAGTTATAATGTGGATTAAATAAAATTATAATAAATCTAACATTGCAAAGGATACTTAAAGAGGTAAATTCCTTCAGAGTGAGTGACTTTAATGAAGGATTCATTTCCACCGAATTGTCCTCGTAAAACCAATGTGCATACTCCACAAGAAATAAAATTCTCTCAAATGATTGCTGATCTTCCTTTGGCACATTCAGAACAAACCGACTACATTTGAAATAATATAAATACTAATAAATAAGATGCAGATAATAATCTGAATCAGACAACAAGAACACAAAAGCAAACAAATTAAAACGATGATGAAGGCATAAGATAACTGCAAATGATCATAAACCCATAAAAAGAGGAGCACAAGAATTGGTAATACTATAAATTATATAAGACGTCTAAAGATAGAAAAATGGACACTAAGGTAATATACAATATGATCTTACAGTAACGACGGAAGCACGCACTCCCTATGCAATCAGCACTGATATAACTATGCGTGTGTAAATTTCCCAACTTCAGCATAAAATGGGTAAATAACCCAAAGTCTGAACATATGGGTTCCAAAAATAAAATCTTTTGAAATTGAGTACTTAATGCTTATCTTAGTAAGTTCTCCTCTTCTAATTTCCCCCTCCTGCCCTCTCCCAATACCCTTCAATCCACTCTTTTCCCCTATTTTGACATCAGAATTCAGTTCCAGTGATGTTTGATTTGCTTATAGTTTCCCCTTGTTGGGGAATGAAATAAATTATAGCTCAAACAATAATCAAAACAAATGGAAGTAAAGAACAACATTTAACAGCAGAAAAAATAATAATAGAAATTATTAATTAAAGCCCAAATTAATCACCCAAGACGTGATTCTAAGAGAACCTGCAGAGATCGTCAAGGAGTTCTTGAGGAGGGAGACGGTTCTTCAGTGGAGCGCTTGAAGATCGATGAAGCCCAGTCATTGTTTTCCTCTCACTATTGTTTGATCGAGTAATTGAAATTTGAAACCCTAATAAGAAAACTGGAGTATATTTCTACAAATTTGAATTGGATTGAGATGAAAAATGTAGTCCGATTGAGTCAACAATTAAGGAGGGAAATATCTTTATGTTTACTCCTCCTACTCCATTAGTACTCCAGTATTTATTTTGTTTTTTCTATAAGAAAAAAAAAACAAATTGTAAATTTAAAACATTAACCTTTTGAAATTAACGTCAGATATTTCACAAAAATTGAAACAACTAGATATAAAATCGGGCGGATCATTTTGTTAATAATAAATTTATACATATAATTAATAAATTAAAATATAATAAGAATATAGTAGATTATTGTGCGATGATTAAATTTTAATACTATATATTACATAGAGTTGAGTAACCGTTTTGTGCGCAAATAAATATTCAAGTATAGAATTAATTTAATCACTAAATCTATCTTAATAAAATACAAATAATTTTGAATTTTCCGCTCACTTAATAAATCATCTGGGCCATCCAAAGTTTGGGATAAATCCCACCGTTCATACATCTATATAATAAAATACATCTATCTATCTAATAATCTAATAATAATTTAATAAAATACAAATGACTTTAAATTTCCCGCTCACTCAATAAATTATTTTGGTCGTTCAAAATTTGAGATAAATCATATTGTCCATACAGTGCCGGAGGCACGGGACCCAACTAGTTCCAGAATATTATATAACAATTGTGTGTGTGTGTGTGTGTGTGTGTATATATATATATATATATTAATTTACTAATAAAAATGTCTATAATGTAACTAATAGGGTTGAAAATGGGTACATCTTTCATTCTTAAGCACTAACAAATATTTAGAAAATATAATGCACAATCTCGTCGAGTTGTTATATTGATATGATTGCAAGTGACATATTTGAAGTCTGTTACACATTACACTAACCTCACCTAGTCTCAAATATCTGACACAGGTACTTAATACATTTTAAAGAGTCCATGTATTATATACGCTTACTTGCATCAAAATTCTAGCATCCAAACGAAAGGAAAAACAACGAAATAATGTCCCAATTTTGGTCCTCAGACCTGAAGGAAAATCACATATTACATGCGGAAACTGAAAGCAAGAGAATAAATAATTATGTTGGATTTTCATGTCAAACAAACACCAATTCCAAAAACATACCATTATCGCATCGTGTCATACATAACACAATATTATAGTAAAAGAACGGATACATTGCCTCATTAGTTTTTTTATCTATTTTTGGCAATTGTATAGGCACTCATAGTATTACCATAATGCAAAAAAAAATATTAATGATCATGAAAATGATTTTTCGGATACTAATACTTAACAAATCATGCAAAACCACAATCCAGATAATATAATGCAATAGATTAAGAAGCCATAAATATAAACACCCTGAGATATAGTCCACAAAAATTGTCATAGCCCCTCCCATTGAAGGCACTGTCACCATAATCTGAATGTCTCCATATAACTCCTTTGCACTTTCGACATTATTTAGAATTGCAGGCCGCAAAATTATGTTGTGCTAAGCAGAATAAAATTCATGATGCACCTGAAATAATGCAAGAAACATGACAACAAAAATTTAACTATGCCAAGAAATGCATACACCAAATTCATTGCCACATTACCATTGAACCATAGGTACTAGGATTATCACAATTAAGTTGCTTCCAATTTAGGTCTTCAATTCAGTTTTGGAGGAATTCATCTGTAATAGATAATGTGCTATGGCTGGATAAATAATTTATTGTAGTTTTATTATTTGTTGCATCACAAATGCTGTTAGACAACAGTGAGGATAATTAAAGGGGAAATTAACTTGTAGTAGTAATAGAATTTAATAAGTGGTCAAAGAAGTAGGCAATATACCTATTTTTAAAAGTAACAAACTCAAGGATATCTGCATTTATAAGAAGTCTCGATCCGAACATTGAGTTTGACAAAGTTGATGTACCTAGTTAATGGCAGATGTTGTATAGTTAATAATCATATGTTTCATTAAAATAAAAGTGATAATACCTTTGCAGAACTTGATTTTTGCAAATTGTAAAACAATTATAATGTTATTTTAGTTTTTTATTTCAGTAAAGAAACAAATATGATTTGCAAAGTCATCCCACAAGGTGCAGCTCAATACATTATGACTGTAAGAAAAATACAATGTAAGATTAATTTAAATGATCATAATTATTAATAAAAGTAGTGTTAATACAGTTTGAAAAGTTACCTGTTATCAGTTAATTCAATATCAACTATCTTGCTCTGTTTACTATTGTTTGTGTTGACTTCTACATTCTCTAACGCAGTTAATTTTCCAATAACATCTGGTTATACGCAAGAGAATTATGTAGGTAAATAAAAAACTCAGTATGTAAAAACTTGATGTGACGCCCCCAAAATAGGTATACATCACCCATTTTGAGTCACCAAATACATGGTACAAAATTTAAATACAAACTTTATTTATACAATACGGCAAAAGCGTAGCTGAGAGTTTTTACACGAATATTGTCTCATAGACAATATCCAAACTCAAATTGAGTCCTCATTACATTTATTATCATACTATTTCATAGAATAGTGAGGACTACTACATCCACCATCTCGGACCGTCACTCTGTTCTCCGACTAGTCCCGGATACGTTCTCATTTCCTAAAGAGAACAATGAAAGCAAAAGGGTGAGCTCAACTAGCCTAGTAAGAAATATTATGACTAAGATAATGCAGAATAAGTTATCGTTAGTCTTCAACAGTGTTAAACTGAAAGAATATAATAAACAACAAGTTTAACTGCAGCGAAACAAACAATCCATTAGAAGAGTCCAGTATAACATGATATCTACTATCTTCTATGATTTAAAAGTTTATCATCAATTTTATCGCTGAGACTCAGCTTAATAAATAATACACTTCACTAAATTATCCATGCACTACGGACTAAGAATATTCATTAGTATCACATCCACGAATTATCTATACACTACTGGCCAAGGATATTCGTGTTATCACCAATGGTCATGATCATGCCAATAATTGTCCATCAATGTACTACGGGCCAATGAGGACTTTTACCACATCATTTGTAACATTATAGGCCATTATTATACCGAATTATCCCTGATCATAATTGTTACGCCCCCAAAATAGGTATACAACACCCATTCTGAGTCGCCAAATACATGGTACAGAAACAACTATAACTTTATTAATACAATTGTCGTGCGAAATACGACTGTGATGCCCCCAAAATAGGTATACATCACCCATCATGAGTCGCCAAATACATGGTACAAAATTCAAATATAACTTAATTATACAACAGTCGTGTAAAATATGACAAAACATAAGCTGTGAGTTTTAATACAAATATTATCATTTAGACAATATCCACACTCAATTGAGTCCTCATTACATTTATTATCACACTATTTAACAGAATAGTGAGGACTACTAATGCTATTATCTGGACCGTCACTCCGTTCCCCGACTAGTCCCTGTCACGTTCTCATTTCCTGAAGAGAACAATGAAAGTAAAAGGGTTAGCTCAACTAGCCCAGTAAGAAATATTATGACTAAGATAATACAGAATAAATTATCGTTAGCCTTCAACAGTGTTAAACTGATACAATATAACAAACATCATTGTTTAACTGCAGTGAAACAAGCAATCCATTAAAAGAGTCAAGTAGAGAATAAAATCTACTATCTTTTATGATTTAAAAGGTTTTTTTTTATCACTTTTATCGCTAGGACTCAGCTTAATAAATAATCCACATCATCCCTGCACTACGGCCAAGGATATTCATTAGTATCACAACCACAAATTATCCATGCACTACGGGCCAAGGATATTCGTGTATTCATCAATGGTCATGATCATGCCAACAACTGTCCATCAATGCACTACGGGCCAATGAGAACTTTTACCACATCATTTGTAACATTACGGTCATGATTATATCGATTAATCCCAAGTCCATCTATTCACTACAGGCCACAGATGACTTTCAACATAATATAAACATGAGGATGATGACAATGATATAAGAATTCAATAAAACAAGTTCAAAAATTAATTTATCCAGGAACTAATAATGTCCAAATTGTCAACAAGATACTTCTTTGTAGAGTAAAATTCAGGAATGCTCAGAAAAATATTTTCATGAAAAGATACTGGATGAGGCGCAAATATCAAAGATATTTCACTAATTTCATGGAGTATAGAAGTCAAAACTTTAATCAACTGAGTATAATAAAGAATGGAATAACAAAAGAAATCATCAGGCATGCAATAGACCGCACAAATAGGTTATCCCAACAGAATAATAAATAACGGAACCAGGTCATGCGTAAACGCACAGACATGATATTCCAACAAAATAATAAATAACGGAACCAGGTCAGGCGAAATTCGCACCGACAGGATGTTCCAACAAAATAATAAATAACGGAATCAGGTCATGCGTAAACGCACATACATGATGTTCCAACAGAATAATAAAGAATGGAATAACAGAAGAATTTCACCATGTATGCGGTACTTCGCATAGACAGGTTATTCCAACATGATGATAAAGAATGAAATAACAGAAAAATTTCACCAAGTATAGGGTAGACCGCGTATACAGGTTATTCCAACAGAATAATAAAGAATGGAATAACAGAAGTTCTCTTCATGAATACGAAAGAAATAATACACCTTACTTTAGAACAAACTAGATATAGGAGTAGTGAAGTAACAGAATACTTTTCTTCTTTCTCTGTATAGTTTTTTTCTCTAGAGTTTCAGTGAATTCGTAAGAAATAATGAAAGAATGAGCTTCTATTTATAGGAGAATGGACTGAATAGTAACTAATTCCTGAACGGTCCAGATTGATTTACTTTTAAACGGACGGTCCAGATTGGTTTACTATAAAATATTCTAATTAAAAAAATCTTTTAAATAAAATATAATATATTCTATTTATAATCTAATAAAACGAATAACTTTATTAAAGTATTCTGTTTTATATAAAAAGATTTTACTATGCAAACACTATGCATGCACAATGCAAATACTATGCATAATAAAATATAATATATTCTATTTATAGTCTAATAAAACGAATAACTTTATAAAAGTATTCTGTTTTATATAAAAAGATTTTACTATGCAAAATCCTATGCATAATAGAATATAATATATTATATTTATAGTCTAATAAAATGAATAACTTTATAAAAGTATTCTGTTTTATATAAAAAGTTTTTCTGTTTAATTACATTAATAATACTAATAAAACAAAACTTCATCATCATTATTATAATTCACACTATTAATCGGCCATGTCATTTCCAGAAAAGAGGGGGCTTTTCAATAAGGATTTCTCCCTATTGGCGCGCAATTAGGTGACCAATCCTCTCCTTGGCAGAACTTCTAGACATCGTTAATATTGCAAATAATAATATTAATAACTTCGTCATCTCAATTATTGATTTAATAATATATAAAATATCGACAATAATTGAATCAATTCACGTGAGATACTATGCAACAATTATTATAGCAATAATTGAACAAAACTGAGTGACTTCTCACGCAAGCATTAATAATCAATACTGTGTGCTACTATGCAATCACGCGTATTCCTGTACTTTTAACACCGAGTGTTTCAACAGTTAACGATAAAACTTTCGTCATTATTTTCATAAAATATTTTTGTCATTTTTTCAATCTGAAAATAATTCAGTTGTGGGGTCCACCAATGATTGTACCGTCGTACGAATATTCTCTGTTAAAACGAATATTCCCTGACCAATCAAATATTATATAACAACTTGTGTACTTTCCAAAATTTATAACTATTACCCACAACTATAACATTATATCAAATTCATTCCATAATATTCAAAAATGATAATTATAGAAAATTCATCTTTATTCATAAAAGTTGGGGTCTTACAATCTCCCCTTCTTATGAAATTTGGCCCTTGAAATTAGTGTACGTACCTGGTATGTAGAGGAGGTAAGGATACCTTGATTTCATTTCGGATTCTAACTCCCAGGTCATTTCCTCAACATCGTGGTTCCTCCATAAAACTTTGACTTGAGGTATAACCTTGGAGCGTAGAATATGTTTTTGTCTTATCTAAGATTTGAACAGGAACCTCTTCATACGTTAAATCTTCCACTATTTCGTCCGGTTCTAACTCAATAATGTGGTTCGGGTCTTTCACATATTTACGTAACATGGATATATGAAAAACGTTATGAACACGAGACATACTTGGCGGTAAAGCGAGTCTATAGGCTACAGTCCCTACTCGATCGAGGATTAAAAATGGGTCAATGAATCGAGGATTGAGCTTTTCTCTCTTTTCAAATCTCGTAACTCCTTTCCATAGAGCAACACGTAACAACACATGATCTCCAATATCGAATTCCACGTCCTTTCGATGAAGATTAGCATAACTCTTTTGTCGGTCTTGTAAGGTTTTTATACGTTGTCGGATCGTTTGAATCTTTTTTGTAGTCATACGTACCAACTCCGGTCCCAACAACGTTGCTTCACCCACCTCATCCCAGCATACTGGAGAACGACACTTTCTTCCATACAACGCCTCGAATGGAGCCATGCCAATACTTGTTTGATAACTGTTGTTGTAAGAAAACTCCACCAATGGTAAGAACTTGTCCCAACTTCCCTTGAAGTCAAGGAGACAGAGTCTTAATAAATCTTCAAGAGTTTGAATAGTCCTCTCTGATTGTCCGTCCGTCTAAGGATGATATGCCAAACTAAATCGTAAATCTGTGCCCATAGCTTTTTGTAAACTAACCCAAAATCGTGAAGTGAATCTTGGGTCTTGATCAGAAACTATGGATACTGACATACCATTCAGTCTTACAATCTCGTTTATGTACATACGAGCAAGACGTTCAAGTGTATAAGTTTCTTGTATTGGTAAGAAATGAGCAGACTTGGTCAATCTATCAACAATGACCCAAATTGCATCTATGCATTGAGAAACCTTGAGAAAACCAGTAATGAAATCTATGGTAATGTGCTCCCACTTCCATTCTAGAATTTCAAGTGGTTGCAATGGACCTTTTAGTACTTGATGCTCTGCCTTGACTCGTTGACAAGTTAAACACCTTGAGATAAACAACGTTATCTCTCTCTTCATATTGCCCCACCAAAATATATGTCGAAGATCATGATACATTTTTGTACTCCCAGGATGGATTGCAAATGGTGTGTTGTGCGCCTCCATCATGATTTTATACTTTAACTCAGGATCGTTAGGAACACAAAGTCTGGAGTTGACTCGAAGTATTCCTTCTTCATCGATTCTTGCTTCCGGCATAACACCTTCTTTTACTTTCTTCCTCATATGCATCAGCTCCAGGTCTGTATCTTGAGTAGCTTTAACCTTTTCGATTAAAGTCGGTTCTACTCGTATATTCGCCATCATCACGTGGATCCCTGGAGTCTTTATCTCTATTTCCATCCTTTGCAAGTCATACAAAATGGGCCTCTGCGTTGACAATATCGCACTTGTACCCGCATATGATCTTCTACTCAATGCGTCAACTACCACGTTTACTTTTCCAGGATGGTATTGCATGGTATGATCATAATCTTTCAACCCTTCAAGCCAACGTTGCTGTCGCATGTTGAGTTCCTTTTGAGTGAAGAAATATTTGAGGCTTTTATGATCCGTAAAGATCTCCACTTTCTCCCAATATAAGTAATGCCTCCAAATTTTAAGTGCGAAGACAACAGTTGCCAACTCTAGATCATGAGTAGGATAATTCCTCTCATACTCTTTGAGTTATCGAGAGACATAAGCTATGACTTTCCCATGTTGCATGAGAACACATCCTAACCCTTTGCCTGAAGCATCACTGTAGATGACAAATCCCTCCGAGCCAGATGGTATTGTCAGAACAGGTGTTGAAATGAGTCTTCTCTTGAGTTCTTGAAAAATCTTCTCACATTCCTCGTTACAACTGAATTTTGTATCTTTTTGAGTCAGCTGAGTTAAGGGAGTAGCGATTCGAGAAAACCCTTGTATGAATCTTCGATAATAACCAGCTAAGCCGAGAAAGCTACGTACTTCGGTCACTGATTTAGGTTGCTCCTAGCTTTGAATAGCTTCAATCTTTGATGGGTCAACAAATATTCCATGACTTGATACCACGTGCCCAAGGAATGCTACTTCCTCAAGCCAGAACTCGCATTTCTTTAACTTGACAAAAAGCTTATATTCACGAAGCTTTCGAAGTATCAGCCTCAAGTGTTGCTCATGATCTTCACGACTTTTGGAATAAATAAGGATGTCATCAATAAAGATGACCACAAAGTAATCTAAATATTTCTTGAATACTCGGTTCATCATATCCATGAAGGCAGCAGGAACATTAGTCAATCCAAAAGACATGACCAGGAATTCATAATGCCCGTACCGAGTTCTGAAATCCATCTTTGGAATGTCATCTGTTCTAATATTCAATTGGTGATATCCGGAACGAAGATCAATCTTTGAAAAAAATTTGGCGCCTTGCAACTGGTCAAACATGTCATTAATACGAGGCAATGGAAATCTATTTTTGATAGTGACATGGTTCAACTCCTGATAATCAATACAAAGTCGCATACTCCCATCTTTCTTCTTCACGGATAGAACAGGATCACCCCAAGAAGACATACTAAGATGAATGAAACTGATGTCTAACAATTCCTGCAGTTGGGTCTTTAACTCATGAAGTTCAATAGGAGCCATTCGATATGGGGCTTTGGAAATGGGTTTTGTACCGGGTTCAAGGTCGATACAAAATTCAATTTCACGTTCTAGGGGTAGGCCAAGAAGTTCTTCAGGGAATACGTCAGGAAATTTATTAACAATAGAAATATCATTCAAAACTGACGTATTTTTGTTTAGATCCATGACATGAGCTAAGAAAGCTTGACATCCGTTTTTCAATAAACGAATAGCTTTATGGCTTGAGATGACAGTGATTGATTTTAATGGTTTGGTTGCTTGAATTCACATAATAGGTTGGTTAGGAATATGAAAGCTAACAACCTTACAAAAACAATCAATTTTTGCATGATGAGTAGTTAACCAATCAATCCCTAGAATTACGTCAAATGCAAGTATTTTCAATGAAATAAGATCGACAGGTAATGTGAGAGTACCGATTTGAACCAAACAAGAATTATAAACAGTATATGTAATGAAGGTTTCTCCCAATGGAGTTTCAACAGATAAGTCAAAGTCTAATTTCTCCGGAGTCAAATTTAAACTTTGAGCGCAAGTAGGAGAAATAAAAGAATGGGTAGAACCGGTATCAAATAAAGTATAAACTTCACTAGAGTTTATGATAAGCTTACCCGTGATGACCTCGTTCGGGTTCCTTGCTTTCTGGGAGGTCACGACAAATGCTCTCCCTTGCACTTCTGGCTTTGACTTTTTTGGGACGTCCTTTGGTGCCTCCATCCTAGCTGAACCTGTCTTCGGTGAACGACAAAATCGGGTTAGGTGACCTTCTCTTCCACAATTATAACATGCTTTGGATGACATCGCGCAGTTTGGACTGATGTGTCTCTCCCCTCCGCATTTGAAGCATACGATATGTGCTCGTTCTCCTTCCTTAACAACGGGTGCTGGTGCTGACGTCTTTCCATCATTGTTAAATCTCCTCTTCTTGAAATGTCCATTCTTATTGTTTTGGCCATGATTAACACCAAAGTGGTTACCATTTCTGGCATGTTGATTCCCTCCACGCTTATTGTCCCCGCTTCGGTGACTGCTATCACTAGTATTATCATTTTGCCGGCTGCTCTCTTTTGGTTGGGTTGACTCATTATCGCGCTCCAATAACTGAGCCCTATTAACAACATCTAAATACAAACACAGTTCATGAAAGATAAGATATTGATGTATCTCGGGTTTCAAACTCTTAGAAACATTCGCGTAATTCTTTCCTTATTATCAACCAAATGGGATGCAAATCGGGACAACTCGGCAAACTTGGCTTCGTACTGTGACACAGTTATGTTGTTTTTCTCCAGCTTGATGAACTCTACCTCTTTCATGTGACGAATACTTTCGGGAAAGTACTTGTCGTTAAACAATTCTTGGAACTTCTACCAAGTCATGTTCAGTGCAGCAGGTTGAGTACATTTTACAGATTCCCACCAGTAATCTGCCTCTGCATGCAACATGAAGGTGGTAAAGGGAACCTTTTGCTCCTCGAAGCATCCCAATACATCAAATATCTCGCAGATCTGCTTTATCCACGTCTCCACCTTAAGTGGTTTTGGCTCTCCAAAAAACTCTAGTGGTCCCAGTTCCTTGAACTGCTTAGCGGTGACTATCCGAGAGTTTCCAGTGTTTCCACCAACATTTTTGTACAGGAGCCGCTCTTTCCTGATGTTGCATGAATTGCATAAAGCCTCTGAACATTTCATCGTTTATCATCTGATCAGTGTTGTTGTTTGCCTGAGGATTGTCGCCTTTCTGAAGCACATTATCCTGATTATTGATCTATGGAGACTCAACAGTCTCCTGTGCTCCATTCCTAATCTCAACATTCTCGGATGCCATTTTCAAATACTGCCACAAAACAAAGGTTAATTGACATGCAATATATTATCCCTATACTTTGATCGACCAATTAAATACCAAATAAACTTAGGTAGGTCATACTAGCGAAGGAATTCCCCGTCTCTCCCCTCCTAGTTCTTGTCTCACACCTCAGCCAGGGATCATATCCCTAAGCTCTGATACCAACTATGACGCCACCAAAATAGGTATACATCATCCTTCTTGAGTCACCAAATACATGGTACAAAATTCAAATACAACTTAATTATACAACAGTTGTGTAAAATACAACAAAACGTATGCTGTGAGTTTTAATACAAATATTGTCATCTAGACAATATCCACACTCAATTGAGTCCTCATTACATTTATTATCACACTATTTAACAGAATAGTGAGGACTACTAATACTATTATCTGGACCGTCACTCCGTTCCTCGACTAGTCCCTGCTACGTTCTCATTTCCTGAAGAGAACAATGAAAGTAAAAGGGTTAGCTCAACTAGCCCAGTAAGAAATATTATGACTAAGATAATACAGAATAAATTATCGTTAGCCTTCAATAGTGTTAAACTGATACAATATAACAAACATCAAGTTTAACTGCAGCGAAACAAGCAATCCATTAAAAGAGTTAAGTAGAGAATAAAATCTACTATCTTTTATGATTTAAAAGGTTTTTCATCACTTTTATCGCTGGGACTCAGCTTAATAAATAATCCACATCATCCCTGCACTACGGCCAAGGATATTCATTAGTATCACAACCACAAATTATCCATGCACTACGGGCCAAGGATATTCGTGTGTTCATCAATGGTTATGATCATGCCAACAACTGTCCATCAATGCACTACGGGCCAATGAGAACTTTTACCACATCATTTGTAACATTGCGGTCATGAGTATACCGATTAATTCCTGGTCATATTCATACCAAGTCCATCTATGCACTACAGGCCACAGATGACTTTTAACATAATATAAACATGAGGATGATGACAATGATATAAAAATTCAATAAAACAAGTTCAAGAATTAATTTATCCAGGAACTAATAACGTCCAAATTGTCAACATGATACTTCTTTGTAGAGTAAAATTCAAGAATGCTCATAAGAATATTTCCATGAAAAGATACTGGATTAAGCACAAATATCAATGATATTTCACTAATTTCATGGAGTATAGAAGTCAAAACTTTAACCAACTGAGTATAATAAAACATGGAATAAAATTTATAGCTGCCCAAATGACAGAACTGATTGTTCCTTTAAAAACTTAGCAAAATGAAGAAACCACAATAAAATTTATAGTACAACTGCGCATATTAGTCAACCACTTTTTATAAACAATCTTACAAGAATTCGGTAACTGAAACACCAACATTCTTTCAAGACCCACAAACACAAACAAAATTCAATTAGGCATTGCCCATCTTACTGCAAATTCATAGGAAAATAAGGCATTGAACCAAAAGTTATGAAAAAAATTTCAATTAACTCTACCAACAATCCATATAATCAAGATACCCAACCCAAGACCCACAAACACAAAGAAAATTCAATTAACCTAATAAAAAAAGGGACAGAATACCTCAGATATCGAGATTGATAGTCAATGGGTGAGGCAGTGGCGGAATGGGCAAGGCGGTGGCGGTGGCTGGCTTCTCCTTCTTCTCCCCCTTTCTCCCTCTTCTGTCTATCTGCTCCCTCTTTTTTTTTCTTCTTCGCGTCTGTGTCGAGCGAATGACTGAAACTGGTAACATTAAGAATGATCAGCGACCACATGCGGTCACTAATTTTTAATGATGTGTACACATCAGCGACCGCTAGGCGGTCGCTGATAGAAATTGGTGGCACAAAATAAACGCGGCAACGTTTCACACCAATTTTTGGGAGGGAAATTCATGCCAGCGACTGCATGCGGTCGCTGATATATCTTAGCGACTAGAAGCAATACCGGTCGCAGATGGCAGTCGCTATTATTGCTATCAGCGACCGAAAGGGGCGATCGCTGATATATTTGGTCGCAGATAGAGTTTTTTCCTGTTGTGATATGAATGTGTGGGGGGGGGTCAATGTATTGTTATTTGGAAGTAGTGCGAGGCCTCGTTTGCACCTATATACAAAGGGTTTGAATTTGTATAAATATTTAGTTTTAAACAAGATATAGCAATTAGGTTTTGTAAAAGAGGTTTTTCAAACCCTGTGGTCAATATTAATTGAGGCCTTTGATACTTCCATTTTATTATTAAATGTTCAGCTTGGTTGCTTTTATTTTTCGAGAAGCGAAGCATCTTCTAGAAAATAATATATAGCAGTGCCGAACTCCTTATGTGCATGAAAGTCATCTAAGGAAATTTGAACACCGTGAATAATTTACAAGCTACCAACAACTGAAAATGTCCATCATGGGAACCGAATCTAGATTCAGTAAACTGAATCTGTAATCACATGATTCCTAGGCTCACATGATGCCGTAGTTTTTATGAAAAGCAGTAAGCAATTATATATATAAAAGTTGTAAATATATATATACATACATGATCAACCACCACGAAGCACCTCCATGGGGGGCCAGAAATATAAATATATATAAGCGGTATATATATATATATATATATATATATATATATATATATATACAGTCCGGATCCAGTCCGGGATCCCGGACTGTACTAAAATACGGGAATTTTTTTTTGCTTTTTTTTTTGAAACAACTAAAAAAAAATAAAAAATTATGGAATTGGAATTTTTCCATAATACAGTGTTTTGGGCGTGATTTGGATGCCTATAATAAAATATGTCTGTACAGTCTGGGCAGACTGTACATACATTGGTTGGTGTAGGTATTAAAAACACACCCAAAACACTGTATTATGGAAAAATTTCAGTTCCATAATTTTTTTTTTAGTTGTTCTAAAAAAAAAAAAAATTGGGTCCAGATTTTGATCAGGTCCGGGAGTCCGGACCTGATCAG
Source organism: Panax japonicus (assembly GCA_020205505.1). Taxonomy (NCBI): domain Eukaryota; kingdom Viridiplantae; phylum Streptophyta; class Magnoliopsida; order Apiales; family Araliaceae; genus Panax; species Panax japonicus. Next base: position 48,322,497 of record CM035108.1, on the reverse strand, counting down.
TTTTCTATATATATATATATATATATATATATATATATATATAGACATGATCAACCACCACGAAGCACCTCCATGGGGGATCAGAAATGTAAATAAAGCAATAAATGCGATTAACGGCCACGAAGTAAACTCCAGGCGGGACGGAATATAAAGAAAGCAGTAAAAGGCCACGAAGTAAACTCCAGGCCTGACAGAAATGTAAATATATATATATAAGCGGTAAACGCACAGGATACATATCGATCCCGGCCCAGTTTATCATTTCAGCGATTTGTCGCTATATATATATATAAGCAGTAAACGCACCAGATATAAAATCCAGGCTCATCGAACAAAGTTTGATAACAGTTCATATATATAAGTATATATATATATATATAAGTAAATAAACGCTCCGGACGTGAGTCTAGGCTCAATTGAGGCATAACTCGATAATGTTAGTTCGTATATATAAATATATATATATATATATATATAAGTATATATATACATACAAAAATGAAAACTACAAAACAAAGTTCGGGCATACACACACAACACGACTCTCAATGTGAAGAAGAGTGTGTGCAAAGATGAAGAGAAATGCTTTATAATGTGTAAGAAGGCTTACAGTGGGCTGCCAAAGAAGACTTCTATGACTTTAAGTGGATGAACACTCGGCTTCTGTCGGTAAAAATATAGCTATATGTGAGCTCGCAAGTGTTTAAAATGAGAAAACACTCAATATAGGGTGTGTACAGAGCAAATTTGACAAGGCTTTCTCGCCTTTTTTCTTCTGAATATGGCCACCCCAAGCCCTATATTTATAGAGCTGGAGTTGCAGGTGTACCTGCGACAACCGTAGATGCACCTGCGGTTGCTCGGGTTGCCCCGGGCTCCGCGGGTCCTGCCATCTCGAAGTACGTACACGCGTGCAACGTGATGTCTGCTCGAACTTGCAGAACTTCAATCTGAGCATTCGATTGAGGTGTATAAGACCAATTTTGTACTGCTATTTTTGAGAGCTACGCAATGACATGGGATTAGAATTTGTATGAAGTCAAGAAGATGGAACCATGTCCTATCTCTTCAAGTTTCAAATTCTATCCAGTGTTCTGCCATGCGTAGTAGTCAATCAGGATTGCAACTCTTTGGTTCTTATGGTACATTGTTATGTAGAATGTATGTTGAGATGTTTGTTTGTTGAGACGGTGCCATTTGGGGTTGAGGTGGAAATTTAACGACTTTGCCCTTCACCAGGGTTATCTCCAATTTTGGCCGATAAAGTAGACGTTGCTCAGGGTTATCTTTGAGATTGAACCGCTGCAAGTGTTGAATGCCCTCAGGGTTGTCTTTGAGGTGTGTCTGTCCTCTCGGGGTTATCTACAGGTTTATGAATTGAGTGCCTCGGTGTGAGTCCTGAGGTTGAAGTTGACTGCATGGGTTGAAACGAGCATTAATTTCTGGGGTTATCTTTAGAACTGTAACTGCACTCCTTGGGGTTATCTCCAAGGTTGATATTGTCCTTACCGGTGTTGTTTTCGGGACTGAGACTGAACATCTCAGGGTTATCTCCAAGATAAATCGGCCTTCTCTGGTGAAATTTCTGGTATCTGCATCGCTATCCTCGGGGTTATCTCCGAGATGGGGAAATGATTCTCCCGTTATGTTTTCTGGGGTTGAGACTGCACTTCCGGTGGTTTCGAGATTAAGCTGAGTTGTCTTCCAGGGTTATCTCTGAAAGAATATTCCGCACTTCCTGCAATATTTAGTAACAGGTAGGCAGAAAATTTCGAGTGTCTACAGATGCCCCTCTTTATCATATTCATGCAAAGCAATGGCATGGATAGGATAAAGAATACTAGACACTTGAAATACGACAAGATTATTATAATTCAATGCATGACAACATGATGCAAATGTATGTGGTTTGTTGGATTGTCCTCCAACATGATGGGATGATTGTCGTCTCCCTATTGCTTCTACTGGGGTGACAATAAATAACCAGCCTGAGGAACTGTCTTGGACGTATGATCCACAGCTACCAGGAATCTCTATGATTATTGACGTTGGGGTTATCACCAAAGTATTGAATCCTTGATACAGACTTTATCCTGAAGATGCATCTATCATGTACAAGAGATTCTGTGGGGATAAAAATCTATCTGTTGAGGATGTGTATAATATATTCCATCATCGGTCTTCCCCGATGAGAATGTTCTTCCCTAGTTTGTATCGCCAGGTCTTTTCACTTCTCTGTTGGAGTTACTGCCAATAGTTGGTGTTATCAGGGTTGCCTGACCTTCATTGACATGTGTATCAATGGATGAGATCCCTGTTAGGGAAAATGTCAAGGCTACTTGACCTTCATTGACGTGTGCATCAACGGATGTAAATGTGTGACACCCCTGTTGGGGATCATGTCAAGGCTACTTGACCTTCATTGACGTGTACATCAACAGTTGAAAATGCGTGATGCCCCCGCCGGGGATCATGTTAAGGCTGCTTGACCTTCATTGACGTGTATATCAACGGTTAAAAATGTGTGAGCCCCCACCGGGGATCATGTCAAGGCTGCTTGACCTTCATTGACATGTACATCGACGGTTAAAAATGCGTGACGCCCCCGCTGAGGAAGGTTTATCGACTGGGTTGCCAGCAGTTGTGATGGATTCTCCCACTATGAGTGTTACTGTGATTCAGCATTCAGCACAGTATCTAGAGTAGAGTCTACATCCGATGACCTTTGAGAGAGATCAGGCTAGGACCTTGATGTTGACAGCTCTTGATGGGAGAGACGCCACTTTATTGGAGAGGGACGAGGCTAGATCAGCCAAAGATGCATTGATTATAGAGCGGGATACTGCCCTATCTGCCCGGGATGTGGCCGTCACAGATAGTACTTTAGTGAGATTCCTTACGACTGACATCCTTACCGACATGAGTGCATACATTGATGAGCATCATGCCACCATGCAGTTAGCCTCGGATCTACTAGCTCGTGTAGATACCATTGGGCAGGAGCTTGCAGCGTTACCTCCTTCTTTGGAGAGGGATGCTATATTAGATCTGATAGTTCGCATATATACAGATCCGTAGATAGACTTGTATTTTCCTGCACAGACTAGCTTAGCCATTTTGTCATGTACAACACATATTGTATATATCAAACAACATTATATATGGTAGGGAAATATATTTTGGTTCACTTCCCTTTCAATTATGCCTTGATACTTGCTTGATATTTGCCTGTTTCTCCAAGGCTTGTGATCTTCATGCATTCTGAACTCATCCTTGATGTGTGACATTGAGACATCGCAGGATCTTTCAGATCTGTGTGTATCCCTACCATCTTTGGTATCTTGGGACTGGTTTTTGTATGGAAATGTAGAGAGGAGTGTGGCTTTTTCTCTCTGAGATTGACCGCACCACAGATGGTCACCAGTACTCCTATTTAAGAGGAGCCTAGTTAATTCCATCTCTTATGGATTGGTGTTGTTCTTTGAGGCACAACCGCAGCTTAGATGGTCGTTGGATCTCCTATTTGTGAGGAGAGGTCAAGTAGTTCCATCCCTTTGGTCTGAAGTCGATGAAATGTGGTGGATTGAATTTTAATCCCAGTACCATGTGACAAGTATTTATGTTTTGGTAGGGGGTTAGACCGAACCATAAATGGCTGCCTATGTACTCCTATTGAAGAGGAGATCAGGTTTGCGTAGTTCAAACCTGGTGTAAGAGGTTCAACGCTGAATGGTGTAGAAGGGTGTAAGAATGTTTTTGTTGTTTTTGTTTATATATAAAAAGGGTAGAAGTATTTTTGTTGTTTTTGTTTTTGTAGAGAAAAGGCAGAAATGTTTTTGTGTTTTTTTTTATTGCGATCATGCCATATAAAATATGGTTGCCTACGTACTCCCATGTATCAAGGAGATCAGGTCGACGTAGTTCGCCCCTTAGGACGATTTGCAGTCGAAGAGAAGTTTGAATCCCATGTACAGGCTAAACTGGGGGGAAAGAAAGTTTGATCCCATGTTTGGGACAAACTACAGGTGTGAAAAAGTTTGATCCTAAGTTCAGGACAAACTGCAAGTGTGAAAAAGTTTGATCCTATGTTCAGGATAAACTGCAGGTATGAAAGGTTTAATCCGTGGTGGGATAACTGAAATTGTATGAAAGGTTTGATATGAGGTGAAACCAGGTTGCTGGCTTGAAGAGTATGTTTCCCTGAGGGGCAGAAGAGTATGCAGAAGATTTTATATGTAAAAAGGGGTTAGAAAACATGAATGACTGGTGATCTGATGATCCAACACCAGGATGTTTGTTTGATGGTAACCTTAGACATAGTACCGTTTCATGGTGTCCGAGTTGATGAGTTGTGGAAATTCATCGCTGTCCATTTCCTGTAGTCTGAGAGCACCTACTGTCAATACCTCCTTGATAGCAAACGGGCCTTCCCAGTTTAGAGCAAATTTTCCCTTAGATTGATCTTGGTTGTCAATGATCTTCTTCAAAATCAAGTCATGTTGTTTAAACTGCAGTAACCGAACTTTTCTGTTGTAGGATCTAGAAATCCTTTGTTGATATAACTGACCATTGAAGATAGCCGCGATTCGCCTTTCGTCTATTAGAGACAATTGGTGATATCTGTCTTGGACCCATTGGTCTTCATCAAGCTAAGCGTCTATCAATACTCTGAGATTCCATTTCCACCTCTATGGGGAGTACTGCTTCCATCCCATAGGCTAATGAGTAGGGGGTTGCCCCAGTGGAAGTACGCATTGAAGTTCTGTAGGCTAATAGAGTCAGAGGCAAGAGGTCAAGCCATCCTTTGTGATTGGCGGACATCTTCTGCATGATCTTCTTGATGTTTTGATTAGCCACTTCAACAGCACCATTCATCTTTGGACGGTAGATGACGGAGTTAAGGTGTTTGATGTGGAATTTATTGGATAACTCCTCCATCATTTTGTTGTTGAGGTTCTTAGCATTGTCTGACATAATTACCTCTAGTTGTCTATATCGACAAATGACATTATTTCTGATGAAAGCAATGATGATTTCTTTGGTAACCCTGGGGAAAGAGGCTGCTTCTACCCACTTGGTGAAATAGTCGATCATGGTGAAGATAAACTGATGCCCGTTACTGGCTTTAGGCTCAATGGGCCCGATCATGTCCATTTCCCACATTAAGAAGGGCCATGTCAAACTCATATTGTGGAATTCCCTTAGAGGGGCGTGGATAGCATTTCCATACATTTGGCATTGATAGCACCTCTTGACGTGATCATCACAGTCATCCTTGAGAGTAAGTCAGTAATGCCCTATTATGAGGATCTTCTTAACAAGTAGGGAGTCGCTCATGTGTGGGCCACATACTCCACCATGGATTTCATCCATGAGCCTCTGAGCTTGGTCTTTGTCCAAACATCTAAGGAGTCCTAATCCTACATCTCTTTTGTAGAGTGCATCTCTGCTCAGGTAGAATTTCATAGCCATTTGATGGATCCGCCTTTTTTTAGTCGGGCTCGCCTCAGCGGGTGTAGATCTATCTCGCAGATACTCCTTGATATGCTGATACCAAGGGTGTTGGATGGGAGGTAGCTCATCCGATACTTCTCTAATGTAATTCCCATAGGCTGGAGCCTTTTGTAGGGCAAATAGGATGTTTGGCATGTTTTCCTTGTCATGTATATTGATCAAGGAGGCCAAAGTTGCTAGCGCATCTGCAAAGTCATTCCTATTCTGAGGAATGTGGAGGAAGTTTACTTCTTCAAACTCCAAAGTCATCTGTAAAACTTGCTGATGGTAAGGCAGCAAATGTAGCTCTTTGGTTTGATAGATTCCTGTGGTTTGTTTGATTACCAACTCCAAATCCCCAAAGACAGTTAACCATCTGATGCCCATTGAGTGAACAAGTTTTTGCCCCATGATATAGCCTTCATACTCGACTGTGTTGTTGGTGCTGACAAACTGTAATTTGCCGGCGACGGGATACTGTTCCCCCGTACCGGACGCTAGAACTGCTCCAGCTCCAGAACTTTTTGTGTTAACAGCTCCATCAAAATACATTTTCCACGTATGGCATGCATCGTACTGATGGTGTTGCTGAATTTCCATGACCCCTTCATCGGGGAAATATATTTCTAAGGGTTTGTAATCCCCTGCGGGTGCGACGGCTAGTTGATCTGCAATTCCTTGTCCTTTAATGGACTTTTGCGTCACATAGACAATGTCAACTTGTTGCAGAATCAACTGCCATCTAGACAGCCGATAATTCAGTATGGGCTTATTGAACACGTATTTGAGAGGATCCACGCGGGATATAAGATGGGTTATGTGACCATGGAGGTAATGTTGTAACCTCATGGAAGTCCATGCGAAAGCAAAACAAGTCTTCTCAATCAGAGTGTACTTGTGTTCACTGCTGCTGAATCTTTTGCTGAGGTAATAGATAGCTCGCTCTTGGCCTCTATCATCTTTCTGTCCCAGCATGCAGCCCATAGCATTGTCAATGATGGAAAGGTACATGAACAGGGGAACATCATCCCTGGGTGGTACCAAGACAAGAGCATTAACCAACTGCTCCTTGATTGTAAAAAAGGTTCTTTGACACTCATCATTCCATTTCATGGAGGAGTTCTTGTTGCTGTGAGTTGAGAGATGAATTGACTAATAAAATTAATTCTTCCCAAAAATCCCCGTATTTCCTTCTCTGTCTGAGGAATAGGCATTTCCTTGATGCTCTGGATTTTGGTTGGATCCAGCTCAATCCCTTTGTGGCTGACTAGGAAACATAGCAAGTTGCCTGATTTAACACCAAAGGCGCATTTGGCTGGATTCAACTTCAAGTTGTACTTACGCAACCTGTTGAAAAACTTTCTGAGATGGTCTAAATGGTCTTCCTCCCTTCGGGATTTGACAATGATGTCGTCCACGTAGATCTCTATCTCTTTATGCATTAATTCATGGAAAAGAGCCACCATAGCTTGCTCTGGCATTGATGAGGCCAAATGACAACCGTTTATAACAAAAGGTTCCCTAAGGCGTGATGAAAGCAGTTTTCTCACTATCCTCCTCAGCAACCATAATCTGATGATACCCCGCGAAGCAATCCGCAAAGGAGTACATGTCGTATTGAGCAGTATTGTCAATGAGAATGTGGATAAATGGCACGGGAAGCTATCCTTAAGGCAAGCCTTTTTTAGATCCCGGTAGTCCACGCAAACTCGCACCTTTCCTCCTGGTTTAGGCACGGGGACTATGTTTGATAACCATTTAGGGTATGTAGACACCATAATGATGCTCGCTTGAAATTGTTTCACAATTTCTTCTTTAACCTTTAAACTCCACTCAGGTTTCAATCGCCTGAGCTTCTGCCTGACTGGCTTGAATCCCTCTTTAATGGGAAGGTGATGAAGGACAATGTCAGTGGACAAACCCACCATGTCTTCGTGAGACCATGCAAACACATCCTGGAATTGGGTTAGTAGTGTAACCATGTCATTCCTTTAGTTTGGAGTAAGGTCTACCAATCTGGATTAGCTTAGGGTTTTCTAAGGTTTCGAGATTGTAAGAGGTGGTTTTATCAAGGTTAGTTTTAGGTTTGTCTTTGACCCATTCCTTAATCTCTTGAGGTATCTCAATGTCCTCTTGCACTTCCATAAAGTCTGAGTCTAACTTTTCATCAAAGTTACAGTTCTTGTGGAGAAAAGGCACCTCATCAGCAAGTACATGCACATCTAAACTCAGAGTCCTGAAATAAAATATGTTTTCACTTAATATATGAAACTATTTAATCATACAAAAGTGTTAGCATGTATTGATAAAATAACTGTTAATACTGTACAAAAAAGTAAGCAGTTAAAGTTATCTACATGGCAGATGGAATTTCTGCCCGTTTTACCCTCGTCGACCAATGCATGGAGTGTTGTTCCAATTGTTGAGGGTAAAATCCTGATGGAATGCAATGATGGAGGGGCTATCATCGTCCTCCTTCTCCCTAATGATGACCATGATATCTGGGCAATCATCTTCTGGGGCTGAGCAACACTCATTACCATCTCATTGGAGCTCTACCTCTTACACCCAAGATTTCTGCCGAGGTTATGTCGGCCACTCAAGAGATGATGTCGTTGGGTCATCAACCTGGACAAGGTTTGAGCAAAGATCATCAGGGTATTAAACACCCGATTCAAGTGCCCAATTAAACAAGGACAGCTGGATTAGGCTATTCTACTAGCTCCAGTCACAGGAATCCTCATAAGCACAAACAAATTCCTTCAACTACAGCCATACGAAGATTTTCTCCACCTGCAACTTCTGAGCTGATACAATCTCCGGTAAAGATGCCAGCCCATATTATGGCTATGCTATTTCCCAAACCGATACTGGTTAAAACATAAGAGGTCCTGATTCCTGATTCCAGAGTGGAAGAAGAGGAACAGAGACGTAAACAAGACATCGCTAGGATGATGTCAGGCATACGCATCATTGTCCATGATGAGCATACAAACAGATACAAGCTGATTAGCGGCATATCACTTTGTTCCAGACATTCTGGCTCAGCATTAACAATGACTAGGCTATTGTTGATAATGTACTTGAGTTTTTGATGAAGGATGGAAGGGACGGCTCTAGCCATATGAATCTATGGTCTTCCCAATAGCAGGTTGTATCATGTGGCTATTTTGAGCACTTGAAAGGATACATTGAATATATGTGGACCAATCTCCACTGGTAATTCAATTACTCCAACGGCATTTCGTCGGGACCCATCAAAAGCTTTAATAACTGTATGGCTGCTTTTGATCCTCTTGGGGTTGATGTTCATCTTCTCCAAGATAGCATAAGGACAGATATTCAAAGATGAACCTCCATCTATCAAGACTCCCCCAACCATGTTTCCGGAGGACAACACCGCTATATGAAACGGCTTGCAATGATCGGTCTCTTCAGCGTGTGAGAACCCAAATTTTATGAATAAAGATTTAAATTTCTCAAAATATTTTTTTTGAATATTATGGTGTGGATTTGATATAATATTATAGTTGTGGGTAATATTTATAAATTTTACAAAGTAAGCAAGTTGTTATATAATATTCGATTGGTCGGGAAATATTCGTTTTAACAGAGAACATTTGTATGACGGCATAATCATTGGTGGACCCCACAACGGATGTATTGTCGTAGTTAGAAAACGACAGAATTATCTTTTTATAAAAAAAATGGCGAAAGTGTTACCGTTAAAACTGTTGAACTACCCGGTATTAAAAGTAAAGTAATACGCGTGGTTGCATAGTAGCACACGGTATTGATTATTGATGCTTATGTAAGAAGTCACTCAGTTATACTTAATTATTGCTACAGTAATTGCTGCATCATATCTCTCATATTATTGATTCAATTATTGTCACAATATCATCTGTATAATATGTTATATTATTAAATCAATAATTGAGACGACAAAGTTATTCATATTATTATTTGCAATATTGACAATGTCTAGAAGTTCTGTCAAGGAGAGGTTTGGTCACCTAATTGCACGCCAAGAAGGAGAAATCCTTATCGGAAAGTCCCCTCTTTCCTGGGAACGACTTGGTTGTTAAATATTGTGAGTTATAATATTAATGATGAATAAGTTCGTGTTGATTAAAGATAAAATTGATAGTTTCATTGTGTTGGGATTATTAGTGTTAGTGAAAATTGATATTTATTTCGATAATAATTGATGCCTGGAGGTTATATTGACCAATCGGGTAATTAATCGGATAAATGAGCAATTAATTACTATTAATTCAAATGATTATAACTATTTATTCATATGTGTGTACTATTGATTCACATTCATTTACTATTAGGGGAGTTGGTGCAAGATTGATAATACTTGCATGACTAAATTAAAAATGGAGGTATAGATGAAGCTATTATACTATAATTAATTTTTTCACATGTTTAGAACTATTGAGTCACATGATTTACTATTGATTCACATGATTTACTATTAGGGAAGGTGATGCAAGTTTGATAATACTTGCAGGACTAAATTAAAAATAAAGAAAAAGAGGAAGGTATTATACTATAATATTTTGAGCCCCAAAATGTGCAATTATCGAAACTATATTTTCCTATAAATAGAAGCTCATTCTTCCTTCATTTCTCACCAATTCACTAAAGCTATAGAGCAATTATTATAGAGAGAAAGAAGAAGAGAAGTCTGCTACCTCACTATTCCAGTATCCAATCTTCTTTTGAGGTAAGGGGTATTATTCTTTCGTATTCATGAAGAGAGTTATTTTCTTTCAATACTCGTAAGGGTTATTATTCAATTCTTTATTATTATGTTGGAATAACCTGTCTATGCGAAGTACCGCATATATGGTGAAATTCTTCTGTTATTCAATTCTTTATTATTCTGTTGGAATAACCTGTCTGTGCGGTCTATCGAATGTCTGGTGAATTCTGTTGTTATTCCATTCTTTATTATTATGTTAGAATATCCTGTATGTGCGAATTACGCATGAACTGGTTCCATTCTTTATTATTCTGTTGGAATATCATGTATGTGCGGATTACACATGACCTGGTTCCATTCTTTATTATTTTCTTGGAAATAACCTGTCTATGCGGTCTATCGCATGCCTAGTGAATTCTTCTATTATTCCATTCTTTATTATTCTGTTGGAATAACCTGTCTATGTGGATTACCTCATGCATGGTTAATGACCTTTCGTATTCATTCTTTATTAAATTGTGAAAATGATCTTTCTATGTGGATTATCGCATAGCGGGTGAAAATTCATTTGCAGTTTCGTATATTATATTATACTCGTCTGAGATATCATTTCTTTTGTACTCGTCATGGAATATCATTTTCTTTGGTTTTTTTTACGAGTTACTATTCACGGGTTATTATTCACCCGGTTATTATTCACTCTGGTATTATTCACTCGGGTATTCGGGATACTTTTTGTGCCAGAATACTATTCACGAGTTACTATTCATAGGTTACTATTCATCCGATTACTATTCACTCTAGTATCATTCACTCGGGTATTCGGGACACTTTTCGTTTCGGGATACTATTCATGGGGTACTATTCCCGAAGTATTATTCACGGGGTACTATTCACCCGAAAAATATATTTCTTTTCTGTCCAAATTATTTTTGGTACATGAATATTATTCTTGAATTTTACTCTACAAAGCAGTATCATGTTGACAATTTGGATGTTATCGATTTCTGGATAAATTAAATTATAAATCTTTAAAATTTATCCTTGAACTTGTTTTATTGAATTATTATGTCATTGTCATCATCCTCGTGCTTATATTGTGATTAAAGTCATTTTTGGCTTACGTGCATAGATGGACTTGGTATGATATGACCAGGGATTATTCGGTATAATCATGATCGTAATGTAATGAATGATGTGGTAAAAGTCCTCATTGGCCTGTAGTTCATTGATGGATAGTTGTTGGTATGATTATGACCAGGGATTATTCGGTATAACCACGACCATTGATGATTACATGAATATCTTTGGCCTGTAGTGCAGGAATGATTCGATGATGTGGTTTATTTATTAAGCTGAGTCTCAGCGATAAAGTTGATGAAAAACTTTTTAAATCATAGAAGATAGTAGATTTTATGCTCTACTTGACTCTTCTAATGGATTTCTTATTTCGCTGCAGTTGTTGATCTAAAACTTGTTATCTATTGTATTCTATCAGTTGTTATACTATTGAAGGCTAAGGATAATTTATTCTACATTATCTTAGTCATAATATTTCTTACTGGGCTAGTTGAGCTCACCCTTTCTTTCATTGTTCTCTTTAGGAAATGAGAATATAGCTGGGACGAATCGGGGAATGGGGTGATGGTCCAGGATAAGTGGCTTCTGTAGTCCTCACTATTCTACGGAATAATGTGATAATAATTGTAATGAGGACTCCATTGAGTGTGGATATTATCTAGATGACAATATTCTTGTTTAAACTCTCAGCTATGTTTTGTCGTATTTTACACGACTGTTGTATAATTAAGTTGTATTTGAATTTATCTACCATGTAAGTGGCGACCCAAGATGGGTGGTGTATGCCTATTTTGGGGGCGTCACAGTTGGTATCAAAGCTTAGGGATATGATCCCTGGCTGAGATGTGAGACAAGAACTTGGAGGGGAGAGACAGGGAATTTCTTCTCTAGTATAACCTACCTAAGTTTATTTGGTATTTAATTGGTCGGTCAGAGTATAGGGATAATATGTGATATGTCAATTAACCCTTGTTTTGTGACAGTGTTTGAAAATGGCAACTGAAAATGTTGAGATCAGCAATGAAGCACATGAGACCATTGAGTCACCAATGATCAATACCCAGGATAATGTGCAACAGGAAGATAATAATCCTCAGGTAAATAACAACACTGATCGGATGATGAACGATGGGATGTTCAGAGGCTTTATGAAATTCATGCAACATCAGGCGAGAGAGACTCCTGTTCATAATGCAGGTGGAAATAATGGCAACCCACGGCTTGTCACTGCTAAGCAGTTCAAGGAGCTAGGACCACCAGAGTTTTTGGGATAGCCAGAACCACTTAAGGCGGAGACGTGGTTAAAGCAGATCTCCAAGATATTGATGTATTGGGATGCTCCGAGGAGCAAAAGATCCCTTTGCCACCTTTATGTTGCATGAAGAGGCAGATTACTGGTGGGAATCTGTAAAATATACCCAGCCTGACGCACTTAAGATGTCTTGGGAGAAGTTCCAAGAGCTGTTCAACGACAAGTACTTTCCCGAAAGTATTTGTCACATGAAGGAGGTGGAATTCATCAAGCTGGAATAAAATAATATGACTGTATCGCAGTACGAGGCTAAGTTTGTAGAGTTATCCTAGTTTGCATCCCATTTGGTCGATAATGAGGAACGAATGACGCGAATATTTCTAAGAGGTTTAAAACCCGATATACGCCAATACCTCATTTCTCACAAACTTTGATTATATTCAGATGTTGTGAATAGGGTTCAGTTATTGGAGCGCGATGATGAGTCAGCACAACCAAAAGGCAACGACCAATAACACGATAATAATCGTACCGGTGGCAACGACCATCGGAATAATGATAACCATCGTGGGGGAAATTATCATGCCAAGAATTGTACCCACTTCGGTGGTAATCATGGCCAAGGTAATAGAAGTGGAAAATTTAAGAAGACAGATTTAATGATGATCAGAAGATGTCGGCAGCAGCACCAACACCAGTAACAAATTCTAGGGGAGGAGAACGACCGCCAGTTAGATGCTATAGATGCGGAGAGGAGGGACACATAAGTCCAAACTGTTCACATCCTTCCAAGGTATGTTTTAGTTGTGGAAAAGACGGTCACATAGCTCGATTTTATCCTATAGCAAAATCAAGTCCAGCTGGGACGGTAGCACCAAAGGCGGATACGGACAAAACAAAGTCGGTGGTTTCAGGGAGAGCGTTTTTCATGACTTCTCAAAAAGCTAGTAACCCGAACGAAGTTAGCACGGGTTAGTTAATTATAAATTCTTGCAAAATCTATACCTTATTAGATACCGGTTCTACCCATTCTTTTATCTCTCTTGATTGCGCTCAACGTTTAAATTTAACTCTGGAGAAGTTAGACTTTGACTTATCGGTTAAAACTCAGTTAGGAGAAACCCTCATTTCATGTGCTATCCAAGTCTTGGATGAGAGTCACAGTTTTTAAATGATATTTCTATCGTCAATAAATTTCCTGACGTATTCTCAAAAAACTTCTTAGCCTACCCCTAGAGCATGAAATCGAATTTTGTATTGACCCCAGTACAAAACCCATTTCTAAAACCCTTAAATATTTCTTCAACCAAAACAAACGTATAATGCACCAAAGATGTTGACTCGAACTGTTGAAGATTACGACTATACCATTCAATATCATTGTAGAAGAGCGAACGTGGTAGCTGACGAGTTGAGTAGAAGATCGTATGCGTTTACGAGTGCGATATTATTAACACAAAAACTCATTATGTATAACTTACAAATGATAAAGATAAAGTTAAAGACTCTAAGGACCCACGTGATAATGTCAATTAATACGAGTAGAATTGACGTTAACCGGTGAAGTTAAAATTGCTCAAGATACACACCCGGAGCTGATGAATGCGAAGAAGAAGGTTCAAGAGGGCGTTATTCTAGAAGCAAGAGTCGATGAAAAGAAGAAATATCAACCCTCAATTTTATTGGCCCATTTGAAATCCTTGATCGAGTAGGAAATGTGGCCTATAGACTCGTTTTACCACCAAGTATGTCGCGTGTTCATAACATTTTTTTACATATCGATGTTACGTAAATATGTGGACGACCCAAACCATATTATTGAATTAGAACTAGACGAGATAGTAGAAGATTTAACGTATTTTGAAATACGTGTTAAAATCTTGGATAAGAAATATCATATTCAACACTCAAAGGTTATACCTCAAGAGTTAGAATCTGAAATGAAGTCAAGGTATCCTCATCTCTTCGGCATACCAGGTACGTACGTAAATTTCGAGGGGAAAATTTCATAAGGAGGGGAGATTGTGAGAACCCAAATTTTATGAATAAAGATTTAAATTTCTCAAAATATTTTTTTTAATATTATGGTGTGGATTTGATATGTTATAGTTGTGGGTAATATTTATAAATTTTGCAAAGTAAGAAAGTTGTTATATAATATTCGATTGGTCGGGGAATATTCGTTTTAACAGGAAATATTCGTACGACGACACAATCATTGGTGGACCCCACAACAGATGTATTGTCGTAGTTAGAAAACAACAGAATTATCTTTTTATAAAAAAAAATGGCGAAAGTGTTACCGTTAAAACTGTTGAACTATCCGGTAGTAAAAGTACAGTAATACGTGTGATTGCATAGTAGCATACGGTATTGATTATTGATGCTTACGTAATAATTCACTCAGTTATACTCAATTATTGCTACAGTAATTGCTGCATCATATCTCTCATATTATTGATTCAATTATTGTCACAGTATCATCTGTATAATATGTTATATCATTAAATCAATAATTGAGACGGCAAAGTTATTCATATTATTATTTGCAATATTGACAATGTCTAGAAGTTCTGTCAAAGAGAGGTTTGGTCACCTAATTGCGCGCCAATAAGGAGAAATCCTTATCGGAAAGCCCCCTCTTTCCTGGGAACGACCTGGTTGTTAAATATTGTGAGTTATAATATTAATGATGAATAAGTTTGTGTTGATTAAAGATGAAATTGATAGTTTCATTGTGTTGAGATTATTAGTGTTAGTGAAAATCGATATTTATTTTGATAATAATTGATGTCTGGAGGTTATATTAACCAATCGGGTAATTAACCAGATAAATGAGCAATTAATTGCTATTGATTCACATGATTATAACTATTTGTTCACATGTGTGTACTATTGATTCACATTCATTTACTATTAGGGGAGTTGGTGCAAGATTGATAATACTTAAATAACTAAATTAAAAATGGAGGTATAGATGAAGTATAAGGGATGTAATTCTTCGTTCATTGATCAACATTTGAAATATCTCCTCTATTGGTTCGCCAATATATATAAATTCTCGTTTGTTGGCAAATTCCCGACGGGCTTTGGCACTTGCTCTTTATGTAACTTTATCCTCCAGTGTTTCACTTTCTGAAGGCGAGGATGGAATATTCATGACAAAATGAAGGAGACTAGCATGCTCTTGACTGATTAATTGGCGTGTGACTTGGTGTTGATGAATCACTAGTTCTGCCAACTGGTCTACTTGTTTGCAAAGAGCCTTAATCTTTTACTCCATCATGAACTGGAACTGCGCATAATCCCATCTATCAGCACCGTCTTTGCTGGTCTGGGAAGATTTAACAATGTAATTGGAAGTCTATCCACTGCTCTAATTAATCATATTGACCTCTTCTTTGCGTTGAGGAAGAGGATTGTCTTGCACATGAGGTTGGTCGGGTTTAGTCATGACAATCTTCCCATTGTCAACTAAGTCCTGGATCTTGTATTTCAAGTCCCAACAATCCTGAGTGTCATGTCCCGGTAATCTGACATGATAAACACACTTCCGAGTAGCATTGAAACCCTTCCCATTCGGGTTGGACGGTGGAAAAAGATGTGTAATTTTCTTCTGAGTAGTCAGAAGAGTAAGGATATTCTCGAGCGAGTCCCCTAAGGGTGTGAACACTCGGTGGCGTCTGACTTCTCCACCTTTAGGCAATGGAGGGTTTGAAGACTGTGCTTGCAAAGGGGAATAGTTTCTCCTCTGAATATGCATATTTTGACTGCCTTTTTGACTTTATAGTATCAAGGAAACATCTTCCTCTTTCTTTTTATGGGCCCTTCGGGGGTTGTTTCCATAAGTTCCATGTTGAATGTGCTCAGCGACTGCTTTAAGAGCGGCTAGGTCTTGAATCTTTCCTGACTTCAATCCCATCTCAGTCATCTCTCCGTGTTTGATCATTTCAGAAAATGGCTTGCCAATGCCAGCTAAAACTCTTTCATAGAAAGGAACTTCTTGTATGTCTATGAAGGTCATGACCATTTCTGATTTCGTCATGGATGGAATGACTTGAACAGCAAGGCACCTCCACCTTTGAGCATACTCTCTAAAAGACTCAGTAGACTGTTTCTTGACTTTGGTAATCTGATACTGGTCAGGAGCCATCTGAGATTGGAAGCTGTATTGAGTGAGGAAAGTATGAGCTAGTTCCTCCCAGTTATGGATCTTTGAGTTGTCTAATCTGGTATACCACGTCTGGGCTTCTCCAGTCAGACTCTTCTAGAACAGCTACATTCTGAGCTTCTCGTCCTCTGCATAAGATCCAAGTTCTCCTATAAATATCTTTAAATGTGTGTAAGGATCCCCTAACCCATCATACTTTTCAAAGTCAGGAGTTTTGAACTTCTCTGGATAATGAATACCAGGGAATATACAAAGGTCAGCATATGAAACACTCCCGTGTGTTCCAATTCCTTTGATAGAACGGATAGTTTCCTCCATTTGAAGGACTTTCTTTCTGATATCACCGGTGTCTAGATCTTCTTTAAGATGGGTGTTTTCAGGAATTTTGTTGGTCCTAACCAACTGAAGTTCAGGACTTTGTTTTATCTGAACCTTGTGCTCCTCCTTGTGTAGAGGATTCTGTATGTACGGGTATTCGCAAACCCTGAGTAGACTGATATAGTTCTTTAAGCAGAATAGCCAAATCTGTAATTTGATTGCTTAATCCGTCAAACTCTTCTCAAGAGACAGGAGTAGGATTAGACTGGTCAGATGAAGACATGATTGGTTGTAGGCTCATGACCTTTTTGGATTTTGAGCGAGTAACAGGCCCAATTGTTTCCCTATAAAAACTTATGTAGTTTAGTCTTAGGGAATGTATAAATGATTACATGTTATCATAATGTGTCCATTTTAGGAATATTATGCTACAAAGCGGGTGTCATTTGATAGCGTGTCATGTATTAATATGCATGTGCAAATATCTTCATCTTTTCCATTACATATAGATGAACATGGAATAAAATTACAAGTAATTGTCTTTACAAGTAATTAAAAATGGAAAGCATGAAGAGACTTTCCTCCGCGTTTGGTTTATCAGAGGCTGACCTATCTTAGGTTACTCTCGCGGCTTTTTGGCATGAAGGTTCCCAGATCATCACAATCTACTCGATGGGAAGTTAATCTGGTCTTTCAACTGGAGCGAATCTGGGTGGTGCCTTTCCTGAGCCTCGTTGGAATTAGTCTTCTTACGAGTCCAGTAATCAAACACCGACAGGATAACCTCCTGGTGGAGGAACCACACAACATACATTCACATACAACGTGTCTCACCGTTTATGAAAATGATGACATGTGCGTAGCACTAATATCACAAATAGATATATTGCAGTACAGTTAAAATGCATTCGTACATATTAATCAAAAAATGTAAATGCAACATTCACACACAAGCATGTAAAAGTTTAGAAAAGCTTGTAATAGCGGCTTAAGCCCTCTTACTGGTTTCCTCATCAGAGTCGCCTGATAAGTAGGTTTTATACCTACTTATCCGGTATCTATGACTTGAATTAGTTGCTTTTACTCATGTTTCTTAGTTACTTTTCATGCATTTTGTGTTCGTTTTGTAGGTTATACGTTTGGAAGCGGTGTGAGCGATTATTGGGAAGGAAAAGCAAGGAAAATGCAAGGAAAAAGCAATCCGGACATCGTTTATGCTTTTATGTTCATTTCATGATCTTGACTTGGAGCTTGGACTATATTGTAGAACGTTTTCTTAGCTTTCCTAAACATCTTGAATCATTCAAATCGGAGTTCGGATGAAAGAGTTATGACATTTCTACCGACGGACGTTGAACTTCACCGTTTTGGGTGGTGATTTTCATAGCAGTCACTTCCAGTCCAATTTCTACCATCATGCGTTCGTTATTTCTCAAAGCTCAAAGAATGAAAGTTGTAGATCTCGTCGATAGCTTCGATTTGATAGGTCGCGGGACTCTTAACTCCTCTCGGTTTAGACGTTATGGCAGTTTTAGCAGAGGAGGTTCCAACAGAAAATTTTGTTGGCAGATTGGTACCCAGCCGGGGCTGGGCGTTTTTAGCCTTAGGATCCAGCCGGGGCTGGGGTCCTGGGCATTTTAGCAGCTTGCTATCCAGCTGGGGCTGGGTTGTTACAAAGGAAATACCCAGCCGGGGCTGGGTATACGTGAAAATGAGTGGATTTTGTCCGAATTTGAGTCCGAAAAGGATTGTTTCGAGTTGTTTGATTCAAGGACTTCCAAGAGGACTTAAAGACATCTATAAAGGCTTATAAAAGGAGGGGAATAACACAGATTAGAGGAGATTATTAGGAGATTAGAGATCATTCTATTAAATTAGATTAGAGTAAATTAGAGAAAAACACTAGTTCTAATGAGATTTGGAGATTGAAACAACTTGGAGACCATTGAAGATTCAAAGGAGGAGCAAGGAGGGAGCGTCAAATCTACACACAATAGATTATTTCTTCTCATCTTCTTCTATCTTTATCTTTTAATGTGTATTCAATTGTGGATTCTTAGTTTTAATTCAATAATAATGAACTAATTCTTTGTTTGAGATTACAATGGATCTTATTGTGTAGTTTATTTTAATATGCTTCGTTATCAATTAGTATTTTCTATTGTGAGGATTGTCTATTGTGATTTGAACTTAATTGTTTAATTGCTTGGCCATCAATTACCGTGATAATCTATATGAACTCGAGAGATGAAGTATAGATTTAGATCTAATCATGATAGCATGTGTTCAGGATTTTGTTAATAGCTTAAACTTGATGAGTGTTAAGGTAGAGATATGCTTAACATCACATGTAATCGGGTAGAAAACTTATTCTTCAACCTTCTTCAATTATAATTCACATAGAGATATAGTGGGTTAGTTGATTAAGGTGTTTAACGAATTTCTATCTTAATTGTGGATTGACGTTAATACGGTATTAGTGCATCGAGAGGTGGTTAATACTACTCTAGTGTTCTTGATTAACAATTCAGGATAGAGAATAATTGATGAGAAGTGTGTTAACTTAAATGAAGCAATAAATGAAGTTGTGATCTTAAATCTCCATAGTCATAATTTAATTAGTGGAATAATAGTTAATTTATATAGTTTGTAATTCATTCATTTAAATAAGATTGAGTTGGTTACGAGTTAGTACTTGGTGATTTTTATTAAATAATTCTCTGTGGGAACGATACTCAACTTATCACTTTATTACTTGTTGACCACGTATACTTGCGTGTTGTGCGTAACTAGATTTTACCCAACAAGTTTTTGGCGCCGTTGCCGGGGAATTAGTTTAATACAGTTTTACCAATATTAGCTTCAATCAAATTAGTCTTAATTTAAACATTTTTTTTTATTTTTAATTCTCTTCTTATATTTCTCTCTTTTCAGGTACCATGGATGACTTTGCGTATCAATGGCCATACACGAACATGACTCAACCAAAAGAAAAGGAGATTGACAGACTCACGACACTTTCCGCAAGGTCCGCACAAATTGAAGAACTTTCGAGGAAGTTGGATGTTATCGCAGCCCAACAGAGTCGAAGGATGGCAGTTATGTGTGACTATTGTGCTGGCAACCATCCGAGTCATCAATGCACCGTTAGTTATGGGCGGGGAAAACAAGGTGGTATATACCTCAACCAGTATGCATATGATAATTACCATCAAGTTTGGGGGTATCACCCAGATTCTTCAGGGAGCTACAACTATCAAGACCAATACTCTGCTCCAAATCCAACATATCCATCAAATTTCTCAAATCCACCTCCAATGCAACAAGAAGACAATTCAGATTTCAAGGAATTCATGTTAAGGATTATAGCAGAAAAAGAAGAGATGATAATGAGTCAGGAGTTATCAACCCTAAATTTTAATAATCGAATGGAACAACTCCTCACTACCTCAACCAATGGTCCTCAATACATGGCTTCCGAGACTGAAACAGAAAGTTCAAGGTTGGAGGAATTGGTGTCCAAGTTCATAGCATCAAATGAGGAGAGAATGAGTAATCAAGCGAGGTCAATTCAAAATCTTGCGGATCAGATAGAGCAAATGACCAAAGCCGTAAGCAACCTTCCTCCAAACACTTGGTTTTATGGCATGGATGATGAAATTGACGGAGAACCCGAACCAAATCTGCAACTGGATGAGCCACAAGGTATAGGAAGTGTGGAGACAATTGGGGATAATGAAATAGAGGTCCACAAAGATCTAAATGGGTCTCCACCAAAGTTCAACGATCTGGTTAGATTTGCAAAACCGTGCCCGCTTGGTAGTCATGTCGTCGGCGAAGATCTTATTGACATAAGAGTGAGTACAATTTTGAATCCATGGTGGGACGAGAAAGAGAAGATAGACGAAGAGCACATTGTGTGTGACAAGCTTCCATGCCCCAAAGTGATCACATACACAATGAAGAAAACACCTAGCTGTGGGACGTTCTTGATTGAGATCTTACCAAATCAGAGCATGCTAGGTGACTTTGATGCATTGGCCATCGTAAATGGGAACCTACCAAAAGCTACATTATTTCCGATGGATGGAGGGTTCCTCAACTTTCGAAGAGGAATTGGATAGCATTGACCAGACAAAGTCAGGCTGAAAGACTATAAATCAAGCGCTGACAAGGAGGCAACCCAGGAATTTTTCTATTTATATGCTTTACTAGTTTATTTAGTAGATAGGAATTAAGTTGCTTATTAAGTTCTCTTATAATCTAATCCATGTTGTCTCTCTTCATTGCAGGTATTGGAGGTCCAATAGATAAGAAAAAGATCGTCGCTGCCATCGCTACCATCAACTCACGCTTAGCTGATTACAGGGAAGTTCTCTTCTATTTATCGTTATATTCTTACAATGAGGACATTGTAATTGCTAAGTTTGGGGGAGTTTTGTTTAATTCATTATCACATGTTTAGTTTATGTTATGTTATTTTGCATATGTTGTTAATTTAGTTTAGGTTCATTATAAAAAAAAAATCAAAAATTTAAAAATAATAGTTAGTTACTATGTTCATCTTGTATGAGTCCAGCTGTTAGATAGTTACAGTTTATTTTGGCCAATGATGAGAATGAGATTGAGTAGACAAGTATAGTACTGATTATTAGAGCTTTTGATGTGATTTCTTGTTATGAATTGAATCTTTTTCTGTTGGAAACTGGTATAATAAGGATAACACAGTAAAAACAATTTGTTGGCTGATTAAGTTTAAATTGATACATAATGGACTTATTAAGGATAATACTAGTTTGGATGAATGAAAGACATGAATAGGCGGAGATGACTGAATTTAGACAAAAACTTAAGTTTGGGAAAAAAATTTGGGATATATAAGCTTCAAAAAAAAATTAAAAAAAAAGGAAAAAAAATATCGTGACTAGTCTTATTTCGGGGACTTTGTTACTTGAGTAAGTACGCCCGAAGGGGTATCTTAAAACCTAGCGCCCTAAGGTCTTAATGGTCTGGGAGTCGTTGGTCGAAAGCTCGCTAAGGGGTAGCACTGTTAGCCTAATAGAATGAGACATTGCACAGTTATGGTTAAAAAGTAAAAAAAAAGAAAGAAAAAAAAACAATAAAACGGGAAAAGAGCAAAAAGCCCCCGTAATGAAAAGTAAAGCATAAGTATCCCGGATTGGACTCTTGAACTTGGTGGATGTTTGACTTTAGTTGGATCTAGCTTGTTCGTGAATTTTGTGAGTTTTCACTGTATGATGCCTTTAAAGAGACCTATTATGTGTTAAATTTAATTTCATATCAATTAGCATGTTTGTTGAGCACACACGCACTATATCAGTGATAACAGTTTAAGACTTGATGATTAACTAGGAAATTATTGATTGGTTTTGATATGAAGTATTATCGTGTTTGCTTGATTGCTCTAAGGCCGAGTGAATAGATTTGATTCTATCAATACTGCTGGATTCATAGGCATATAGATTAGTTGTATTTCATTGCATTGCATTGCATTTTTGTTTTGTTTTTGCTTGAGGACAAGCAAAGGTTTAAGTTTGGGGGTATTTGATAAGTAGGTTTTATACCTACTTATCCGGTATCTATGACTTGAATTAGTTGCTTTTACTCATGTTTCTTAGTTACTTTTCATGCATTTTGTGTTCGTTTTGTAGGTTATACGTTTGGAAGCGGTGTGAGCGATTATTGGGAAGGAAAAGCAAGGAAAATGCAAGGAAAAAGCAATCCGGACATCGTTTATGCTTTTATGTTCATTTCATGATCTTGGCTTGGAGCTTGCACTATATTGTAGAGCGTTTTCTTAGCTTTCCGGAACATCTTGAATCATTCAAATCGGAGTTCGGATGAAAGAGTTATGACATTTCTACCGACGGACGTTGAACTTCACCGTTTTGGGTGGTGATTTTCATAGCAGTCACTTCCAGTCCAATTTCGACCATCATGCGTTCGTTATTTCTCAAAACGCAAAGAATGAAAGTTGTAGATCTCGTCGATAGCTTCGATTTGATAGGTCGCGGGACTCGTAACTCGTCTCGGTTTAGACGTTATGGCAGTTTTAGCAGAGAAGGTTCCAGCAGAAAATTTTGTTGGCAGATTGGTACCCAGCCCGGGCTGGGCGTTTTTAGCCTTAGGATCCCGCCGGGGCTGGGGTCCTGGGCATTTTAGCAGCTTGCTATCCAGCTGGGGCTGGGTTGTTACAAAGGAAATACCCAGCCGGGGCTGGGTATACGTGAAAATGAGTGGATTTTGTCCGAATTTGAGTCCGAAAAGGATTGTTTCGAGTTGTTTGATTCAAGGACTTCCAAGAGGACTTAAAGACATCTATAAAGGCTTATAAAAGGAGGGAAATAACATAGATTAGAGGAGATTATTAGGAGATTAGAGATCATTCTATTAAATTAGATTAGAGTAAATTAGAGAAAAACACTAGTTCTAATGAGATTTGGAAATTGAAACAACTTGGAGACCATTGAAGATTCAAAGGAGGAGCAAGGAGGGAGTGTCAAATCTACACACAATAGATTATTTCTTCTCATCTTCTTTTATCTTTATCTTTTAATGTGTATTCAATTGTGGATTCTTAGTTTTAATTCAATAATAATGAACTAATTCTTTGTTTGAGATTACAATGGATCTTATTGTGTAGTTTATTTTAATATGCTTCGTTATCAATTAGTATTTTCTATTGTGAGGAGTGTCTATTGTGATTTGGACTTAATTGTTTAATTGTTTGGCCATAAATTACCGTGATAATCTATATGAACTCGAGAGATGAAGTATAGATTTAGATCTAATCATGATAGCATGTGTTCAGGATTTTGTTAATAGCTTAAACTTGATGAGTGTTAAGGTAGAGATATGCTTAACATCACATGTAATCGGGTAGAAAACTTATTCTTCAACCTTCTTCAATTATAATTCACATAGAGATATAGTGGGTTAGTTGATTAAGGTGTTTAACGAATTTCTATCTTAATTGTGGATTGACGTTAATACGGTATTAGTGCATCGAGAGGTGGTTAATACTACTCTAGTGTTCTTGATTAACAATTCAGGATAGAGAATAATTGATGAGAAGTGTGTTAACTTAAATAAAGCAATAAATGAAGTTGTGATCTTAAATCTCCATAGTCATAATTTAATTAGTGGAATAATAGTTAATTTATATAGTTTGTAATTCATTCATTTAAATAAGATTGAGTTGGTTACGAGTTAGTACTTGGTGATTTTTATTAAATAATTCTCTGTGGGAACGATACTCAACTTATCACTTTATTACTTGTTGACCACGTATACTTGCGTGTTGTGCGTAACTAGATTTTACCCAACATCACCACCTGTCGATGCCGGGATTTTTTTTGTTTCTTTTCTATTCTTGTTCTTTGGTGTTCTCATGTTATGTGAGATTTGTTTGAAAAAAACAAGTGAAAAAGGTCCGACATGTATATGTCGACGATTTGACTGTAAGAGTCGCCAGTTGGTGTTTTTAACTGGTTGCACCAACGCAACCGAGAAAAGGTTTGCACATTAACCCAGTGATGTGACACTGCTAAACGGGTCTGTAAAACCGAGATTTATTTGGGTTCGGGGGCTTGATTATGCGGAGGGAAGGTGTTAGGCACCCCTCGACATCCGTGTTACAACGGTGACCGCCACTTTTCAAGAAACTGTTATATGAATGTGTGGGGGGGGGTCAATGTACTGTTATTTGGAAGTAGTGCGAGGCCTCGTTCGTACCTATATACAAAGGGTTTGAATTTGTATAAAAATTCAGTTTTAAACAAGATATAGCAATGAGGTTTTGTAAAAGAGGTTTTTCTAACCCTGTGCTCAATAGTAATTGAGGCTTTTGATACTTCCATTTTATTATTAAATGTTCGGCTTGGTTGCTTTTATTTTTCGAGATGCGAAGCATTTTCGAGAAAATAATATATAGCAGTGTCGAACTCCTTATGGGCATGAAAGCCATCTTAGGAAATTCGAACACCGTGAATAATTTACAAGCTACTTACAGCTCAAAATATCCATCACGGGAATCGAATCTAGATTCAGTAGACTAAATCTGTAATCACATGATTCCTAGGCCCACATGATGCCGCAGTTTTTATGAAAAGCAGTAAGCAGTTATATATATAAAAGTTGTAAATATATATATACAGAAATGATCAACCACCACGAAGTACCTCCATGGGGGACCGGAAATATAATTATAAAAGCGTTAAATATATATATAGAGACATGATCAACCACCACGAAGCACCTTCATGGGGGATCAGAAATGTAAATAAAGCAATAAATGCGATCAACCACCACGAAGTAAACTCTAGGTGGGACGTAATGTAAAGAAAGCAGTAAAAACAATCAACCGCCAAGAAGTAAACACCAGGCGGGACGAAATTTAAAGAAAGCAGTAAAAACGATCAACCGCCATGAAGTAAACTCCAGGCGGGACAGAATGTAAAGAAAGTAGTAAAAGACCACGACGTAAACTCCAGGCCTGACAGAAATGTAAATATATATATATAAGCAGTAAACGCACAGGATATATATCGATCCCGGCTCAGTTTATCATTTCAGCGATTTATCGCAATATATGTAAATATAAAAGCAGTAAACGTATCGGATATAAAATTCAGGCTCATCGAACAATGTTTGACAACAGTTCATATATATATATATATACATACAAAAATGAAAACCACAGACCGAAGTTCGGGCATACATACACAACACGACTCTCAATGTGAAGAAGAGTGTGTGCAAAGATGAAGAGAAAGGCTTTATCATGTGTAAGAATGCTTACAGTGGGCTTCCAAAGAAGACTTCTATGACTTTAAGTGGATGAACACTCGGCTCCCGCTGGTAAAAATATAGCTATATCTGAGCTCACAAGTGTTTAAAATGAGAAAGCACTCAATATAGGGTGTGTACAGAGCAAATTTGACAGGGCTTCCTCGCCTTTTTTGTTTTGAATATGGCCACCCCAAGCCCTATATTTATAGAGCTGGGAGCCGCAGGTGTACCTGCGACAGTCGCAGGTGCACCTGCAGCTACCCCAGGCTCTGCGGGTCCCACCATCTTGAAGTACGTGCATGCGTGCAACGTGATGTCCGCTCAAACTTGCAAAACTTCAAACCGAGCATCCGATTGAAATGTATAACACCTTTTTCGGACTCCTGTTATCGAGAGCTACGCAATGACATGGGATTAAAGGTTGTACGAAGTCAGGAAGATGGAACCATGTCCTATCTCTTCAAGTTTAAAATTATATCCGGTGTTCTGCCTTGTGCAGTAGTCACTCGAGATTGTAACTCCTTGGTTCATGTTGGGTAAAATCTAATTATGCACAACACGCAAGTATACGTGGTCAACAAGTAATAAAGCGATAAGTTGAGTATCGTTCCCACGAAGAATTCTTTAATAAAAATCACCAAATACTAACCCGTAACCAACTCAATCTTATTTAAACGAATGAATTTCCAATTATATAAATTAAACTACTATTAAATTCCACTAGTTAAATTAAGATTACGGAGATTTAAGATCACAACTTCACTTATTGCTTCATTTAAGATAACACACTTCTCATCAATTATTCTATATCCCGAATTGTTAATCAAGAACACTAAAGCAGATAAAACCATCTCTCGATGCATAATATCCATACTCACTTAAATCCACATATGATAGAATTAAGTAAGACGCCCTAATTAACTAATTCACTATATCTCTATGTGAATTAAAATTAAAAAGGATTTAAAGCAAAGTTCTCTATAAGATTACATATGGCGTAAAGGCATATCTCTTTCCTAAACACAAATCATGAATTCTATCTGTAAGACCCCAATTTTTTTTAATAAAATGGAATTTCCTCTATTTATTATTTTGAAATAGTAAGGAGTTGATTTGATTAATGTGGATAGTTATGGGTAAAATATGCAAATATTTTAAATAAGCAAGTGGTTATAAAATATTCATTGTTTTCGGGAAATTTTAGGTTGGTCGTTTAATATTCTTGTTGTCAGGGAATATTCGTACGACGGCGCAGCCTTTTGTGGGCCCCATAACAGAAAGTGATTGGATAAAGAAAACGACAAGTATAAGTTGTTTATAAATAACGGCGTAGTTGTTACCGTTAATATTGTTGGAATACCCGGTGGTTAAAATATAGTAAAACGCGTTGTTACACAGTAGCATGCGGTATTGCACCAATTATTGATTCTTACGTAAGAAGGCACTACTCAATAATTATTACAGTAATTACTGTTCAATATTTTATTTTATTGATTCAATAATTGTTATGTTGGTATTTTATATTATTGTTGTTGTTTCAATAATTGTCACTACACAGTATTTTCCATTATCAGATCAATAATTTATATTATTTGAATAATATTATTAGATAACATTATTGGGAATGTCTAGAAAGTTCTGTCTAAGGAGAGGTTTGGTCACCTTATTGCGCACCAGTAAGGAGAAATCCTTATTGGAAAGCCCCCTCTTTCCTGAAAACGGTCTGGTTGTCATTATTGTGATTCTGTAATATTATTTGTGAATAATTAATTATTGATTTATATGATAAGGAAAATATTCATTTTATGTGGATATAGATGGAAAAAAAATTTAAAGTGACAATTGTCGAAAATTGATATTTTATCTTTTCTGATAAAATAATTCATTTAAATATATTATTATATTTTAATAATATAATAATGGTGATATTTTTACAATGAATGTGTGATATATGAGTAATTGAGGAGGAAGAGTATTTTTGTCACAATAAATATTTAACACATGTTTTGTATGTTGGTGGACCCTATTTTTGACTAAAATTTGATTATAGCCTGCAAAATTGTCCGTATGTGGATTTCGGTCATTTTCTGTTTGGAATTTGGAAAAACTTTCTTCTGTAAAGTTGTAGAGAATTGAATTTCCTATGGAATGGACATAAGATTTGAATTCTTTAGATAAAAGGGCTATTTATTATGAATTATTGAAGTTCCGGAATATTGGGTCTAAATTGATTTTGTTACAAAAATTATTTAAAACATGTTTTGTGTGATTGGTGAGCCCCACATGTGTTTTAAATGTGTTGAATCTTGATTTTCAAAGTATGCGTATGATTTAAATAAAAATAATATTATTATATTAAATTTTCTGCTTTGGTGTTCTAAGCATTTTCCTATAAATAGGGTGCTTAGGTTAGAATTGAAAATCACACCAGAAACTGAAGTTTTCTCTCTTTATATTATCGAGCGTATTCTTGTGAGTATTTTGATACTTTGAGTGTTTCTATACGGTGCAAGTTCCTTCAACGTTATATCTGATATTCCAGCCACAAGTACTATTCTTTTCGAGGTAAGAGATGTTATTTTTTTTATAAATGATATTATTTCTTTCAATATCATTATACCGGAATATTGGTAAGATTTTTCTTGTGAAATTCTTATCTTTTCATGTCGGGGTTACTATTCATGAGTTACTATTCATGAGTTACTATTCACGAGTACTATTCACGAAGCATGATGATTTTTCTTGTGAAATTTCTACCTTTTAGTGTCGGAGTTACTATTTACGTATATGTCACTTTTCACGTATACAGCACTATTTACAAATACGGCACTATTCACAAAAAAATTAAATTTTCTTTTGTTTCCAAGATTGTCTATTATGGTTCCTATCTTTGATTGGATCTATGTTTTGATCTTCATTTTTGAATTCTGCTCCACAATAGTTTATTATGGAATATTTTTGAACTTGGATTGTCTAAAGTACGAATCCTTAATATTTGTTCTTTTGTTTAACTGGATTCATTTTCTTTAAAATATTTTTCATCATCCTCAGTCCTAAATGATGATATAACTGAATATCTTTGGCCTGTAGTGCAAAAATGAATGATTTTCTGATGAATATCTTTGGCCCGTAGTGCAAAGATTAACAGGTGTTGAGATGAACATGACCGACTAATTAATATCTTTGGCATGTAGTGCAAAGATGACTATTTGATTAAAGATGTATATTGATTGATGTTACAGGGATAAAATATCGATGATGAACTTTTAAATTCATAGATGATAGTAGATTTCATTCTCTACTTAAGTTTTCTAATGAATTGTTGTTTTCGCTGCAGTTGTTGATCTAATACTTGTTGTCTATTGTATTTTATTAGATTTTTCTCTGTTAAAGACTAAGGATAATTTGTTGTACATTATCTTAGTCATAATATTCTTTACTAGGCTAGTTGAGTTCACCCTTTTCCTTTTTATTCCATTTTTCTTCTAAGGAGGCGAGAATATAGCGGGAACTAGTCAGGGTGTGGAGTGATGATTCAAGATAGTTGTTTTAGTAGTCCTCACTATTTTATAAAATAGTGTATCAATAATTGTAATGAGGACTTTATTTGAGTGTGGATATTGTCTAGAAGATAATATTTGTATTTAAACTCACAGTATATGTGTTGTCGTATTTTGCACGCCAATTGTAATAATGAAGTTGTAGATGTTTATGTTCCATGTATTTGGCGACTCAGAATAGGTTGGGTGGAATGGACCTATTTTGGGGGCGTAACACCATCTATGCAGAAATCACCAACACATGCTATCATGATCAGATTTTAATCTATACTTCATCTCTCGAGTTCATATAGATTATCACGGTAATTGTTAGCTAGACAATTAAGCAATTAATTCCAAATCACAATAGACAATCCTCACAATAGAACATAATAATTGATAACGAAGAATATTAAAATAAACTACACAATAAGATCCATTGTAATCTCAAACAAAGAATTAGTTCATGATTATTGAATTAAAACTAAGAATTCACACTTGAATACACATTAAAAAATAAGAATGATATTAAAGAAAAGAATTGAATCTGTTGTCAGTAAATCTCCATCTTCCTCAAGCTCCTACTCTTGATCTTCAATAGTCTCCAAGTTGCTTCAATCTCCAAAACTAATAAGAACTAGTGTTTTGATCTAATCTAATTTAACCTAATTTAATGGAATCGTATTTCTCCTCTAATCTCCCTTCTAATCCTTGTTATTCTCCTCCTTTTATAAGCATGTTTACATGTCTTTAAGTCCTCTTGGAAGTCCTTGAGTCAATTGGATCGAAACAATCCTTCCCGAACTCAAATTTGGGAAAAACGCTTTTTCTACGCATACCCCCACCCTGGCGGGGGTTTATACTTGCAAAGGGCCCACCCCGGCGGGCTATGGTTCTGTTTTGCAGTTGGTATGCCCACCCCAGCGGGCATTTTGTGAAGGAAAAGCCCGCCCCGGCGGAGTCCATTTTCTGTCACAGCGTCCTCTGGTAAAATGGCCATAACTTTTGATCCGAGAGGAGTTACGGGGCCTGCCACCTATCAAATTGAAGAAATCGACGAGCTCAACAACTTTCATTCTTTGAGGATTGAGAAATTCTGGCTAGAAAAAGGTTGAAAGTGGGATGAAAGTGACTGCTATGCAAATGACCACCCAAAACCATGACGTTCGACGTCCGTTGGTACAACGATCATAACTCTTGCATCCGAACTCCGATTGGAATGATTCAAGTTGTCCCAGAAAGCTAAGAAGACGCTCTAAAATGTAAGTCAAGTTCCAAACCAAAAACATGAAATGAACAAGAGAGCCCAAATGATGTCCGGATTACTTTTCTTGTTGAATTCGTTGTTGATAGAGTAATAGATGTCCAACACACAAGTCCCAGCCGAAATTCCCTCTCTCTAGAGTTTCATTGCCATGCAATATGCTAGAATCCATGCCCAAGAAGAGTTTCAAGCCTAACAGAAGTCTGCAGAATTCGACACCCCCCACCCCGGCGGGGGTGTATGTGTTAACAAGGCCCGCCCCGGCGGGCTACCATTCTGTTAGTTCCTTATGAAGACCCCCCACCCCGGAGGGGGTATACAAAGCAAAAAGGCCCACCCTAGCGGTGGTCTGTTCTGCAGAATGACTTGCTATATCTTCATGAATTCTTCCAAAACCACTCTAATTGATTCCAAATGACTCCAAATCTTCGTTAAACGCCGCAACAACCATCCTACACATATAAGAACACAACACAAGTAAAAATGAATATGAACACGTGAAAATAGCAACAAATAAGCATGAAATGGACACCGATTCGTGTATATAAAATCCACTTATTAAAATCTCCCAAACTTATATCGTGCTAGTACTCGAGCACAAAACAACTACATGTTATGCAATGTAATGAAATGCAACTAATCTATATGCCTACAAATCCAGCAGTATTGATAGAATCAAATCTATTCACTCGGCCTTAAAGCAATCAAGGAAACACGACAATACTTCATATCAAAATCAATCAACAATTTCCTAGTCAATCATCAAGTCTTAAACTATTATTACTGGTATAGTGCGTGTGTGCTCAATATTCATGTTAACTGATATGAAATCAAATTTAACACATAATAGGTCTCTTTAAAAGCATCATACAGTGAAAACTCACAAAATTCACAAACAACCTAGATCCAACTAAAGTCAAACATCCACCAAGTTCAAGAGTCTAATCCGAGATACTTATGCTTTACTTTTCATTACGGGGGCTTTTTGCTCTTTTCCCGTTTTATTATTATTATTATTATTATTATTATTATACATATAGCTATGCAATGTCTTATTCCCGTAGGCTTTTCAATGCTACCTTAACGAGCTTTCGACCAACGACTCCCAGACCATTAAGACCTTAGGGCGCTAGGTGTAAAGACAATCCCATCGGGCTTACTTACTCAAGTAACAAAGGCCACAAAACTAGACAAGCACGCCACGGTGTTTATTCAAACTTTTTTTTCTTTTTTTTTATATAGCTTATATACCCCAAATATTCCCCCAAACTTAGGTTCTTGTCTAACTTTAGCCATCTCCGCCTATTCGTGTCTTTCATTCATTCAAACTAGTATTATCCTTAAGAAATCCATTATGTATCAATTTAAACTTAATTAGTCAACAAAGTTGTTTCTAACGTGCTAACCTTGATTATACCCGTTCCAAACAGAAAAAGATTCAATTCATAACAAGAAATCACATCAAATCTCTAATAATCAGTACTATACTTTTCTACCCAATTCCAATCTCATCATTGGCCAAAACAAACTGAACTATCTAACAGCTGGAATCATGCAAGATGAACATAGTAACTAACTATTATTTTTGAATTTTTGATTTGATTTTTTTTAACAAGAAACTTAATATAATGATATTCAAACTATACTACTATGCAACTACTTATGCAGTTGTACTACATGAATGCAAACATAATGAACCTAAACTAAATTAACAACATATGCAACATAACATAACATAAACATGAAACTAAACATGCAACAAAGAACTAAACTAAACTCCCCCAAACTTAGCAATTACAATGTCCTCATTGTAAGAATATAGCGGTAAGTAGAAGAGAACTTCCCTGTAATCAGCTAAGCGTGAGGTGATGGTGGCGATGGTGGCGACGATCATTTTCCTATCCATTGAACCTCCAATATCTGCAATGAAGAGAGACAACATGGATTAGAATAGCCCTTTGGAATATAACGTGATTCCTATCCACTAAATAAACTATGAAAATATATAAATATATATAAAAAAATTCTGGGTTGCCTCCCAGTCAGCGCTTGATTTATAGTCTTTCAGCCTGACTTTGTTTGGTTAACGCTATCCAATTCCTCCTCGATAATTAAGGAACCCTCCATCCATTAGAATTGCACTGTGTGTAGGTAGGTTTCCCATCTTACTAATCTGTGAATTGAAACAACCTAGCATAATTCCTGTACATGATGTTTCTAGTTCCATTGCATAGCTAGGTGTCTCATCCATTGTATTTGGGAATAAATTGTTGCATTGAGGCATGGAAAGTATAACGGACTTTTCCTCTTTTATTTTCTCTTCCTCAACCCACCATGTTGTATACGAGGCCTCTTTATTATACTGATCATTGCCTTGAATGTGACTACCTAGGGGACATGGGTGTGCAAAACTCACTGGATTTTTCAACTCTAGTTGAGAAGGTACCTGGGGTATAATACAGGTGATCTGATATTCTTTATTTTCCAAACCCCCAGTTGTCTCCCAATGTCCACTCCTTTCAGTTCATCCAGTGGCAGTTACACTTCTTTCTCTCCATCAGTTTCATCATCCACGTCATAGTACCAATTGTTTTGAGGGCGATTGTTCAAGGCTTCGAACATTTGATCCATCTAATTATGCAGATTTTGAATTAACCTCTCTTGCTCAATCATCTTCTCCTCAGTTGATGCTACAAACTTGAACCACAAATCCTTCAATCTTGAATTATCTTGTTCAGTTTTGAAATTCATGTATTGAGGACCATTCATTGAGGTGTTAATGAGTTGTTCCATCTGTCTATTAAGATTTTGGGTTGATAACTCCTGACTCATTATCATCTCTTCTTTTTCTGCTATAATCCTTAACATGAATTCTTTCAACTTTGAATTGTCTTTTTGTTGCATTAGAGGTGGATTTGAGAAATTTGATGGATATGTTGGACTTGGAATGCAGTATTGGTCTTCATAAGTATAGCTCCATGACGAATCCGGGTGATACCCGTAAACTTGATGATAATTAGCATATGTATAATCGTTGAGGTATTCACCACCATGTTGTCCCGGCCCAAAACTAATGGTGCATTGATGACTCGAATGATTACCAGCACAATAATTGCAAGTAACTGCTATCCTTCGATTACGTTGGACTGCAACAACGTCCAACCTCCTCGAAAGTGTCTTAAGCTGTTCTGATAATACAAAAATGCATTGAGACCATCAATCCCTGCTTCCCTTGGTTGAGTCATGTTCCTGTATGGCCATTGATACGCAAAGTCATCCATGGTACCTGGAAAGAGAGAAATATAGGAAGAGAATTAAAAATAAAAATAAATATATTTAAAATAAGACTAATATAATTGAAATTAATATTGGTAAAAAATATTAAACTAATTCCCCGGCAACGGAGCCAAAAACTTGTTGAGTAAAATCTAATTACACACTGTATACGTGGTCAACAAAGAATAAAGTGATAAGTTGAGTATCGTTCCCACAGAGAATTATTTAATAAAAATCACGAAATACTAACCTTTAACCAACTCAATCTTATTTAAACGAATGAATTTCAAATTATATAAATTAAACTACTATTAAATTCCACTAGTTAAATTAAGATTACGGAGATTTAAGATCACAACTTCACTTATTGCTTCATTTAAGTTAACACACTTCTCATCAATTATTCTATATCCCGAATTGTTAATCAAGAACACTAAAGCAGATAAAACCATCTCTCGATACATAATATCCATACTCACTTAAATCCACATATGATAGAATTAAGTAAGACACCCTAATTAACTAATCTACTATATCTCTATGTGAATTACAATTAAAAATGATTTAAAGCACAAGTTCTCTATAAGATTACATATGGTGTAAAGGCATATCTCTATCCTAAACACAAATCATGAATTCCATCTATGCAGAAATCACAAACACATGCTATCATGATCAGATCTTAATCTATACTTCATCTCTCGAGTTCATGTAGATTATCATGGTAATTGTTAGCTAGGCAATTAAGCAATCAAGTCCAAATCACAATAGACAATCCTCACAATAGAACATAATAATTGATAACAAAGAATATTAAAATAAACTACACAATAAGATCCATTGTAATCTCAAACAAAGAATAGTAGTTTA
Organism: Panax japonicus; assembly: GCA_020205505.1. Classification (NCBI taxonomy): domain Eukaryota; kingdom Viridiplantae; phylum Streptophyta; class Magnoliopsida; order Apiales; family Araliaceae; genus Panax; species Panax japonicus. Next base: position 48,287,709 of record CM035108.1, on the reverse strand, counting down.
ATACACATTAAAAAATAAGAATAAGATTAGATCAAAACACTAGTTTTTTAATACATTGTAATCTCCATCTTCCTCAAGCTCCTACTCTTTATCTTCAATGGTCTCCAAGTTGCTTCAATCTCCAAAACTAATAAGAACTAGTGTTTTGATCTAACCTAATCTAATGGAATCATATTTCTCCTCTAATATCCCTTCTAATCCTTGTTATTCTCCACCTTTTATAAGCCTTTTTATATGTCTTTAAGTCCTCTTGGAAGTCCTTGAGTCAATTGGATCGAAACTATCCTACCCGAACTCAAATTTGGGCAAAAAACGCTTTTTCTACGCTTACCCCCGCCCCGGTGCGGGTTTATACTTGTAAAGGGCCCACCCCGGCGGGCTATGGTTCTATTTTGCAGCTGGTATGCCCGCCCTGGTGGGCATTTTGTAAAGGAAAAGCCCGCCCTGGCGGGGGTCCATTTTTTGTCACAGCGTCCTCTAGTAAAATGACCATAACTTTTGATCCGAGAGGAGTTAGGGAGCCTACCACCTATCAAATCGAAGATATCGACGATATCTACAACTTTCATTCTTTGAGGATTGAGAAATTAGGGCCGGATGAAGGTTGAAATTGGGCTGGAAGTGACTGCTATGCAAATGACCACCCAAAACCATGACGTTCGACGTCCGTTGGTACAACGATCATAACTCTTGCATCCGAACTCCGATTGGAATGATTCAAGTTGTCCCAGAAAGCTAAGAAGACGCTCTAAAATGTAAGTCAAGTTCCAAGACAAAAAAATGAAATGATAAAGAGAGCCCAAATGATGTCCGGATTGTTTTTCTTGTGAATTCGTTGTTGATAGAGTAATAGATGTCCAACACACAAGTCCTAGTCGAAATTCCCTCTCTCTAGAGTTCCATTGCCATGCAATATGCTAGAATCCATGCCCAAGAAAAGTTTCAAGCCTAACAGAAGTTTGCAGAATTCGACAACCCATGCCCCGGCGGGGGTGTATGTGTTAACAAGGCCTGCCCCGGCGGGCTACCATTCTGTTAGTTCCTTATGAAGACCCCCCGCCCCAGCGGGGGTATACAAAGCAAAAAGGCCTGCCCCGTTGGGGTCTGTTCTGCAGAATGACTTGCTATAGCTTTATGAATTCTCCCAAAACCGATCTAATTGACTCCGAATGATTCCAAATGACTCCAAATCTTCGTTAAACGCTGCAACAACCATCCTACACATATAAGAACACAACACAAGTAAAAACAAATATGAACACACGAAAATAGCAACAAATAAGCATGAAATGGACACCGATTCGTGTATATAAAATCCATTTATCAGTTCTTGTGGGACATTGTTGTGTAGAATGTATGTTTAGATGTTTGTTTGTTGAGACGACGCCATATGGGGTTGAGGTGGCAATTTGACAACTTTGCTCTTCACCGGGGTTATCTCCAATTTTGGCCGATAAAGCAGAAGTTGTAAGACCGCAACTTATTATAAATGAAATTGAATTTTCTCTATTTATTATTTTAAAATATTAAGGGTTGATTTGATTAATATGGTTAATTATGGGTAAAATGCGTAAATATCTCAAATAAGCAAGTGGTTATAAAATATTCATTGTTGTCGGGAAATATTCGTTTGGTCGTGGAATATTCTTACTGTTGGAGAATATTCGTACGACGGCGAAGTCTTGTGTGGGCCCCATAACGAAAAGCGATTGGATGAAGAAAACGACAAGTATAAGTTTTTATAAATAACGGCGTAGTTATTACCGTTAACACTGTTGGAATACCTAGTGGTTAAAACACAGTATTACGCGGTATTGCACCAATTATTGATTCTTACGTAAGAATGCACTACTCAATATTGTTACAGTAATTACTGTTCAATATTTTATTTTATTGATTCAATAATTGCTACGTTGATATTTTATATTATTGTTATTTCAATAATTGTCACTACACAGTATTTTCCATTATCAGATCAATAATTCATATTATTTAAATAATATTATTAGATAACATTATTGGCAATGACTAGAAAATTCTGTCTAATTAGAGGTTTGGTCACCTAATTACGCGCCAGTAAGGAGAAATCCTTATTAGAAAGCCCCCTCTTTCTTGGGAATGGTCTGGTTGTCAGTATTGTGATTCTGTAATATTATTTGTGAATAATTAATTATTAATTTATATGATAAGAAAAATATTCATTTTATGTGGATATAGATAGAGAAAATTTTTAATGTGACAATTGTTAAAAATTAATATTTTATCTTTTCTGATAAAATAATTCATTTAAATATATTATTATATTATAATAATATAATAATGGTGATATTTTACAATGAATGTGTGATATATGAATAAATGAGGAGGAAGAATATTTTTTTTTACAAAAAATGTTTAAAACATGTTAAACATGTTCGTGGGCCCCATTTCTTGACTGAAATTTAATTATAGCTTGTAAAATCGTCCGTATGTGGATTTCGGTCAATTTCTGTTTGGAATTTGGAAAAACTTAAAACTACAAAGTTGTAGATAATAATATATTTTTCTATGGAATGGACATAAGATTTGAATTTTTCTGATAAAAGGGCTAATTATTATGAATTATTGAAGTTCCAGAATAATTAATTCTTTGGAGTTTTAAATGATTTTAATAAGAAAAACATTTTTGTGACTTTTGGTGAGGTGTGTGGCTGATGTTGGACCAAAGATGTGTGCGTAGAAAATTTAAGAAAATATATTAATATTTTATTAAATTTTTTACTTTGGTGTTCTAAGAATTTTCTCTCTCTATATTATCTAGCATATTCTTGTGAGTATTTTGATACTTTGAGTGTTATTATACAAGTTACCTTCAGCACTATATCCGGTATTTCAGTCAGAAGTATTGTCCTTTTGAGGTAAGGGATGTTATTTTTTTATAAATGATATTATTTTTTTCTAATATCATTTTGCCGAAATATTGATATGAATTTTATTGTGGAATTTCTACCTTTCTGTGTCGGGGTTACTATTCTCGTATACGACACTATTCATGTATATGGCACTATTCACGAATATGACACTATTCACCAAAAAAATGAAATTTTCTCTTCTTTGTCCCAGATGTCTATTTTTGTTACTAGCTTTGATTGTATCCATGTTTTGATCATTATTCTTGAATTTTACTCTACTGTGGTATATTATGGGGTGTTTTAAATATGAATAAACCGAAGTACGAATCCATAATATTTGTTCTTTTGTCTCACTGGATTCGTTTTCTTTAAAATATTTTTCATCATACTCAGTCCTAAATGATGATATAACTGAATATATTTGGCTTGTAGTGCAAAGATAAATGATTTTTTGATGAATATCTTTAGCCCGTAGTGCAAAGATGAACAGGTGTTGAGATGAACAGGTGTTGAGATGAACATGACCAACTGATGAATATCTTTGGCCTATAGTGTAAAGATGAATATTTGGTTCAAGATGAATATTGATTGATGTTACAGGGATAAAATATTGATGATGGACTTTTAAATTCATAGATAATAGTAGATTTCATTCTCTACTTAACTCTTCTAATGAATTATTATTTCCGCTGCGAATATAGATCTGAAACTTGTTGTCTATTATATTCTATCAGATTTTTTTCTATTGAGGACAAACGATAATTTGTTCTATATTATCTTAGTCATAATATTCTTTACTGGGCTAGTTGAGCTCACCCTTTTCCTTTTTGTTCCATTTTTCTTCTCAGGAAGCGAGAATATAGCGTGGAGTAGTCGGGGTGTGGAGTGATGTTCCAAGGCAGTTGTTATAGTAGTCCTCACTATTTTGTATAATAGTGTATCAATAATTGTAATAAAGACTTATTTGAGTATGGATATTGTCTAGAAGACAATATTTGTATTTAAACTCACAATTTATGTGTTGTTGTATTTTGCACGACAATTGTATTAATAAAGTTGTAGTTGTTTCTGTACCATGTGTTTGGCGACTCAGAATGGGCGATATATACCTATTTTGGGGGCATCACAGTTGGTATCAGAGCTTAGGGATATGGTCTCTGGCAGAGATCGGGGAATAGAACTAGGAGGGGAGAGATGAGTAAATCATTCGCTAGTATGTCCTACCTAAACTTATTTGTTGGTTGGTCAGAGTGTAGGGTTTTTATGTTGCATGTCAATTTCTTTAATTAACCCTTGTTTTATGACAGTATTTGAGAATGGCAACTGAGAATGTTAACAGTGGAGTAAATGAGACCGTGGAGACACCTTTACTCACCAATCAGGAGAACGTACAACAAGACGACAATGTTCCTCCTGTAAACGACACCACTGATCCGACGATGAACGACGGGATGTTTAGAAGCTTTTTACAGTTCATGCAAAATCAAACGAGGGAGACTCGTGTACAAAATACATGTGGAAATGATATCAATGCACGGTTTGTCACAGCCAAGCAGTTCAAAGAGTTGGGACCACCAGAATTCGTGGGAAAGCCAGATTCGATTAAGGCGGAGACGTGGGTCAAGCAAATTACCAAGATATTCGATGTCTTGGGATGTACATAGGAACAGAAGGTTCTATTCGCCACTTTTATATTCTGTAATGAGATAGATTACTTGTGGAAATCTGTGAAGCGTACCCAGCTAGCCGCACTCAACATGTCTTGGGAAACGTTTCAAAAACTGTTCAATGACAAATATTTTTCTGAAAGTATTCATCATATGAAGGAGGTAGAGTTTATTAGAGTGGAGCAGAACAACATGACGGTGTCCCAGTACGAGGCGAAGTTCGCGGAGTTATCCAGGTTTGCACCTCATTTGATGGAGAATGAGGAACATATGACGCAGATATTTTTGAGAGGTTTGAAATACGACATACATCAATATCTCATTTCTCATAAATGTTCTCTATATTCAGATGTTTTCAATAGGGCTCAATTATTAAAGCGAGATAACGAGTACGTTCAATCGAGAGACCACAACCAGGGTCATACTGGTGACAGCAGTCATCTGAGCAACGATAACCAGCGGGGAAAAAAAATACGGACAAAAGCGGGACCACTCTGGTGGTAATCGTGGCCATGATAATAAAAGAAACGAGTCGGGGGGAGATTTTAAAAAGAGAAGGTACAACAATGACAATGTGAAAACATCAGCACCAGCATCAACTATTTCTAAGGGAGGAGAACGACCAACGGTCATATGTTATAAATGCGGGAAAGAGGGACATATCAGCCCAAACTACCCACAAACAGTTCAAGGTATGTTATAATTATGGAAAGGAACGATCGCTCGAGATTGTACTGTAGCGAAACCAAGTCCAGCGATGATGGTGACTCAAAAGGCTGTCCCAGAAAAGTCAAAGTCGGCGGTTCCTGGAATAGCGTTTGTCGTGACTGGCCAAAATGCGAGGAACCCGAATGAGGTAATCACGGGTAAGCTAATCATAAATTCTTACGAAGTTTATACCTTACTAGATACCGGTTCTACCCATTCATTTATCTCTCTTGCTTGTGCTCAACGTTTAAACTTGACTCCGGAGGAATTAGACTTTGACCTATCTGTGGAGACTCCGTTAGGATAAACTTTCATTACATCCACTGTTCATAAATCTTGTTTGATCCAAGTTGGCACCATCACATTACCTGTTGATCTTATCTCTTTAAAGATACTTGCATTTGACGTGATTTTAAGGATTGATTGGTTAACTACTCATCATGCCAAAATTAATTATTTTCGTAAGGTTGTTAGCTTTCATATTCCTAACCAACTTGTTAAGCGAATTCAAGCAACTAAACCACTAAAATCAATCACTGTCATATCAAGCCATATAGCCATTCGTTTATTAAAAAACGGATGTCAAGCTTTCTTAGCCTATGTTATGGATTTGAATAAAGACACGTCAGATTTAAATAATATTCCTGTTATTAGTAAATTTCCTGACGTATTTCCTGAAGAACTTCTCGGTATACCCCCAAAACGTGAAGTTGAATTCTTTATTAACCTTGAACCTGGTATAAAACTCATATCTAAAACCCCATATCTAATGGCTCCTATTGAACTTCAGGAGTTAAAGGTCCAACTACAGGAGTTGTTGGACATCGGTTTCATTCATCCTAGTACATCTTCTTGGGGTGCTCCTATTTTATTCGTAAAGAAAAAAGATGGGAGTATGCGACTTTGTATTGACTACCGGGAATTGAACCATGTCACCATCAAGAATAGGTATCCGCTACCTCGCATTGATGACCTATTTGACCAGTTGCAAGGAGCACAATTCTTCTCAAAGATCGATCTTCGTTCTGGATATCATCAATTGAAGATTAGAACTGAGGATATTCTGAAGACTACCTTTAGAACTCAGTATGGGCATTATGAATTCCTAGTCATGTCTTTCATGGATATGTCTTTTGGTCACCTAATTGCGTGCCAATAGGTTGAAATCCTTATTGAAAAGCCCCCTCTTTCCTGGAAACGACCTGGTTGTTAAATATTGCGAATTATAATAATGATGATATAGGTTGTTAAAAATATTGAGGGAATTTTTATGAAGTATTTGTTATAAATTTTGGCGTATTATTTGGACCCCCATTTACCCATTTTTCAGAATAATCGGTAGAAAGTTATTCATTATATATATATAAGTCTTATATAATATATATATATATATATATATATATATATATATATATATATATATACACACGGATGGCATGAATGATTAAGGGGGGGGGAATAATGTTATCAGGAGGAGTACTACTATAATGATTATATATATATATATATTTGAAAATGGTGAAAACATGTCACGGGGGATGAAAACCCGTGACTTACTTTTATTTTATATATGTATATATATATAAGTTTTGTTTTTTTATGAAAAAATAGAATGTATTATATTATATATAAAGTTATTTGTTTTACTTGAATATTATATTCTAAAAATTTTAAAACGAAATCGTCCGTGAATTTTGATTTTTTTTCAACTTTTGCGTCCATTCTTGTACAGTACCCCTTCCATTCTCCTATAAATAAGATGTTTAGTTAGAATTGAAAATCACACCAGAATCAGAGAATTCTTCTTCTATAATATTGAGCGTATTTCTTTAGAGTTTTAAAAAGTTTTGAGCGTAGAAAATAGTATAAGTTTTCTTCAAGAATATCTCCGCTATACCAATTGGAATACTCTTCTTTTCAAGGTAAGGGATGCTATTTTTGTTCAATATTCGCTTGAAATAATATATTATTCCATACTCTGTAGTATGTAAGTAATATTATTTCGTTTCAGATTTCAAACTCTATACTCGTTTTGTTAAAGTTTTGACTTTTAAACTCCATAAACTTAGTAGAATATCCATGATGTTTTCGTTTCATCCAGTTTTTTTTTATAGAAATATTATTCTGAGAATTTTTGATAACTTTTAACTTTTTTATGCTAGATTACTATCCACGGGGTTACTATTCCTGAAGTACTATTCACGGGGTACTATTCACTCGAGTAATATTCATCCGGGGTACTATTCATGATAAAAATTGATTCGTTTTCGGTCCAAATTATTTTTGGTACAATATTATTCTTGAATTTTACTCCACAAAGCAGTATCATGTTGAAAATTTGGACGTTATTGATTTTTGGATAAATTAAATTATAAATCTTTAAAAATTTATCTTTGAACTTATTTTATTGAATTCTTATATCATTGTCATCATCCTCATGTTTATATTATATTGAAAGTCATTTGTGGCCTGTAGTGCATAGACGGACTTGGTATGATTATGACCAGGAATTATTCGATATAATCATGACCGTAATGTTACAAACGATGTGGTAAAAGTCCCCATTGACCAGTAGTTCATTAATGGACAGTTGTTGGCATGATCATGACCATTGATGAATACACGAATATCCTTGACCCGTAGTGCATGGATAATTTTTGGTCGTGATACTAAAGAATATCCTTGGCCGTAGTGCAAGTGTGATTCGATGATGTGGATTATTTATTAAGCTGAGTCTCAACGATAAAAGTGATGCAAAACCTTTTAAATCATAGAAGATAGTATATTTTATGCTTTACTTGACTCTTCTAATGGATTGCTTGTTCCGCTGCTGTTAAACTTGATGTTTATTATATTTTATTAGTTTAACATTGTTGAAGGCTAACGATAAATTATTTTGCATTATCTTAGTCATGATATTTCTTACTAGGCTAGTTGAGCTCACCTTTTTGCTTTCATTGTTCTCTTCAGAAAATGAGAACGTAGCCGGGACTAGTCGGGGAACGGAGTGACGGTCCAGATGATAGCATTAGTAGTCATCACTATTCTATGAAAAAGTGTGATAATAAATGTATTGAGGACTCCTTTTGAGTTGAATATTGTCTAGAAGACAATATTCGTATTAAAACTCTCAGTTTATATTTTCTCGTATTTTACACGACAGTTGTATTATTAAGTTTTATTTGAATTTTGTACCATATTTTTGGCGACTCAAGATGGGTGATGTATACCTATTTTGGGGGCGTCACAGTTGGTATCAAAGCTTAGGGATATGATCCCTGGCTGAGATGTGAGACAGGAACTAGGAGGGGAGAGACGGGGAATTCCTTCGCTAGTATGACCTACCTAAGTTTATTTGGTATTTAACCCTTATTTTGTGGTAGTATTTGAAAATGAGATCTGAGAATGTTGAGAATGGCAATGGAGCACAGGAGACCGTTAAGTCACCACAGATCAATGCAAACAACATGCAAACGATGGAAACAACAACACCGATCAAATGATGAACGATGGAATTTTCAGAGACTTTATACAATTCATGTAACATCAGGCGAGAGCGGCTCCTATCCAAAATGCAGGTAGAAACACTCGCAACTCTCGGATGATCACCGCTAAACAGTTCAAAGAGTTGGAACCACCGGAGTTTTTTGGAGAGCCAAAACCACTTAAGGCGGAGCCGTGAATAAAGCAGATCAACAAGATATTTGATGTCTTGGGATGCTCCGAAGAGCAAAAGGTTCCCTTTTTCACCTTCATGTTGCGAGTAGAGGCAGATTATTGGTGGGAATCTATAAAGCATACTCAACCTACCGCACTAAAGATGTCTTGGGAGAAGTTCCAAGAACTGTTCAACGACAAGTACTTTCCCGAAAGTATTCGTCACATGAAAGAGTTAGAGTTCATCAAGCTGGAGAAACACAATATGATCGTGTCGCAGTACGAAGCCAAGTTTGCCGAGCTGTCCTGGTTTGCGTCCCACTTAGTTGATAATGAGGAGAGAATTACGCGAATGTTTCTAAGAGGTTTGAAACCCGAGATACGTCAATACCTCATTTCTCATAAACTTTTCTTGTATTCAGATTTTATTAATAGGGCTCAGTTATTGGAGCACGATAATGAGTCAAATCAACCAAGAGAGAGAAGCCGGTAAAATGATAATACCAGTGGTAGCAGTCATCGAAGCGGTGACAACAAACGTAGAGGGAATCAACATGCCAGAAATGGTAACCACTTCTGTGGTAATCATGGCCAAGACAATAAAAGTGGATATTTCAAGAAAAGGATATTCAAAAATGATGGAAAGACATCAGCACCAGCACCCGTTGTTAAGGAAGGAGAACGACCACCGATCATATGCTTCAAATACGGAGGGGAGGGACATATCAGTCCAAACTGTGCGCAGTAGTCCAAAACATGTTATAATTGTGGAAGAGAAGGTCACCTAACTCGATTTTATCATTCAGGAAAGCCAAGTCCAGTTGGGATGGAGGCACCAAAGGCCGTTCCTGAAAAGTCAAAACTAGTAGTTCAAGGGAGAGCGTTTGTCGTAACCTCCCAAAAAGCGAGGAATCTGAACGAGGTGATCACGGGTAAGCTAATCATAAACTCTAGCAAAGTCTATACCTTATTTGATACTGGTTCTACCCATTTTTTTATTTATCCTACTTGCGCTCAACGTTTAAATTTGACTCTGGAGAAATTAGACTTTGACTTATCTGTTGAAACTCCGTTGGGAGAAACCTTCATTACATCCATTGTTTATAAGTCTTGTTTGGTTCAAATCGGTACTCTCACATTACCTGTCGACCTTATCTCTTTGAAAATACTTGCATTTGATGTGATTTTAGGGATTGATTGGTTAACTACTCATCATGCTAAAATTGATTATTTTCGTAAGGTTGTTAGCTTTCATATTCCTAACCAACCTATTATGCGAATTCAAGCAACCAAACCACTAAAGTCAATTGCTTTCATATCAAGCCATAAAGCTATTCGTTTATTGAAAAATGGATGTCAAACTTTCTTAGCTCATGTCACATATTTAAACAAAAATACGTCAGTTTTGAATGATATTTCTATTGTTAATAAATTTCCTGACGTATTCCCTGAAGAATTTCCTGGCCTACCCCTAGAGCGTGAAATTAAATTTTGTATCGACCTTGAACCCGGTATAAAACCCATTTCCAAAGCCCCATATCGAATGGATCCTATTGAACTTCAGGAGTTAAAGACCCAACTGCAGGAATTGTTAGACATTGGTTTCATTCGTCCTAGTACGTCTCCTTGAGGTGCTCCTGTTCTATTCGTAAAGAAGAAAGATGGGAGTATGCGACTTTGTATTGATTATCGGGAGTTGAATTATGTCACCATCAAAAATAGGTACCCATTGACACGTATTGATGACCTGTTTGACCAGTTGCAAGGTGCCAAATTCTTTTCAAAGATTGACCTTCGTTCTGGATATCACCAATTAAAGATTAAAATCGATGACATTCCAAAGACGACTTTCAGAACTCGGTACGGGCGTTATGAATCTCTAGTCATGTCTTTTGGAATGACTAATGCTCCTGCTGCCTTCATGGATATGATGAATCGAGTATTCAAGGATTATTTAGATCACTTTGTGGTCGCCTTTATTGATGACATCCTCATATATTCCAAAAGTCGTAAAGATTATGAGCCACACTTGAGGCTGATAATCCAAAAGCTTCGTGAAAATAAGTTTTATGCCAAGTTGAAGAAATGCGAGTTCTGGCTTGAGGAAGTAGCATTCCTTGGGCACGTAGTATCAAGTCATGGAATAACTGTTGACCCGACAAAGATTGAAGTTATTCAAAGCTGGGAGCAATCTAAATCAGTGTCTGAAGTACGTAGCTTTCTTGGCTTAGCTGGTAATTATCGGAGATTCGTAGAAGGGTTTTCTTGAATCGCTACTCCATTAACTCAGCTGACTCGGAAAGATACAAAATTCGGTTAGAGCGAGGAATGTGAAAAGAGTTTTCAAGAACTTAAGAGGAGACTCATTTTAGCACCTGTTCTGACAATACCATCTGGCTCAGAGGGATTTGTCATATACAGTGATGCTTCAAGCAAAGGGTTAGGATGTGTTCTCATGCAACATGGAAAAGTCATAGCCTACGCCTCACAAAAACTCAAAGAATATGAGAGGAATTATCCTACTCATGATCTAGAGTTGGCAGCTGTTGTTTTCGCACTAAAGATCTGGAGGCATTACCTGTATGGAGAGAAGGTGGAGATCTATACGGATCATAAAAGTCTCAAATATTTCTTCACTCAAAAAGAACTCAACATGCGGCAACGACGTTGGCTTGAACTGTTGAAAGATTATGATCATACCATCCAATACCATCCTGGAAAGGCGAACGTGGTAGCTGACGCATTGAGTAGAAGATCATATGCGGGTACAAGTGAAATATTGTCAACGTAAAGGCCCATTTTGTATGACTTGCAAAAGATGAAAATAGAGTTAAAGACTCCAGGGACCCACGTGTTGATGGCAAACATACGAGTAGAACCGACTTTAATTGATAAAGTTAAAGTTACTCAAGCTACAGACCTGGAGCTGATGCGTATGAGGAAGAAAGTACAAGAAGGTGTTATCCCGGAAGCAAGAATCGATGAAGAATGAATACTTCGAGTCAACTCCAGACTTTGTGTTCCTAACGATTCTGACTTGAAGTATAAAATCATGATGGAGGCGCACAACACACCGTTTGCAATCCATCTTGGGAGTACCAAAATGTATCGTGATCTTCGACATACATTTAGGTGGAGCAATATGAAGAGAGAGATAGCGCAGTTTATCTCAAGGTGTCTAACTTGTCAACGAGTCAAGGCGGAGCATCAAGTGCAAAAAGGTCCATTGCAACCACTTGAAATTCCAGAATGGATGTGGGAGCACATTACCATGGATTTTGTTACTGGTCTTCCCAAGGCATAGATGCAATTTGAGTCATTGTTGATAGATTGACCAAGTCTGCTCATTTTTTACCTATACGAGAAACTTATACACTTGAACATCTTGCTCGTATGTACATAAACGAGGTTGTAAGATTGCATGGTATAACAGTATCTTTAGTTTCTGATTGAGACCCAAGATTCACTTTAAGATTTTGGGTTAGTTTGCAAAAAGCTATGGGTACGGATTTATGATTCAGTTTGGCATATCATCCTCAAACGGATGGGCAGTTGGAGAGGACTATTCAAATTCTTGAAGATCTATTAAGACTCTGTGTCCTTGACTTCAAGGGAAGTTGGGACAATTTCTTACCATTGGTGGAGTTTTCCTACAACAACAGTTAGCAAGCAAGTATAGGTATGGCTCCATTTGAGGCGTTGTATGGAAGAAAGTGTTGTTCTCCAGTATGCTGGGATGAGGTGGGTGAAGCAACGTTGTTGGGACCGGAGTTGGTGGGTATGACTACGAAAAAGATTCAAACGATCCGACAACATATAAAAACATCACAAGATCGACAAAAGAGTTATGTTGATCTTCATTGAAAGGATGTGGAATTCGATATTGGAGATCATGTGTTGTTACGTGTTGCTCCATAGAAAGGAGTTACGAGATTTGGGAAGAGAAAAAAGCTCAATCCTCGATTCATTGGCCCATTTTTAATCCTCGATCGAGTAAGAACTGTGGCCTATAGACTCGCTCTACCGCCAAGTATGTCTCATGTTCATAAAATTTTTTACATATTCATGTTACGTAAATATGTGGAAGACCCGAACCAAATTATTGAGTTAGAACCGGAAGAAATAGCAGAAGATTTAACGTATGAGGAGGTTCCTGTTAAAATTTTTGATAAGAAAGAACATATTATACGCTCCAAGGTCACACCTCAAGTCATAGTTTTGTGGAGAAACCACGATGTTGAGGAAATGACCTGGGAGTTAGAATCTGAAATGAGATCAAAGTATTCTCACCTCTTCGATATACCAAGTATGTACCCTAATTTCGAGGGTGAAATTTCATAAGAAGGGGAGGTTGTAAGACCCCAACTTTTATGAATAAAAATAATTTTTATTATAAATATCATTTTTGAATATTAAGGTTTGAATTTGTTATAATGTTATAGTTGTGGGTAATATTTATAAATTTTGCAAAGTAAGAAAGTTGTTATATAATATTCGATTGGTCGGAGAATATTCGTTTTAACAGGAAATATACGTACGACAGCACAATCATTGGTGGACCCCACAACATAATTATTGTCGGATTAAAAAAACGACAGAAATATCTTTTTATGAAAATAACGGCGGAAGTTTTACCGTTAACTATTGAAAAACCTGATGTTAAAAGTACAGTAATACGCGTGGTTGCATAGTAGCACACAGTATTGATTATTGATGCTTACGTGAGAAGTCGCTCAATTTTGTTCAATTATTATTACAGTAATTGCTGCATCATATCTCTCATATTATTGATTCAATTATTGTCATAGTATCATCTGCATAATATTTATATTATTAAATCAATAATTGAGACGACAAAGTTATTAATATTATTATTTGAAATATTGACGATGTCTAAAAATTCTTTCAAGGAGAGGTTTGGTCACCTAATTGCACGCTAATAGGGAGAAATCCTTATTGGAAAGTCCCCTCTTTCCTTGGAACGATATGGTTGTTAAATATTACGAATTATAATAATGATGATATAGGTTGTTAAAAAATTGAAGGGATTTTTATGAAGTATTTGTTGTAAATTTTGGCATATTATTTGGACCCCTATTTACCTATTTTTCAGAATAACAGGTAGAAAATTATTTATTTTATATATATATATGTGTGTGGATGGCATGAATGATTAAGGGGGGGATAAAGTTATCAGGAGGAGTACTATTATAATGATTATATATATACTTGAAAATGGTGGAAACATGTCGCGGGGGATGAAAACCCGTGACTTACTTTTGTTATATATATATAATAATAATAAGTTTTGTTTTTATAAAAAAATAGAATATATTATATTATATATAAAGTTATTTGTTATACTTGAATATTATATTCTAAAATTTTTAAAACAAAATCGTTTGTGAATTTTTATTTTTTCAATTGTTACGTCCGTTCTTGCACAATACCCCTTCCATTCTCCTATAAATAGGATGTTTAGTTAGAATTGAAAATTACACCAAAATCAGAGAATTCTTCTTCTATAATATTGAGCGTATTTCTTTAAAGTTTTAGAAAGCTTCGAGCGTAGAAAATAGTATAAGTTTTCTTCAAGAATATCCTCGCTATACTAGTTGGAATACTCTTCTTTTCAAGGTAAGGGATGTTATTTTTGTTCAATATTCACTTGAAATAATATTTTCTTCCATACTCTGTAGTATGTAAGTAATATTATTTAGTTTCAGATTTCGAATTCTATACTCGTTTTGTTAAAATTTTGACTTCTAAACTCCATGAAATTAGTAGAATATCCTTGATATTTGCGTTTCATCCAGTATCTTTTCATGAAAATATTATTCTGAGCATTTTTGATAAGTTTTAATTTTTTCATGCTGAAGTACTATTCACGGGATTACTATTCCCGAAGTACTATTCACGGGGTACTATTCACTCGAGTACTATTCACCCGGGGTACTATTCATGATAAAAATTGATTCGTTTTCGGTCCAAATTATTTTTGGTATAATATTATTCTTGAATTTTACTCCACAAAGCAGTATTATGTTGACAATTTGGACATTATTGATTTCTGGATAAATTAAATTATAAATCTTTAAAAATTTATCCTTGAACTTGTTTTATTGAATTCTTATATCATTATCATCATCCTCATGTTTATATTATGTTGAAAGTCATCTGTGGCCTGTAGTGCATAGATGGACTTGGTATGATTATAACCAGGGATTATTCGGTATAATCATGACCGTAATGTTACAAATGATATGATAAAAGTCCTCATTGGCCCGTAGTGCATTGATGGACAGTTGTTGGCATGATCATGACCATTGATGAATACACGAATATCTTTGGCCAGTAGTGCATGGATAATTTATGGTCGTGATACTAAAGAATATCCTTGGCCGTAGTGCAGGGGTGATTCGATGATGTGGATTATTTATTAAGCAGAGTCTCAGCGATAAAAGTGATGAAAAACCTTTTATATCATAGAAGATAGTAGATTTTATGCTCTACTTGACTCTTCTAATGGATTGCTTATTCCGCTGCACTTAAACTTGATGTTTGTCATATTTTATTAGTTTAACACTGTTGAAGGCTAACGATAAATTATTTTGCATTATCTTAGTCATAATATTTCTTACTAGGCTAGTTGAGCTCACCCTTTTGCTTTCATTGTTCTCTTCAGGAAATGAGAACGTAGCCGGGACTAGTCGGGGAACGGAGTTACGGTCCAGATGATAGCATTAGTAGTTCTCACTATTCTATGAAATAGTGTGATAATAAATGTATTGAGGACTCATTTTGAGTTGAATACTGTCTAGAAGACAATATTCGTAATAAAACTCTCAGTTTATATTTTGTCGTATTTTACACGACAGTTGTATTATTAAGTTGTATTTGAATTTTGTACCATGTTTTTGGCGACTCAAGATGGGTGATGTAAACCTATTTTGGGGGCGTCACACGTGGTGTCAAAACATGGAGTATCTGTTGACCCAGTGAAGATTGAAGCAATACAAAGTTGGGAGCAACCGAAGTCGGTGACTAAAGTACGCAGCTTTCTGGGCGTAGCTGGTTATTATCGGAGATTCATGGAAGGATTTGCTGGTTATTATTTCCGTTAACTCAGTTGACTCGAAAGGATACAAAATTCGTATGGAGCGAGGAATGCGAGAAGAGTTTTCAAGTGCTCAAGAGGAGACTCATTTCGGCACCTGTTCTGACAATACCGTCATGTTCGAATGGATTTGTTATCTAAAGCGATGCTTCAGGCAAAGGGTTAGGATGTGTTCTCATGCAACATGGGAAAGTCATAGCTTATGCCTCGCGACAACTTAAAGAATATGAGAGGAATTATCCTACTCATGATCTAGAGTTGGCAGCAGTCATTTTCGCGTTAAAGATCTGGAGGCACTATCTATATGGGGAGAAAGTGGAGATATATTCAGATCATAAAAGCCTCAAATATTTCTTCACCCAAAAGGAACTCAACATGCGGCAACGACGTTGGCTCGAGCTGTTGAAAGACTACGACCATACCATTTAATATCATCCTGGAAAAGCGAACGTGGTAGCTAACACATTAAGTAGAAGATCATATGCAGGAACGAGTGCGATGTTGTTAACACAAAGTCCTATTTTGTGTGATTTACAAAAGATGAAGACAGAATTCAAGACTCCGGGGACCCATGCGATGATGTCAAATATACGCATAAAACCAACTTTAATTGATAAAGTTAAAGTTGTTCAAGCCATAGACCCAGAGCTGATGCGTATAAAGAAGAAAGTACAAGAAAGTGTTATCCCAGAAGCAAGAATCGATGAAGAAGGAGTACTTCGAGTCAACTCTAGACTTTGTATTCCTAATGACTCTTATTTGAAGTACATGATTATGATGGAGGCACACAATAAACCGTTTGCAATCCATCCTGAAAGTACCAAAATTTATCGTGATCTTCGACATACATTTTGGTGGAACAATAAGAAGAGAGAGATCGTGAAGTTTTTTTCTAGGTGTTTAACTTGTCAACGGGTAAAGGCGGAGCATCAACTGCCTAAGGTTCCATTACAACCACTTGAGATTCTGAAATGGAAGTGGGAACACATTACCATAGATTTCGTTACAGGTCTTCCCACGGTTTCTCAAGGCATAGATGCTATTTGGGTTATTGTTGATAGATTAACTAAGTCTGCTCATTTCTTGCCGATACGGGAGACTTATTCCCTTGAACGTCTTTCTCGTATGTACGTAAATGAGATTGTGAGATTGCATGGCATGCCAGTATCTATAGTTTCGGATCGTGACCCAAGATTCACTTCACGATTTTGGGTTAGCTTGCAAAAAGCTATTGACACAAATTTACGATTCAGTTCGGCATATTATCCTCAAACAGACGGACAATCAGAGAGGACTATTCAAACTCTTGAAGACCTATTAAGACTCTGTGTCCTAGACTTCAAAGGGAGTTGGGATAAGTATTTACCATTGGTGGAATTCTCCTACAACAACAATTATCAGGCAAGTATAGGTGTGGCTCCATTCAAAGCATTGTATGGACGAAAGTGTCGCTCTCCAGTATGTTGGGATGAGGTGGGTGAAGCAACATTATTGGGACTAGAGTTGGTACGTATTACTACAGAAAAGATCTAAATGATTCGACAATGTATACAAACGGCACAGGATCGACAAAAGAGTTATGCGGATCTTCATCGAAAGGAAGTGGAATTTAGTATTGGGGGTCATGTATTG
This sequence comes from Panax japonicus, assembly GCA_020205505.1. Taxonomy (NCBI): domain Eukaryota; kingdom Viridiplantae; phylum Streptophyta; class Magnoliopsida; order Apiales; family Araliaceae; genus Panax; species Panax japonicus. The sequence goes on along the minus strand of CM035108.1, from coordinate 48,270,037 downwards.
TTGTGTGTTGCTTCATGGAAAGGAGTTACAAGATTTGGGAAAAGAGGAAAGCTCGATCCACGATTTATTGGTCCATTTTAGATTCTTGACCGAGTAGGAAATGTGGCCAATAGTCTCGCGTTACCTCCAAGTATGTCTCGTGTTTATAATGTTTTTCACATATCTGTGCTTCGTAAATATGTGAAAGACCAGAACCATGTTATTGAGTTAGAACCAGATGAAATAGCCGAACATTTAACGTTCAAGGAGGTACCTGTCAAGATCTTGGATAGGAAGGAGCATGTCCTACGCACAAAGGTCATACCACAAGTCAAAGTTTTGTGGAGAAACCATGCTATTGAGGAAATGACCTGGGAGTTGGAAACAGAAATGAAAGCAATGTATCCTCACCTTTTTCGAAATACCAGGTACGTACGTCAATTTCGAGAACGAAATTTCATAAGGAGGGGAGGTTGTAAGACCCCAATTTATTATAAATGAAATTGAATTTCCTCTATTTATTATTTTGAAATAGTAAGGGTTGAATTGATTAATGTGGTTAGTTATGAGTAAAATACGTAAATATCTCAAATAACCAGGTGGTTATAAAATATTCATTGTTGTCGGGGAATATTCGTTTGGTCGTGGAATATTCTTACTGTTGGGGAATATTCGTACGACGGCGCAGCCTTGTATGGGCCTCATAACAGAAAGCGATTAGATGAAGAAAACGACAAGTATAAGTTTTTATAAATAACGGCGTAGTTGTTACCGTTATCACTGTTGGAATACCCGGTGGTTAAAACACAGTATTACACGGTATTGCACCAATTATTGATTCTTACGTAAGAAGGCACTACTCAATAATTGCTACAGTAATTACTGTTCAATATTTTATTTTATTGATTCAATAATTGCTACGTTGATATTTTATATTATTATTGTTTCAATAATTGTCACTACACAGTATTTTCCATTATCAGATCAATAATTCATATTATTTGAATAATATTATTAGATAGCATTATTGGCAATGTCTAGAAAGTTCTGTCTAATGAGAGGTTTGGTCACCTAATTGCACGCCAGTAAGGAGAAATCCTTATTGAAAAGCCCCCTCTTTCCTGGGAACGGCCTGGTTGTCAGTATTGTGATTCTGTAATGTTATTTATGAATAATTAATTATTTATTTATATGATAAGGAAAATATTCATTTTATGTGGATATATATAGAAAAAAAATTTAATGTGACAATTGTTGAAAATTGATATTTTATCTTTTCTGATAAAATAATTCATTTAAATATATTATTATATTATAAAAATATAATAATGATGATATTTTACAATGAATGTGTGATATATGAATAAATGAGGAGGAAGAGTATTTTTGTTACAAAAAATATTTAAAACATGTTAAACATGTTCGTAGGCCCCATTTTTTGACTAAATTTAATTATAGCCTGTAAAATCGTCTGTATGCGGATTTCGGTCAATTTTGTTTGGAATTTGGAAAAACTTAAAACTACAAAGTTGTAGAGAATTGAATTTCCTATGGCATGGAGATAAGATTCAAATTTTTCTGATAAAAGGGCTAATTATTATGAATTATTAAAGTTCTACAATAATTGATTTTTTGGAGTTTTAAATGATTTTAATAAGAAAAACATTTTTGTGACTTTTGGTGAGGTGTGTGGCTGATGTTGGACCAAAGATGTGTGCGTAGGAAATTTAAGAAAATATATTAATATTTTATTAAATTTTTTACTTTGGTGTTCTAAGCATTTTCCTATAAATAGGGTGCTTAGGTTAGAATTGAAAATCACACCAGAAACTGAAGTTTTCTCTCTCTATATTATCGAGCGTATTCTTGTGAGTATTTTGATACTTTGAGTGTTGCTATACAAGTTCTCTTCAGCACTATATCCGGTATTCTAGTCAGAAGTACTGTCCTTTTAAGGTAAGGGATGTTATTTTTTTATAAATGATATTATTTTTTTCTAATATCATTATGCTGAAATATTGATATGAATTTTATTGTGAAATTTCTACCTTTTTGTGTCAGGGTTACTATTCACATATACGACACAATTCACGTATATGGCACTATTCACGAATACGACACTATTCACCGAAAAATGAAATTTTCTCTTCTTTGTCCCAGATGTCTATTTTTGTTACTAGCTTTGATTGTATCCATGTTTTGATCATTATTCTTGAATTTTACTCTACTATGGTATATTATGGGGTGTTTTAAATATGGATAAACCGAAGTACGAATCCATAATATTTGTTCTTTTGTCTCACTAGATTCGTTTTCTTTAAAATATTTTCCATCATACTCAGTCCTAAATGATGATATAACTGAATATATTTGGCCTGTAGTGTAGAGATAAATGATTTTCTAATGAATATCTTTGGCCCGTAGTGCAAAGATGAACAGGTGTTGAGATGAACATGACCAACTGATGAATATCTTTGGCCTATAGTGCAAAGATGAATATTTGGTTCAAGATGAATATTGATTGATGTTACAGGGATAAAATATTGATGATGGACTTTTAAATTCATAGATAATAGTAAATTTCATTCTCTAATTAACTCTTCTAATGAATTGTTATTTTCGCTGCGAATATAGATCTGAAACTTGTTGTGTATTATATTCTATCAGATTTTTCCCTGTTGAGGACTAACGATACTTTGTTCTATATTATTTTAGTCATAATATTCTTTACTGGGCTAGTTGAGCTCACCCTTTTCCTTTTTGTTCCATTTTTCTTCTCAGGAAGCGAGAATATAGCGTGAAGTAGTCGGGGTGTGGAGTGATGTTCCAAGGCATTTGTTATAGTAGTCCTCACTATTTTGTAAAATAGTGTATCAATAATTATAATGAGGACTTATTTGAGTGTGAATATTGTCTAGAAGACAATATTTGTATTTAAACTCACAGTTTATGTGTTGTCGTATTTTGCACGACAATTGTATTAATAAAGTTGTAGTTGTTTCTGTACCATGTATTTGGCGACTCAGAATGGGTGATGTATACCTATTTTGGGGGCGTCACAGACGTTGCTCAGGGCTATCTCTGAGATTGGACCGCTGGAAGTGTTAAATGCCCTCAGGGTTGTCTCTGAGGTGTGCCTATACTCCCGGGGTTATCTCCGAGTTTGTGAATTGAGTGCCTCGGTGTGAGTTCCAAGGTTGAAGCTAACTGCATGGGTTGAAACGAGCATTTCCGGGGTTATCTCCTGAACTGCAACTGCACTCCTTGGGGTTATCTCCAAGGTTGATATTATCCTTCCCGGTGTTGTTTTCGGGACTGAGACTGGACATCTCAGGGTTATCTCCAAGATGAATCGGCCTTCTCCGGTGGAATTTCTGATATCCGCACTGCTATCCTTGGGGTTATCTCCGAGATGGGAAAATGATACTCCCGGTGTGTTTTTCGGGGTTGAGACTGCATTTTCGGGATTAAGCTGAGCTGTCTTCCAGGGTTATCTCTGAAAGAATATTCCATACTTCCTACAATGTTTAGTAACAGGTAGGCAGAAAATTTCGAGTGTCTACATCACCTGTTCGGGAATGACTTATTTTTTTACTTATAAGTTGAGTTTTAAGTCAAAAAAATAAGTATTTGTAACTTATTTTAAAATGGCTTATAACTCATTTTAAAATAAGCTACTTTGACCAAATATAATGTTTATTTTGTCCCTCTTTTATTTTATCCCTCTTTTTATTAATGTCCTTTTTAGTAATCTTTATATTTATTTTAACTTATAAGTCATTATGAGCCGAAGACTTTTATAACTTGTTTTAACTTAGTTTTTAACTTATAAATCAAATTAATGCCGAATATTTTTACTTATAAGTTCTAACTTAAAATAACTTATAAGTCATTTAAAATATGTCATTCCCGAACAGTTAATTTGATATTATCCAAAGTTTTTAATAGGCAAAACTAATGAAATATCCACTGTAGTTGGCAGCTTTTACTGATTACACAATTGAACTTTTAATTTTTTAAATTACCCCACTAAACTAATTATTATTTTGAAATTGAGTCATTCCGTTAAAAAAAATAAACGGATGTTAATTTGTTATCTACAAAACTAATGAATTACCCACTATAGTTGGCACGTTTTACTAATTACACCAATGATCTTTTAATTTTTTAAATTACCCCATTATACTAAATTAAAAAATTATTATTTGAAATATTTCTAAAAATAATTATTATTTTCAGAAAAAATATTATAAACTTTAGTTTTTTCCATAAAATGAGTAAAGTTTCATAAAATATTGATTCGAAAAAATAAAAGTTTTATAAAACCATACTGATTTTAAAAAAATTAAAAATTTCTATTTTTTTCTTTTAAAAATAAAGTTTATTTTTTTAATCTATATTTTATAAAATTTTACCCACTTTTTAAAAATATGAAAAATTTTCCAATTTATTTTTCCTGAAAATAATATTTATTTATAAAACTAATTAATTTCTTTTTTAAAAAAATTGAATCAGATTTTTAATTTATCTTTTACTATTTTTTTATTTTAATTTCCATTTTTAGTTTTTGTTTTTCAAATTTCTAATATTAAGAATGGGTAATTCTGTTAAAAAAAATTAAGTAGACATTAATTTAATTTAAAATCACTTTATTTTTTTGAATCTATATTTTATGAAATTTTACTTATTTTATGAAGAAAAAAAAGCTTATACTCCCTCCGTCCCATAGTTATAGGCTGATTTCATTTGACACATAGTTTAAGAAAATCAGTTTAAGTTAATTTTTAACAGAAATTTTCCACATATACCCCTTAATATAGAATTAATGAATAAATTATTTACTCTTTACTTATCACATTGAAACTCTTAACTTCATTGATTGCTAGTACAATTTGTGACGCCCCCAAAATAGGTCCATTCCATCCAACCTATTCTGAGTCGCCAAATACATGGTACAGAAAACAACTACAACTTTATTACAACAATTGTCGTGCAAAATACACAACACATATGTTGTGAGTTTTGATACAAATATATATACCAACTGTGACTCTTGACACCAACTTGGGTAGCACGTCACAATGACACCTTATATAAAGGTACAGTCAAAAACTGTTTTAGAAATTAAAATCTTTGGGAAGTGCTCAAGGAAACCTTCGTACATGGGAGGCCATACATCTAGGTTATGATAGATATCATATGTCCAAAGAATTATCCTTGGTTGATCCAATAGACTACAAAGAAAAACGAAAAGATTACTATCATGTTCCTTCCAATGGTGAGTCTTCTCTTGACATATAACTATCTTCACCGTCGGCAATTGAATATTATGTTTCAACCAAACTCCAAGATCATATAGGTAGTGCTCGTAGATATACTCAACAAATGAATGTGCATAACCCTGTCTTATGATAACACGAGGTTGTATGTCATTAGACATCTTGTATGATAGTGACAAAACACCCTTTCAAAGTTGGGTTTGCCTCACCCTATTCGGTTCACCAAAATTAAATATCAAATTACGTATACAATACGACACACTTATCTAAAGTTCTCAATAAAATTATTTCCATACTATTTAGGGAGAACCTTAACAGCTATAGACCACCGTTCTATTTTCCTGTTACCCCCGCTCGACCCAGCTACACTCTTATTACCTGAAAAAAATTGTGAAGCAAAAGGGTGAGCACAGATAGCCCAGTAAAGAATATCATAACTAAAGATAATTAAATTATCAATAGCCTTCGTTAGTAATAAATCAGAGATTTAGAACATATGGTAGATGATAAAAAATTTCAACCATAGTTGCAGCGGAACGAGCAATCCATTAAAAGAGTCAAATAGACCATAAAGTCTATTATCTTCTCCATGTTAAAAATCTACCAACAATGTTTTAACCCTGTAACATTAATCAACAGATCCTATTCACAGTCATGTGAATAACTCATAATCATAATTGTGATTCTAATTTCCTCTTCTCATCCAAGACGAAGATAATTTTCTTCACATGTCTTTACTTGAAACATCAAAGATCATGGTTATACCAAATCACAGTTCTTGTTCATAATCATACTAATAAGTTCATCTTTGCACTACGGGCCGAAGATATTCATCAATAGTTCATCTTTGTACTACAGGCCAAAGATATTCAACAACAGGACATCTTTGCACTACGGGCCAAAGATATTCAACAACAGGTCATCTTTGTACTACAGGCCAAAGATATTCAACAACAAGTTATCTTTGCACTACAAGCCAAAGATATTCATATCTCAAAAAAATAAATAATCATTTCAGAATTTATATAAACCATAATTATAATCCTATTAATCAATTCACTTTTTCACTTTAAGCTAAAAATATTCAATTGTAAATTCAATGGTCATGATCATACCAGTCAATAATTCATCTTTGCACTACTGGCCGAAGTGTCCTCATAGTCACGATCATACCAATAATCTACCCATCTTTACACTTAAGTCAAAGAGAAATTTTCTTCACCGGGATTATAAAAATGTTATATATAATAATAAAAATAAGATGATCAACAACTGCATTTAGTTTCAAGAGTAAGATTCATAAATCAACGATAATTTGATCAGAAAAAGAAACCAATTTTATCGTGAATAGTACTCATGAATAGTAACTCGTGAATAGTAACTTATGAATAGTAATTCGTGAATAGTAATCCTGACATAAAAAAGATAGAAATTCCACAATAAAATCTATACCAATATTTTGGTATAATGATATTGAAAGAATAACATTTCTTAAACTTATAAACTATTTATTTTAATTATTTACACTTTACTAAATAATGCATTTAATCATCCTAAAATGCCAAACTCATAAGATTTCATCATCAATAACCAAAACCCTCATCAAAAATCTGCATATACCTTATATAGGATTTCCAAGCCATAAAATTCTATTTTTAAATTTTGTTACTTCATATAACATATTTAATTAATTTACTCATAACTAGTCTATTTTCATGAAAAATACCAAATCAGTACAAATAAATTTTTTTTTCTAGGATTTAGCAGAACATAGTCCCATATTGAACATATATTTTTCTCGGAATTTTTAAAATTCATTTACTATTTTTCATATGGCCAAAACTGTCGAATATTTATACATTTATCATAAATTATACTTTTATACAAAAATTTCAAAATTTACATGGTATACTGATATTATATAGATGTACTCCCAATAAAAACTGCATCAATTTTGGAGTTAACCACAAGGAGTTATAAGGGTTTACTTTTAAAATAGTATTTTCTCATAAAATTCATAACTCTTAATTTATACATCCAAAAATCGCTATTTTTGGACACAATCGAGAAAACTCATCAAATTATCATTTTAATTTTTTTTAGAATTTTTGAAGGTCGGAAAAATTACGAAACTAAAAAACATAATAACCCTTAAAATCCCCTACCTCAAAAGAGCAGTACTTCTAACTGGAATATCGGATGTAATGCCGAAGGAAACTTGCACTGAATAGCAACTCTCAAGGTATCTAAATACTCACAAAAATACGCTCGACAATAAAGAGAGAGAAAACTTATGTTTCTGGTGTAATTTTCAATTCTAACATAAGCACCTATTTATAGGAAAATGCTAAAACGCCAAAGGAGACTAAATTAATAAAATAATATATTAATTATTCTTTTCTCCTACGCAGCCATCAAAGACCAGCCCTCCACAATTGAACTCAATTCAACACATGTATTCAACACCAACCAAAAAGTGGGTCCCACCCAATTTAATAAAAATTATTTTATTTTCCGAAACTTCAATAATTCATAGAAAATAGCCCGTTTATCAGAAAAATACGAATTTTATATCTATTCCACACGAAATTGAATTCTATACAACTTTGTAGCTTTAAGTTTTTCCAAATTCCAGATAAAAAATATCTGAAATCCATAAACGGATGATTTTTAATACCGTTTCAACACCTTATTAAATTCATAACAAATCATGCGTTAATTTTCAACGGTTCAAAATTTATGGATATATACTCAACTTATATATGTATAACATATCCAAAAATCACAACGATCCAACGGTCAGATTAAAAATTATAACTCACGCGATAGAGCTTTAAAAATACCGATTTGATCTTTTAATACCTCCATACCGATAAAAATACTGATAAAACACCTCAACATTACTTCCTTCATTTATAACCACATAAATAAATTCATCATTTATATTCACATCAAATAAATATTTCCTTATCATATAAATCAATAATTAATTATTCATAAATAATATTACAGAATCACAATAATGACAACCAGGTGGTTCCCAGGAAAGAAAGGGTTTTCCGCTAAGGATTTCTCCTTACTGACGCGCAATTAGGTGAACAAACCTCTACTTGACAGAACTTTCTAGACATTGCCAATAATGCTATCTAATAATATTATTCAAATAATATGAATTATTGATCTGATAATGGGAAATACTGTGAAATGACAATTATTGAAACAACAATAATATAAAATATCAACGCAGCAATTATTGAATCAATAAAATAAAATATTGAACAGTAATTACTGTAACAATTATTAAGTAGTGTCTTCTTACGTAAGAATCAATAATTCAAAAATACTGTGTAATACTGTGTGCTACTGTGCAACAACGCGTATTACTCTATTTTAACCACGGGGTATTCCAACAATGTTAACGGTAACAATTACGCCGTTATTTATAAAAACTCAAACTTATCGTTTTCTTCATCCGATAGTTATTCTGTTATGAGGCCCGCGAATGGCTGCGCCGTCATACGAATATTCCCCGATAACAAGAATATTCCACGACTAAACGAATATTCCCTAACAGAAATGAGTATTTTATAACCACTTGCGTATTTTAAAATTTTTATATATATCACCCTTAACTTTAGCTTTTTATCAATTCAACCATTTACTAAATAGAAAAATTGAATACTTTTATTTCATAAAATTCGGGGTCCTACATAATTGCCTTTTATACACAAAATATGTTAAACTAGTAAAGCCTAAAAAGTTGAATTCTTTTATTGAGAATTCAACAACATTAAATGTGGTGATAAAAATAATGACATTGAAGGATGTTTCTTCAAAAATAGAGTAATGGTCGAATATTTATTATAAGAGCATAAAAGTAAAATAATGAACCAACTAAATTTTATAAATAGTAAGTAGCCTATATATTGAGACATCTCAAAAAGGAAAATCAACCTATAACTATGAGACAGAGGGAGTATTATTTTTTACTGAAAATAATAATTATTTTTAAAAATATTTAAAATAATCAATTTTTAATTAGTTTAATTAGGTAATTTGAAAAATTAAAAGTTCAATGGTGTAATAAGTAAAATGTGTCAATTACAGTGATAATTCATTAGTTTTGTAGACAAAAAATTAACTTCCATTTATTTTTTTAACGGACTTAATTTTAAAATAATAATTAATTTAATAAGATAATTTAAAAAATTAAAAGTTTAATTTAGTAAAATTTGCCGACTATGATGGATATTTCAGTAGTTTTGCCGTTTTTATTATATTTATTATATTTCAATGTCAACGGTGGAGTTTAAGCATTAGGCTTAACGACCAACAAAGTCGGTATTTATGTACTCTAGCAATTCAACAAAAGTAGGCAGTGGTGAGTTGGGTTTCGGCTTTTTCTTTCCTTTTCTCCTCGAAACCTCCAACAGTTTATCCCATAAAGGTTTGTTCTCTCAGTTTCTCAGTATCTGATTTTTTTTTAAATTTTAAATCTAAATTTAATAAGAATCTTGCTATTTTCTACTCAATAATAATGGAATATCACTGTTTTTGGTTGCTGAGAATCAAGATTCAAAAGGAGGGAAAAAGTTGGAATCTTTAGATTTTATAGGTTTTTATTAATTGGGTATCTGAGTTTTCCTTTTTGTTCAATTTCTAAGCAACCAAGTGGAGGATTAAGAACATTAATTAATGTCAATTGTGGTGTTTTCAGAATTGGTAACATGGTTTATATTGTAGTTTTCTCCCTTTTGAATTATTAGTGTTTTATCTAAATTTTTGTAATATTTTTTGAAATTTAATAAGTGTTTGATTTGTTATTTTTTTTGATAATTAGGTGTTTGCTTAATTATAGTTGTAAGGAATGAGAAAGAGGTCTAAAAGTTCTCCGGCAACACCGGAATTATCTGATGGTGGTGAGAATAGTGGTGCATCCAGAGTCAATATGGGACCCCAAGTAAATGATAACTTAAAGAGTCCAAAGAGGTCAGCTTATGTGATACTGGCCTTGTTTGTGTTGATCATACATGGGTCTTGGGCTGTTCATCATTATCAGTTCGAGATTTTGCCTGAGCCTCTTACTGCTGAGCGGGCGGGTAAGAGGGGTTTCTCTGAAGATGAGGCCATGAAACATGTCAAGGCCTTGACTGTATTGGGTCCGCACCCTGTTGGGTCCGATGCTCTCGATCATGCTTTGCAGGTATTATCCATTGAACCGATTAGATTATATAAGCATGACATTTTATTTAGCTGCATAAACACACTTTATGATGCATCTTGCACATTTACTTGTGCCAGGACCAATATGTAATTACGATTACGTTGGATATTTGACCAAAAATTATGTCTTCTTCTCAAAGAAATAGCCTCTTAGGGGTAGAATCTTTTATCCCAGATTGCAAGCATATTTCAACTCTTCACTATAATAGAGACCTACAAATTTACCTGTTATGTGCAAAGTTGTTTATCTCAATTTTAAAGAATATTGATGTTGTTGGGAAAACAACTTTTCTTGTTTTGAATCATGATCTGGTAGTAGCTTATCATGTGCTGCGTTGTCTACAATTCTGTTCTAGATGGTAAATTGATAGACCATGCAAAGTAATTCTAATAGAAAACTAACCGGTCAACCATGCCTATTTGAGATTCTCCAGAACTTATCAGCCTGGTCAGTCATTAATACTGAATTGATCTGATAACATATTGCTTTCCACCTACAAATATACTTGAAGATATACAAAAAGAAGGTTACTTTGTCATGTACTATTTAACAGATAGTCAGTCTTATTCTTAGTTGGCTTGAATATGAGGTTTTGCAGATAGCACATATTGAAATAGCATTCACTGATTTTTTCTTCTTTGTTTGGCCAAGAAAGCTAAATTAAGATGGTCATCAATATTCGCTTTGTTTCTCTTCAGTAGTATTTGGTACGATGGGAATATCAAAGGATGGAAGGATGGAAAGAAAGAAAGGAAGGATAAGGAGAGTAGGGTGGGGGCGGGGGTGGGGGAGGGGGAGTTTCTCTTGTTTGGTAAGAAGGAAAAGAGAAGAAAGGACACAAGGGATGAGATTTCTGTCTAGGGCCATAAAAATTGTTGTGTTCAAAATTGCAGATTGGATGAGAGAGGGTATGGGAGTACTTCTGTTTTGACTTTCCCCCCTTTCAATAATCACTTTTTTCCACTCCCCACCCCCTCCTTAAAGCCCTTTCAGAAAGCACTTTAATTGTTATTATTTTAGGTTAGAATTGTAATATTAAATAATACTCTCTTCCTTGTATAATATTTCCCTCCTACATCACCACAGTTAGGAAAGTACAATATTTTTGCTTAGGATACACATTCATTTATCCTATTCAGTTCTTTGTATCCTACCTTCCAGATAGACCATTTGTACTTAGTTATGAAGATCTGTGCTTAGGTTCCCTGCTTGGTGCAAAAAAATCTCTGCATTCTGAGCATGATGGTCTTCTTTGTGACCCAATCACTTTGTGAATAATCATATCAAACATTAGGTTTGAAGCCAACCTATCACTTCCATCACCACAGACATGGGGAGTTACTTAACCAACAGAATGTATAGTCAATCCCCACGGCTGCTCTACCATAATAAGAGAGAGGTCACATGATCAAACCTTGCCAACTCCAAGGGGCACTCAAGACAAGCTTATGCTTGGATTTGTCCGGTGCATGGCTCGTGTTTACATTGGCCATGTTCTTATCTACAAAATTATCATCTAGAACCACCCTTATACAAGGAAATAGATACATATTGAAGTTGCCAACATGATGAGCAAAATAAGTCGACCAATATGTTGATAGCAAATTCTGACTTATGTTTCAACCTTTTAAGTGCTAGCAATAAAATACATTATATTGTTTTAGTATTTGCTACTTTCTGAACTCATTGAATAAGGCATTGATATTCCTGCCTTTTTACTTCTAGCTCCAGTATGATATCTGTTCATAGTTTCATAGTAGGCCTTAAACTGCGTCGTCAACATTTCAAGGGAGGCTTTGATGTATATATGGCTTAGACAGCTGTATAAAACTGATCTTGTTGGGAACTAGCCAAAAATGATGTAGGACAAGGAGGGAAAAAGGAATAAAGGAGGTTTAAAATAGATAAAAGAGGCTAAAAGCCACAAAGCACATGGCTTAATTCAATAATATCATAATGAGGGATTACAACTGTTTATATAGGAATAAAAAAAACCCTAAAACTTGGAGGCTAAGTAAAATATTAAATAAGGAAATAAAATCCTAGTAATTATCTACTACCTTAAATAATTAATATTCTAGAGTATTCTAATAATCTAATTAAATATATCCTAATATTATTTACTAAATAAACTAATTATATTAAAATCATCCATAAATAATAATACATAATAATAACCTAATAATATTAAATTTCTTCTGCTTTCATCCTCATCATTCTCCTCTCCTTTGAAAAAAACTCGTCCTCGAGTTTTGAAGTATAGAAGAATCCACAGTCCACGAACTGGACTCCAAATACAACACTCGCTTTTCGAAATAGAAAGAGAGGTTGCACAAAAACATAACATAACTGACGAAATTACAATAAGGCTCTAAGCCACAAAAAATAGCCTTCAAACCAATAAACGTCACAAGACAAATCATAATAAATGCCAAAGTGGCTCAAACCACAGTTTAAAATATTTATTACAACTCCAAATAAATCCATGTATTACAGCCTAAACAGAATTTCTAAATCATTGAATAAAAGACAACTCTCATCACACTTACCCTTGATTCTCCTGATTACTTGCCTGAAGGAAAACATAGTATGAACCAAATGCCTAGTACGGATATAGAGTGCAAAAATAATGTATTGAAATAATAACTCAATTAACCTGAATTGAACTAAACGAATTAAAATTATCACTACGAAATGTCAGGCTGAATGAAATGGCTGGGTGTTATTTCATACCAAGCTCAAAACAAAAATATATCTTGCCACATAGGCAATTCAAATAATGCCACACAGACAAGTCACACACATTGGACCGCGAATCCAAATGCATGTAAAGTCGAAAGGCGTGTTTGACACCAACATCACTAATCTGCAGAACAGAACAGAAAACTAGGGTCGACCCATACGCCTCACACAATAAAATCACCATATGGCCAACTCCTACTGGAGTACAAAACGGAGACACCGATGACTAATCACACCGCCACGGAAGGTGTCATGTCTCGGTGCCAAGAGGACATGTCTGGGGTACCAGTGGTTATAGCTCAAGTATACTCTACGATATATTTTAACAAAGATACCATGTCACAACATATGCGACACAATATCAACATAAGGTGTTCTAATATGTACATGTCAAATCAAAACGAATCATCAACACAAAGTCTCCAAAATATATTGACATGTACATTTCTACAAATATCAAAATAAATACTAGACATATGTTAACCTAATTTAAAGAGTACAAATACGAGTTCTATATATCAACGTCAATATGAAACTATCATATTAATTTCACAAGGAACAATTATGTGAAACAATAATCAAATTCTAAACGAGGAAATAAACGAACTAATTAAAACTTTACAAGAGTATCGCTAAAGGAGTACATAATCCGTACCTGGAATAAACAATGTAATACCCAGGAATTTTCTAAATATAGTTCGTTAGACTCTTATTGTCCAATCTAATAAATAAAATAATTGTGGTTACAAAACGACATAAGTTGTTATTCAAAGTGTGACTTCATAAATGATCTATTCTTATAACACCATACTTAAATTACCTCTTTTATTACCCCCTCTGTCACTTAATATAAGATGTTTTAGAGAAGTGTTTTTGTCCTTAATACAAGTCATTTGAGAATTTCAAGTAAGCATTAATTGTTTAGTTTCGAATATTACCTCAAGTATTAAATATAATTTTGGTTCTCTCACTATTTTTTGCCCAATAAATAACATTATTTTTTCAATACAAGGACAATATAGACAATTGATAATATATTTAATGTTATACAATCATTTCTTTATGCACAACTCTAAAACGACTTATATTAAGGGACGGAGGGATTATTAGTTTAAATATTAAAACTACTCTGATAAAAGTAATTAATTTATGACGAGAATTTTTAAAAGTAAAAAGAATAAAACTATTCTGACCATGATTATAACTAATGAAATAATATTAAACATTTTGACAATATTCATTACATATGTTTTGTTCCTTCAAAAAGTAACTACATAATAATAGACCAAAACATCATATATTTTTACTAGTTTAGTTAAGTACACCAACGACGACGCAACCCAACACGACTGAATTTAATTACTATGTTACCCTCGCATGATTAGTTTGAGCGTGACAATGGAATCCATGCAAATATATTTTCCAATATCAATTCATCAATTATTTTCTAATGCACCTAACAGAATGTATAAACACACAACATACATATATATATAATATTAAATTATATAATATTTAACCATAACTCAACTTGCAGTTTAATTACATATTTTATTAAATAAATTCCCATCTCCATATGATGTCCATGATATATATATCAAAATTGAAATAAATCATTTACCATAATCCATCACATGTACTCTTTTCCTATCTGATCATAACAGCCATGAACAAATTAAAGGAAGACTTACCTGGATAACAATTGGTAACTGAATATATTGCTTCTTATTTCCCTTGTTCTCTCAGCCGCCGCTCTTGTTCCTTCGTGCTATTCCCACAGTTCGTATTAGACGTAATGGGATATAGTTAGGTTTTAGATATTTCTTTATTTATTAACATATTTTATTAGTCTCCTAATTATAATATGATTTAATATTACCCACTTATAAATTAAACCCAATTAGTTTTAAGGTTCAATTTTACCAAATTTATTTTATCCATCACTTATTAATACTTATTAGTCCACATAAATTAAATGACTAGTTTGACCCAAATAAAAGACAAATTTCAATCAATATGTTTTAAAAATATAATTTTTATTTTTATTTTTACTGGATATTACACCAAACATGCAAGAAATTTTGGTCATCCTTGTAGACATATTGAGAAGTAGAAAACAATAGGGAGTGAACTTCTTTGTATTGCATATTGTTGGAGCCCTCGATGATAACCAAATCAATGACTTGATCGTTGGTTTCTTCATATAGATTATCAAGTTGTTTTGAGAATTGATCATCTACTTTCTGCTCAATCTCGCTCTCACTCGTTGTATTCTTAACTTCAACTTTATCTCATGTGAGTTGTCATTGAGTTGCGAAATTTCTTCCCAATTAATGTCACTAGCATTGAGCGTATCTGGCAATTGCAGTTCCTTAGTCATCATCTTTGAAACAGTGGAAGATTCACCCTTTTCTCGATCAGACTTGTGTAGTTGGAGCAAAACATTTATTGATTCCGTTAAGGATTTCATTTAGGCCTCTAAAGAATTAATTGTTGCACCATAACTTTTGGACATCTGTTCCATCTTAAATACACGCTCAACATTACTTACCATGATTTTGCAAAGAAAATAAAACAATACTTTTTTTTTGAGGTCCAGGTAGGTGTGCAAGTGCAGGAAAAATAACAAAATAAGGACTAATTTGAAAATTTCAGAAATTTTGGGGGCTGAGTTGAAAGTTTTAGAAATTTTGGCGTACCGATCTGTAATTTTGCCATAGATGAACATATTTTTTTTGAGATAGATTTGAGACTATGTTGTCGTCTCGGATATTAATGTCGACTCTTTAGCGAACTTTGACCATAGTTGTCATGGCGCCACAATGAGCCATGGTGGTAGCCGACCGCCAGGATGCCTAGGCGACAAGGCGACCGCCATTGCGTGCGTATGAGGACGAGTCATTTACAATGTGTAATTTATATATGATTTATTTTACTTCACAACTATATTACACAATAAAATTTCATATACATTAAAACCTAAAACATAACCACTTTAAAGATAAATAATTCCAATTTGCCACTTTTAAAGATAAATAGAGAATACCCACAAAGTTCAAAACAATAAAATTGTCACTTAATCTAAAGCTAAAACTTGAAAATATAGCATTTTCCTAATAATAAACTAAAACTTAAGTCAATAACTTAAACAAATAGTTAATAGGCTATTTACCCACTTTTAAATCCACCCCACCCCACCCCACCCCACCCCACCCAACCCCACCCCACCCCACCCCACCCCACAAAGATATACTCCCTCTATCCCAGGATAAAAGTCTTTCTTACTATTATAGGTAGGTTCTAGTTAAATGTCTACTTACCTGATCTATTTTTTACAGTAATTTGCCTATAATACCCTTATTATTAATTGTTATATTTCTATTCTCTATGCATATTTATGGAGCGTCACTAGTAATGTGAAAAAAACTATGCAGTTAATGAGAATTTAAATATAGACAATTTTGTCATTTTATCATTTTTCTTAGCATGCGCAAAAAGTCAACCAGGACTTTTATCCTGGGATGGAGGGAGTACTAAAAGACTTGAAAAGACAATAAAATTGCCACTTAATCTAAATAGAGAATAAAGGAGAGAAACAAACATGTGGCCATGTGAGAGAGGGTCGAAGGGTTGGGTCGTTGTAACTGAAGGAGAGAAAAAGAGAAACTAAAGGTTAGGTTGACTAAGGGTTGCTGCGAGTCGCAGTTGCTGCTATAGGACTGCGATGGATCTATGATGAGTCTCGAAGTGTCGAGAAGAAGAGTCAAAGTACTCGTGACGAGAACAAGAGTTGGAGCATTCAATTTAGGCAGAAAAGTCTAAATTTTTTGTTTTAGGGTTTTATCCTTTGTTTTTAATTGATGGGTCACCCATGAGTCATTATTAGTCATTATTGGTATCGGGTAATACCATGCTTTAAAGTCTTGGGGCAAAGCTGCTAAGGCGTGTGCCTTGGTAACTCGGCGTCTTATGTCGTTGCTTGCCTTGACAGCTCTACCTCAAGTCGACTCACGCCATGCCTTTCTTCCATCGTCAGGACGCCTACGCCATGACGCCATGACAACTATGACTTGGACAATTGATGGATGCCAAAAAATAGAGTAGAAAGAAATTGAGTGAAATCAAAATACATCAGGAACTTTTGGCTTTGATACCCTTATGATATAGGATGAGGAGGGAAGATGGAATAAATGAGATTCAAAGGAGATAAAAGTGGCTAAAAGCCACAAAGCACGAGACTTAATTCAATAATATCAATAATAATAATGAGGGATTACAACTGTTTATATAGGAATAAGAAAAACTCTAAAACTTGGAGGCCAAGTAAAATACTAAGTAACCTAATTAAATAAGGAAATAAAACCCTAGTAATTGTCTACTACTTTAAATAATTAATATTCTAGAGTATTCTAATAATATAATTAAATATATCCTAATATTATCTACTAAATAAACTAATTACATTAAAATCATCCATAAATAATAATACATAATAATAACCTAATAATATTAAATTTCTTGAATTTCCATCGTCATCAAAAACCAATGGAACATTCAACAAGTTAAGGGGATCTTTGTCTTTTTAGAAAAATATGAAGTAGTAAAATGTGAAAGCGGGTACAAATCAACATGTAAAATGACAAACAATCTTTTAGATGATGTACCATCTGGGTTTGTGTATGTCATGCTTTCATATTGCAGATTTTATAACCGATTCTTCCTGATGCACATAGTCCAGTGTTCTAAAAATCCCCGCCTAAATCCGATTAATCCCTCTTAGGCGCTAGGACCCCCTAGCGCCTCGCCTAGGACCAAGGCGACAAAAAAATCCCTCCAGGAAATTAGGCGGGGCCTAGGCGGAAAAAGTTTTTTTTAAATTTTAATAACTACCCAAACCAGATCTTGATAGATATATATATATATATATATATATATATATTTTAATGATTTACCATATTCATAATGCAAGTTGTAGCACATCAAATTACAACAAGAAGTGAATAAGATCAAGTCAAAATGGATAATTTTATTAGAGTTGTAATTTTTTGAATTTGTACTAACTTCAAAATATATAAATGATGATACATTTGTAATATTTTGTTTAATTCAATATAATTCTTAAATTTATGTTTAGTTTCTTAAGTTTTAATATTTAATTGAATTCTTGAAATTTTAAATTTTATTATTTAATAGCAATATTATTTATGAATAAAAGTGTTAAAGATATGTTTGAATTTTGAACAATTGCATGTTTAAACGAACTTTGACATTGACAATATGGATATGTGTTTGAACTTTAAGCAATGACATTTATTATCTCTATTATAGATTGTTTTGCTTTATATTATAATTTTTTTTGGATAAATGTAAGATAAAATATTAAAATTGGCTTAAAATAAAAAAACTCGCCTAGGTCCCCCGGCCGCCCGTCTCCCGCTTAGCGCCTTTTAGAACATTACTAAACCTATAGAACAAGCCCCGTCTTTTCTGTACTTTTATAACTTTATGAACCTTGAAGTTCTAGAAACACTAGAAATGTTGTGATTAGCTTAAGAAAAGGAATACACATTGTGAATTATTTGGGTTACATAGGCATCCTACATAGTTGCAGGTTGTACTATTATTTTTCCTTTTTTTTAATTCAATTTGTCATTTTTTTTGTGCTGGTTTATAGTACCACATTTTCTGTGTTCATCTTTTCGTCTTGTAAATATGATTTATTATTATTATTTTTTATGTCTGCCATTTTCTATTGGCATGAGAACCAAATTAAACAGAAGTTTCACATATAAATATACTACATTTAGTAGTTCATTTCACCATTTTGATGAACTATTCCTGGCTAAGAATTTTAATTTTCTACAGTTTCTTCATAAATCATTCAAAAACTGTTCTTAAACTGCTTCCCTTTGCAGTATGTCTTGGCGGCCTCTGAAAAGATTAAGAAAATGGCTCATTGGGAGGTTGATGTTCAAGTGGATTTTTTCCATGCAAACTCTGGTGCTAATCGTATGGTTGGTGGTCTTTTTAAGGGGAAAACCCTTGTTTATTCAGATCTGAATCATGTCGTATTAAGAATCTTGCCAAAATATGCATCTGAAGAAGGAGAAAATGCTATTCTGGTCTCTTCTCACATTGATTCAGTTTTTTCAGGGTATGTTTCCCTTTATCCTTTTGTACTTTAATTTACTTTCCATTTCTTTAATTTGGGTCAGTGAGTCATGTAATTTGAGCGCTTTTACGTGGTAATATTAAACTTGTGATTACTTACAGTAGGGTGGTTATAATTTATTTTCATTGGTTTCGACTTCGGGGTTTTTTGTTGTTGGTGTTTCTACTTTATGCTAATTTTATGGTTGTTAAAATTCATTTTCATTCATCTTTGGCAATATGTTATCAATTCAGACTTTGGGATTTGTTTTTTATTGTAACGTTAGGATGTGAGGCAAACTAAGAAAAGTTAGTTATATGATAACAATGTACTCAAGATTTTCTAATTTTGGAAAGATACACCACAACACACACTACAGCTTAATCTACAAGGGTAGACAATATGAAGCATCTGTTCAGACATTGGGTTCAATTTCTGGTCATATGGATCAGGTTTTCGTGCTGTCTTTTTAAGTAACTACAAAGGTTTCTGGATTTGGTTTCTCTTCATGACCTTCAAGTTAAAATGACAGCGTAGGAGCAGTTGTAAGGAATATGAATATAAAAGCAATCAAAAATGTTGTGCATGCTTACTCTCCTAAGCTAGGTGATGAAATAAGATGGCCTAGTTGATCCCACTATCAAGGTGGCTATTTCTTGGTTTGATGATGGTCAAATTATACTATTGGATCATCACATTGAATGTAATGGGAATGACTAATGGGTTATCATGAACCTGTTCTTTATAGACTGCTGAAATATATTTTTCTTTTTGATATTAAATGTGGGAAAGGGGCTTGTAGAAAAGAGAGTGGAGACATAGTTCTCATTAGTTGTTGAAATCATTGGGAGTGGCAATCTTGGTTGGCACTACTCTCTTGGTAATACTCTTGATTCACCAATGACACATACAGTTCAAGTATTAAATAAGGATGCCATGTAATGCTACCACAAAAATACTAAGAGGTCGAGGTAATGAACAACAGGTATCTTGCAATTAGTCAACCTTCTACATCAGTCGTATAATAAAAAGAGTGGTAAATCATTGTTTCTTTTCATCGGTGAAAGTTAATTTGAAATTTGAATTTCATTAGAGCCAAATTATTGGTCTTTATATTAAATGTGATCTTGCTTTATGTAGCTCATGACATAATTTTTTTGCTAGAATTCTTTTTCTTTCTCAAAATTCATTTTATGAACTATCTTCACAATCTGTCGTGTGCTTTCTTTTAAAAATGCAACCACTATGGATATTTTATTTCTTATTCACCTCGGTAAAATAGCCTGAAGATTAGAGCAAACAAAATATTTAGAAATTGTACATCTTCACTTGTCATCACTCGGCCTTTTTCTTTTATAGGGAAGGTGCTGGAGATTGCAGTTCATGTGTAGCTGTTATGTTAGAGCTTGCTAGAGGAATTTCTCAATGGGCTCATGGATTTAAAAATGCGGTTATATTTTTGTTTAACACTGGGGAGGAGGAGGGCCTAAATGGTGCTCATAGCTTTATTACTCAGGTTTGGACATTTAAGATACATCCACGTAGTGTGGGTTTCGTTATTAATATCTACACTTTTAGTCCTTATATATATTTATTTCAAATAGGTTAAATGGTTTCTGCGGAGTGTTCTCTCAAGTAGATTGTAGAGTGTAAGCTGATGTTGTGGTGTGATAGTTTATCGCAAACTCAGTTCTTTTTCTTCTATATCAAGTTTGTAAGGGATATGTCAAGCCTCTGATACATTCACACAAGGGGTAGTGGATAAAGATTACTGAATTATTCATTTACATAAAAATTTCCTCTTCCATTAAACTACCAACAAAATTCATTAAGATATTTGGTTTCACATCTAACCATTTTAGACTCCAGATTAACAGCACAACATAGAAGAGCGTGAATAGGGTTAATCTTAGGTACAAGGATTTCTAGCAACCAATTCACATCCTTTCATCTCATTTATGTCAGGGTCTTGTCGTTGCTTTTTTGTGATCTTTTGTGGGAGCTTATGGTGGGATTGCATATTCATATTCACAATGAGGGCGGCCCTTTTCAAGTACTCTGTATAATTTCTGCTTTTCTAGTTTAGGAGGATTTTTCATCTTCAGTTTATCATTTTGTATTCTCACTATTCTCATACAATCTTTTTTTTTTCAGAAAAAAGATAAATATAATCTTCTCTTGATAAAATTGCCACTGGGAAAACCCCTTAGGGACCAGGCCATTTAAATCTCCCAACTGTCGTATCTGTTTTTACGTAATTATTTTTGACCTACTGAATATTTCTCTGCTGGAAGAGAACTAACTACCAAGCACCATTATTGGCCAGTACTTGATAAGTTGGCCAATACTTTCATCTGTTCTAGTATATCTTCCTTCCACTTCGGATCTCTGATTGCTTCCTTCCAATTTTTTGAGGAAGCAATTGCAAGGCAAAAGATAGGGACAATACATAGCAAGATAAGAGAAGAAAAGGAGTTGTATAAAACAAATTAACGACCTTATTCCTTTCTAAAGCAAGCGGAAGTTTAATATCATCAACTACTGGAACTTTAGCTGGATAATAAATACCTGATTAAATTAGTGAGAGGTGATGGAACTAAATTTGATATTAAGGGATGAATTCTGATTTTCTGTAGCACCTGGATGATCTTGCGTGTCCATGTCTAATGCCGGTAAATGTCAGCAGATTATCTCTCCAACATTGCTTAACGTGACCCAATAGCAGTTTGTTGCTCCTAAACCTCAATAGGTATTTCATTCTTCCTCTCATGACATTTAGTATCCTTAACGCAATGGTAATAAAAAAGGATGCTGCTGAGAATATATCTCTTCATCTACATCGCTATCCCTCTGAAGACATTGCTGAGATGAGAGAACAAGGTTTCCGATTTATGTAAATTAACATCCATGTAAACATATATTTTGAAAGATTATGGATGATTTATATTCTTTTTGAGTCGTGATAGCCAATGAAAATGCACCTGAAGCCTTTGGATTAGGTTTCCCATTGGCATGTCAGTGTCTTAAAATAAAATAATGAATAAAACAGACGCAAATAAACAATTACGGAGGAAGAAAAAACTGAGTGGCGTCAGGGAAGAGAAGAGGTGTCTTAAAACTGATCTAAAGAACATTTGAAGGCAGAATATTAATTACTCTCCCCTCTCTATCTTTCCTTCTCTCTCACTTTAGGTTCTTCCTAACTTTTTATTCTATATATTTTATGCAATTCCGTAACTAACGCTCATTTATTTTATAACTTTTTACTTGCCAAGATATATGTATCCATGTTCATTTCCTTGTTCATTTTCATTTGCGCGCGCGCACACACATATGTGGGTATGCCTGTGTTGTTTCTTTTTTATTAGAAGCACTTCCATCCCCCATCATTCTGAACTTGCAAAGATTACGTTGGAAAAAAAAGTGTAAAGTAAAAGATGATTTGGAAATCCTTCAACATAGAACTGTTCACATGTACAAAAAAAGGAGAGTTAGTGCTAACTCTTAACTGTACTTGAGGTACAGCTGCACATAAACTATCAGGGGGAAAAAGTACTGACCAACCTTTCTTTTGTGTAAGAAATAATTCTAATTATCTCTATTGCAGCATCCATGGAGCAGTACTATTCGTATGGCTGTTGACTTGGAGGCCATGGGAGTTGGAGGGACTTCTGGCATATTTCAGGTCTAGTTTCATGAATTTATGTTTTATTCTTGCTTAATTTACTTTTAAGCTCTCATTCCTCTCTTTCTTTGTTATTGTACTTGAAATGTGATTGTATGTTGTCAATTTGAACTTCTGG
The DNA here is from genome assembly GCA_020205505.1 of Panax japonicus. NCBI lineage: Eukaryota > Viridiplantae > Streptophyta > Magnoliopsida > Apiales > Araliaceae > Panax > Panax japonicus. The sequence goes on along the minus strand of CM035108.1, from coordinate 48,246,859 downwards.
TTATTTAGCCTCTATTTGAACTGCACTAGATGCTTGTAGTTCTATTGCTACTGGATCATTGGCTATTTGAAATCAGGCGATGGGACAATCTATGATATCAGTCTCAAGTATGTAGTTTAAGTATGAAAAGGTTATAAGAAAATAATTTGACACTTGTATTTCATGGATAATGATGTATAAGCTGCAATCTGTAAATTTGTATAAGGTACTTGAAGAGATTTATCTGATTTTAATTTGTTTGCCGTGCTACTCATGTGGTAAAAAATCATCTTTTTATCTCGTAGAGAACGTTGTTTCAGTATCCCCTTAATCTATTGAGCTTTGTATATTTGATTATTTGGTGTTTCTCCTTATTATAAACATTTTATTTTATCTTTTGTCGCAATAGGCTGGTCCTCATCCATGGGCTATCGAGAACTTTGCTATGGTAGCAAAGTACCCATCTGGACAAATTCTTGCGCAGGTTTGATATAGTTATTTTCTTTTTGAATTTAATTGTTATGAAGATAAGAGTTATTCCCTTCCCCCTTTATAGTAGAGTTTTCTCTTTCAATTCAGGCCATATCTTATACTCCAATTGACTTTAGTGCCGCAGGATCTCTTTTCTTCTGGAGCCATAAAGTCTGCTACGGATTTCCAAGTGTACAAAGAGGTTGCTGGTCTTTCAGGACTTGACTTTGCGTATGCAGATAACACTGCTGTATATCATACAAAGGTATTTTTTTTATCATCTTGGTATCACATTTTATTTGGTGAAAGCATCGAGATAGACTGTTACAGCATCCCTCTCTAGGAGTACAATGAAGGACTGTAACTTTGTTCATGCTCCTTGCATCCCAAGATGACGAGTCATTTTCAAATTAATGTAACAAATCTCATTAGATATAAGTAAAATTTGGTCTTTAAAGTTAATTTTTTTTAGAAATTGACTTTTGAAAGTGAACGCCCATTTTGAGAGGGAGGAAGAATATAATTTAGATAACAGGTTAGTAGAAATGTATTGGAAAACAGAAAGCACGAATTTTGCTAGTATAGGTGAGGAATTTGCTCACAGGTAGATTGTTTATATGAAAGCCATGTTGCTTAAGAGCATTAGTAGGTGTACAGCGAGCAGTAATGTGCTGCACCCTGGGGTGGCATTTAGTCCATTGATCCTCTACTGACTCAATTTGGTTGGGCACCTAAAATTGGTCAAAGAACTGTCTAAGCTATGACTTAAATATGAGTTTAAAAAATTATGACTAATAATGGTATTTTATGTAGGCTTTGAAGATCGACAACACTTGAAATGAATTTTTTATGACTTGAAAGTTTTTTTAAGGTAATTTTTCTTGTACAATTTAGAATATTTACATCTAATATATGCTTTATATAAAATATACAATAAATTAATAAAAATGCCTTGTGCGCCCTTCACCACTTGGTACGCCTATTGATTTTTAGAACTTTGGAAATAAATGATCTCTACCTAGGATTTTTGATAATATTAAGTCAGTTTTATCTAAACTAAAATGTATAGTATTAATTTAGATTATCTTGTGTAATTGGAACATTTTAAGATCTGTGGCCTGAAGGAAGTGACTTCTAGGTGTGGGAGTAAATTAGATTGTGTTGTGTCATTTTGTGGTAGTGATTATGAAACCAAGAGTCCAAGACAACCCCTTCAATGTTGATCTTAGAAGAAACACAAACACAACATTGGATAATTGAGGTGTTGTCAAGTTACATGTCCTCTAAATGCTTAAGCTTTTAAAAAATGGGCCAAACAAGTATTTAACGCTTCAACCTCATTGCATACCCTGCCTCCCATGCATAGATAAAACCATGGTGCATCGTAATTTACATACCAAACTGAGTTTAACTATGTTAAGAACATAATGGGAGATCAGATGCAACTAATCCAGGACCTTGTAAACAACTACTATAAGAAAAATTAGGGGCAAGAGAATGGGGAAAAATGTATTTCATACTTAATAAGGGTGCGAGAAACAGTTTGCGTAAACCTGTTCACTGAACAAATTTTGGAAAATATACGAGTAATGAAAACTACAAAGGTTCAATTTTGATTGAACAAACTAATAAATACTAGGAATTTGGAAACGTTTTTTGTTAATCAATATTAAAAGGAGAGGAAGGAGAAGATGACCAGACATGCTATCGCTATTGTCGACCTCTTTGCAAACTCCAGTTATCAACTTATTCAACGGCAAAAGGACTAGCTATTGATGACTGCCATATGCTGTATGAGGGGCAAAATCCTTGTTACAGTTGAGAAAATGTGAAATTTGAATAACATTAGGACATCTTGGGTTTAATTTAATCTTTTGTTCGTTATCTGGGTTTACTAATATGAGATTCAGTTTCTTGATATTCTTCTTTATGTGGATTTATAAATGTTTTGGTCATTATATGTTCAAATCAATATAGTAATTGATAAATTCTGTTGGCTGTGGCAGTGTAAGGCTTACAATCTTGTTTAAGCAGATTAGTTGGGTTGGCACAATTGCAACACCAGTATGATAGCGGCATACCCTTCTAGTGGTTTAAGATGGATTCAACCTGTCCCAAAAATAGTGAGATACATAAGACTTGGGATACAGGTGGATTAGAGAAATAAAATACATAGTATATCTTTTAACCCACTTGAAGCTGGAATGGATTAGTTAAATGTGAACTAATCCAAAATATTTGGAAGTCTAGTTTCCAAAATCTAAGGCATTTATATGGTCTTTGACTTTACGAAGATTGAATACTAATGTTACTTTTCAGGTGCGTAGAAACAAGGCTTTTTCTCCAAACATCTATGTTACTTATAAGCAGAATGATGAGTCACATTCTCATTTATTTTTGCATCGTCTTGTTGCTTGGGGACTATGGAACTCTATTTTCGGAGTGTTGGGTGAGGAATGGGTGTGTCCTACCTCAGTGGATGATTTATTGCTTATCCGGATTTTTGAGGGGAGGAAGGAGGAAATAAGGATGCTAACATGCATTTGAAGTGTGTGCGTTGTTTTTGTGTTTTTGGGGGCATCTGGACTGAGCATAATGTTAGGCATTTTAGAAATAGCTATTAATCTTTACATATGTTACGAGATAATATCTTTTTCTTTGCTTTTTTATGGGTCTCTGCCATGGGTGGCTTCAAGGGAATTTCTGTTTCTGTTCTTTGCACAGGTTGGAGAGTCTCTCACTTTTGTTCTAGTTTATGTCTCTAACTTAAGTTTATTGGTGGTATTTATATATTTCCTTGTGCAGAATGACAAATTGAAGCTTTTAAAGTCGGGTTCCCTCCAGCATCTTGGGGAAAACATGCTCGCTTTTCTCCTTCAAGCTGGTGCTTCCTCTCATCTTTCCAAAGACAAGGCAATGGAAGCAGCTGAGAAAAGTAGCCTTGATGCTGCTATATATTTTGACATTTTGGTACACTTACAGCCCTAGGTTATACTGATGTTTTCAGTTTAAGTGTTTTCTTTTCTTTTTGGCTGTAGGATGTTGTTGGTTTGGGAAATTCTTACCTCTAAATCAAAAAAAAATCTTTGTGATTACATCTACTAATGCACATGTACTGGTGTTCTCAGGGCACGTATATGATTGTATACCGTCAACGTTTTGCCAATATGCTTAACAATTCTGTTATACTGCAATCACTTCTGATATGGGGTACATCACTGGTAATGGGTGGCTATTCAGCTGCAATATCATTAGCCTTATCATGTTTGAGTATTCTCCTCATGTGGATATGTTCAATAAGTTTCACTGTTCTTGTAGCCTTCATTCTACCTCTCATTTCTTCATCGCCAGTGCCCTTTATTTCAAGTCCATGGCTGGTAGTTGGTTTATTTGTTTCCCCTGCTCTTCTTGGGGCATTGACTGGTCAACATCTCGGTTTTCTGATTCTTAAAGCTTATCTATTGCATATAGTTTCCAAAAGAAAGGCTAATCTCTCTCCTGTGCTTCAAGCTGATTTGGTCAAGTTGGATGCTGAAAGATGGCTCTATAAAGCTGGTTTGCTGCAGTGGCTTGTTCTTCTGACATTAGGAAATATTTATAAGATTGGGTCTTCCTATTTAGCTCTTGTTTGGCTAGTCTCGCCTGCATTTTCATGTAAGTATACACTTCGAACATCCTTGTCTGGGTAGACAGACCGACCGACACTAGTGTCTGGAACATATGGGCACAATATGTACTGACGTGTTAAGAACCAAGGTTCAATTGGAATAGTTCTACTCTAATATAGTCAGTGTTCTAAAAATCCCGCCTAGGCCCACCTTGGCGCCCCGCCTAGGTGCTAGGCCCCCCTTGACGTCTCGCCTAGGCGCTAGGCCCCCTGGCTATGTCCAAGGCGGCAAAAAAATCCCTCCAGGAAATTAGGCGGGGGCTTAGGTGAAGAGTTTTTTTTTTAATTTTAATAACTACCCTAACTAGATTTTGATATATTTATTTTTTTAATGATTTATCATATTCATAATACATGTTGTAGCATATCAAGTCACAACAAAAAGTGAACAATATCAAGTCGAAATGAATAATTTTATTATAGTTGTAATTTTTTGAACTTGTACCAACTTCAAATTATATAAATGATGATACATTTGTAATATTTAGTTTAATTCAATATAATTTTTAAATTTATGTTTAGTTTCTTAAGTTTTAATATTGAATTAAATTTGAAATTTTATTATTTAATAACAATCTTGTTTATGAATAAAACTAATACGTTAAAAATATGTTTGAACTTTTTACAATTGCATGTTTGTGTTTAAACTTTGACATTAGCAATATGAATGTGTTTGAACTTTAAGCAAATGCCTTTATTATCTTTATTATAGATTGTTTTGCTTTATATTATTGTTTTGTTTGGATAAATGTAAGATAAAATATTTAAATTGGCTTAAAATAAAAAATCTCGCCTAGGCCCCCCTCGGCCGCCTGCCTCCCGCCTAGCACCTTTTGGAACATTGAATATAGTTGTGGCAAAGGCGACATATGGTAGACTCGACATATGTAAACATGCCCAACACTGTTTATGAGTCTAAATTACTATATTTTTTATAAAAAAAATTAATTTTGATTTTTCTAAATGAAATTATTAATAAAAGACGGATATAAACATAGTACCATGAATTATATTGACGGTTTATTGTTTCAGCTAATCTATTTTATTGAATATCTAGATGGCTTGCTTGAAGCAACTTTATCGCCAGCCCGGTTTCCAAAGCAACTTAAAACATTAACCCTGCTGCTGGGCTTATTTGTTCCATTTTTAATTTCTTCTGGGATGTTTATTCGGTTGGCGGCCACAATAATTGGAACTGTTGTTCGATTTGAAAGGTAAAAATTCTTCTAGTTCTTGTCCATTCATAAAAGAACTTTTAAATAAATTGCCTGGGTGTGGCTTAGATTGTGTAGTTGGTTACCAAGAATGCCAAAAAATTGGGCACATGGAACGAAACAACCATGAGGAACCAATGTTACCTAGAATGTGGTTCGCTTAGTACGCCGTACGGATACGCGATACGCTACATAGCTAAAACATTATATGCTAGGGTATTTTTATATAAGTTCTTATAGTTAAGATTTTTTTTATAAAATCTTAATGATTTGTTGTTGAATCAACAAATTGATTGTTTTATAAATAATTTAGTACAAATGTAAAGTTTGAATATCCAATACTAAGTTATAATATTCATATTTTATTTTGTTATAGGTAAAACAATAAAGAAATTTTCAGTATGCTAAATTTAGAGTATTGTTACGTAAGAGTATCATACGCAAGTACCAATACATGATTCATATTTGGTAACTTTGCAAGGAACGCTACCTACGGTGGGATGCAGATGGCTAGGATATGTTACATGGACTTGGGATCCTTAGAATTGTCTGACACTCGACACTCCTATTTTTCAAATATTTTTCACTATTTCTCACTGTTTGGTAATGTCCAGTATCCACACCCACACCCACACCCATACCCATACCCATGTCATATCCTTTGGACATGGGTACTTCTGGAAAAATGATGAGTCCATGTAGCATAACATTTAAGTTCCACTGTTGCAGTACCTTGATAGTACCCAGTTCATGGAACATGGTAATATAGAGTTCTATGGTAACACAGGGTTTGGTACTGGCTTTTTTTTGTTCTCGTAGTTACTATTTATCATAAAGCTCAGTAGGTGTATCTTGTAGCCTTGCAAAATGTGCCTGTCTTGCAAATAAGTATAAAGTCAAGATTGACTATCCTGTTCTTTTAGCAGTTGTTCTATGTTCAATCTCACTACTGTTTAGACTTTAATCTTTTGATGAAATTTCACTGTTACATTCTCCCTCTGTACCACATTGTTCAATAAGTTTTTAATGTGTGTCATGGCAATTAAGACTTGCGAAAAATACAGTTGAGTACTCCCTCCGTTCCAAAATATAAGATCAATATATTTTCAAATTTATAATTGATATGCTTCATTATACTTTTGAAAACAATAAATCTTGCACTTATTAGTACTTTTTAGATAGTTTATGTTTTTCATAATTGTACTACTTGAAACTAAATGAATTCATATCAATTTTAGTTTTGAAAATATCTCAAATTGACTTAAAAAAGTCAAACTTTATCATATATTTTGGAACGGAGTTAAAATATTATTTTCTTAAAAAATATTTGTTATACAGTTAAATTACGCTTTCATATGGATTCATTTTCAGATTTCCCCTACTAATTTGGGGTGGGAAGGCGTTGTTTAGGTTAGTATTTTTGATATAGTTATCAATATAACATATCAATATATTAAATCATACAAAATATATATTTTGAATATGCTTCCTGCACGTTTTTAAATCTGTTCCACACACTAAAAATAGGTTTGCAATAATGTTGGACACAGGATTAATCTTTCTTACTTAGTTGTATACTTGAATGACGTATCATAGCACGAAATGCCATGTTTTCCTGGACTTGCAACTAAGCGTCACCTCTTTAGCGTCTTTAAATCTGTAGAACTACATTATTTTCGTGCTTAGAAACCTTTGTTTACTTTTGGCTTAAAGAGAATGACTACGAACCACTACTCTTTGTGTGCAGGAATCCTGGTAGCGGTCCGGAGTGGCTGGGGAGTGTAATACTTGCTGTATATATTGCCGCTGTCATATGTCTCACATTGGTTTACCTCCTTTCATATGTTCACATATCAGGTTTCATTTTATTGCAATTTTGTTTTTCCATTGAACCTGAGACCGCCATCTTGCTATGACAATGGATATTGCTATTCAGATTAGGGTCAATAAGTTGCTTTCAAGAAATAAATTAATATTGTAAATTTATTGCAATGACTAAAAGCATATTCCCCCAGTAGAATTTAGGATGCATCTATCACCTACTTCATTTTGTTTAGCACATATTGGCAGGACAGAAAGAGTATATTTGGTTTAGGGGAAGTGAATTATATAAATGGCTTCTATATTTTTATTTCTTTTGTAGTTTCCCTTGTATCTGGATTGTTGACCCCAGGCATTTTCTTCTTCTTGTATGCGGTATCTGTCAATTTAATTTTTTTAATCAATAGTTTTTATATTAAGCATTTATTTGGTATATTTGGTTCATAGGTGCAAAATTCTCAATTTTTCTCGCAACTTGCATTCTGTTTAGCCTCTCAGTTGCTGCAGTAGTATCTGGTATCGTTCCACCATTTACTGAAGACACTGCAAGAACTGTAAATGTAAGTATTTGTTATTACCCCTTAATTATCAAGTCTTTCAGGATAGATGTTTGACTAGTGTCATTATGATGTAAAAATGTATATTATGCATCAAGTTATTTATAAAAATAATAATAATAAAAACATGTTTATGCATCAATTCTTCCTAGATTGTGACATTCAAGCTTGTCTGTATTTAAAATATTCCACTAGCTGAACTAGTTATCTGTTCAATGTTACCTAATCATATTCATGGCTCCCAAATATTTGGTGTGGATGTTTCTTGGTTGTTGGTCGTCTTATTATACTTGCTTCTTGGAAACACATAAGGGATGTTCATCTGTCTCTCTCTCTCTCTCTCTCTCACACACACACACACACACACACACACAAAATCACACACAACCATATTTAGTACTCTCTTATCATACTTTCTTCCAGTTACTTGTTCACAGTTCACTAATTCAATGATTTATATCTCCTAAATCCAAGACACATCTCATATCTGAATACTTATAATCACTGTTTTAGAGACAGCTATAAATATTTCCTTTTGCTACATAAAGGATATATTTCTTCTTTCTTCTTTATGAAGCTCTGCCATGGGTTCCTTAGGGGTGTCTGTATGATTGATTTTTGTAGATATCGGCAAGCTGCCCTTTCTTGAGCTCTCCCCCCCCCCCACCCAAACAACATGTTCCCCAAATTGTTAGAGTGGGTGGACTCCTTATTCTTCTAGGCTTGTATTCTCTCTTTTCACCCTATAAAACTTGTTTGTTATAGTAAAAAAAAAGAGAGAGTTTGTGTTGTGCTCTTTGGATATGATGCGAGTATTTTACTCCACCTTCCAGTGCATGCACTGGTGTTATGGAGAGAAACTCTTGAGAATCTAAAGATAAGGACATAGCTAATCCTTATATATTTTCTATATTTGGATATGTACATCACGGTTTGTTACATATTTGTTATATGATCAAAACTTTTAGATAATATCATAATAGTATATTAATGAAACGAGTATCAACAATTGATGTTTTAATTCAGTTTCCATTATTTCTAGTATTTGAACAGCTTTCATTATTGGTGTAATTTACACCAGTATAAGATACTTCCAGTCATATTAAAAAGAAAAACTATAGTTTTTACAACAGCGTTTTCTCCAATTCTCCAACCCACTCACTTGACTCAAAGCTTTCTGCGGTGTTACAATGCTTTTCAGAAATTGGTAGTACTCCAATTATTGTTATAAATCATTGGCATAATATACTACCTATTGTCTATTCTACTGCTATATGTGGTTTTCATTCGCCAACTTATTTTGATGGAGGATCTTATCTCCGTATGTTACTCAAAAAATGTTTAATGCCTCACAGGTTGTGCATGTTGTGGAGACAACGGGAAGATACGAGAGACAAGAGGCTAACTCATATATCTCTCTATTTTCAACAGCTCCGGGAAAGCTGACCAAGGAAGTTGAAAATATTGGAGAAGGATTTGTTTGTGGAAGGGATAAGGTTAGAGATTTTGTTACGTTTTCAGTACACTATGGTTGCTGGACCCAAAATGGTACAGAAAGTGGGTGGAGCGAATCAGATATTCCCACGCTGCATGTTGAGAGTGATACACGGGAAGATGACAGAATTTCAGAAGTTATAATTGATACAAAACTTTCTACACGTTGGTCTCTTGCAATCAATACTAATGAAATAGAAGACTTTAGGCTCAGAGGTATTATGATTGTAGTGAAATTTCAGCTTTTTTATATGCTTTATTGACTTTTAGCATTACTTTTATAGGTTAGCAGTTGAAAACGATGCTCTAGTTCTAAATATTACTAGCAAATCTCTCTAGTTCTTACATGAAAACATGGTGATTCTATATAACTAGGACAATACTATAAATAAGTCTTTGTGGAGTCAATTTGATATTTTTATAGGTTAGCTTGCTTTTAGCTTATCAATGTTATCTATGTTTTCCTATGTTTTAGGAGTCCAATAATTTTTTATTTCATGGTGTTGGTCATGCATCTTATATTTGGTCTAACTATTTATTTGTCTTTTATAGGCCCTAGTAGATATTCAATGGTCTAAATACATCAGTTTCTAAGTCTCAACTCTACCGGAATAAAGAGAGATCCCAACGACCTTGAGTTTTATAGTATTCATTAGTTCATAACTTCTAAAAAATAGAAAAAAAGTGTATAATATTCTGATTCTGTATACTTGAGTATTGAAAATTTATGCTTGTGCCCTGTGAAATCAAGTGATTGCCCTTGGTTTAATTTTTTCTAGCCTAAAATCATAATCCACATCCCTCATTTTTCTCGACCTTTTTCGTTTTTGCCTTGAATAATCCAAACACTTGCTTAATCCCTTTGCTGTTTTGAGTCGGTAGCTTAATATAATGATTAACGCACTTCACATTGATCACCTCACCCATTCTAACCCTAAATTTTTTACTTCTTTTGCAGAAAGTTCCGAGGAGTTGATACCACTCGGCGACAAAAGCAGCATAGATGGATGGCATATTATTCAGTTCTCGGGTGGAAAGAATGCTCCATTGAGGTTCAGTCTCACTCTTTTCTGGGCCAAACATCATAGCCAGGTAGGGCACAAGGAGGATCCGAAGAATAAGGACCAAAACCTCCTCCTAAAACTCAGAACAGATGTGGACAGATTAACGCCAATCGCCAAAAGAGTCGTTTCAAAGCTCCCTCCTTGGTGTTCTCTATTTGGGAAATCCACATCTCCTTATACCTTAGCTTTTATAACTAATCTTCCAATCGATTTCTAGACGCCAAGAGGTTTTTTACGGCAAGATTTATTTCTTGTAGATGCCAAGAAATGCAAGTTTTATTTTGTGAAGAAATTCTTAGATAGTTGGATTCTTCGAGTTTTTTGATAATGTATAAGAAGATAGGTTAGTTACTATGAATTATATCTCCTCTTCAGTTTGACTGAATTTATACATGCCTTCGTGGCCCCTATGCTTGTTTCAAGTGAGAGTCGAACTCAAGACACCTGACTTTATGGTTAGACTCAAGTTCTCCCTAAGGCAAGCGGCGGGGTTGCTCCCATTTGTTGTATGACCAGACATATTGATTGTTGCTTTTGGGAAACTAGCTCTCAGTTTGCTACTTTCTCCATCTCATTTTAGTTAATTCTTTTTATTTTTTGCACTTTAATGATCACGCAATACAGATGTTTAATAATTTAGTGAAGTGCATAGAATTGAAATTTTTTATTGGGCAATTTTGCAAGGTGTGCTTTCAGAAAACAAAATTAACTAGCTCTAGGTACAAGGGAGAATATTGTTCATGAATTTTGAGTGAAAACTAATTTGAGTTTATTCGAGTTTTAGTTTTATTAGCTTCTTTTTTTTTTTTTGTGATAATTTCGGATGGAGTGAAGGGTTGGGTGTGGGAGAGGAAAATAAAAGGTTGAAAATTGAAAAAGTAAAACTTGAAAACTAATTTATTTCAAAAATTAAATTATTTTTTCAAAAAAATATATTCAAAAGATATAAATAAGACATTTAGTGTTTTGAATTATTAACATGTAAAAACATAATATAATCTACATGAAAAATAAAAGAATTAAGAATTATAAACATAGAAGAGTAAAAAATGGTAAAAGTTTAAAAAGAAAACATATTGTAAGTAGGATTCTTCATTTTTGGTACTGAGAATATAATAGTCTAGCAAACGATAAAATCTAAAATATTTTTTTATCAAAATAATTAAATTAATAACTAAATTCAAATAACTGTCCAAACAAGCCATGTTTTTATTTAGTACTAATTATATATCTTAGTACATTTTTAGAAATAATTATAATAATAGTGCATAGATAAAATAATTATAAAATTAATACACTTTTTCATATTTATTTACAATATTAGTTCAATTAGGATTCCTTAATTTAGGGGATTAGTATTAGTGGGCTGACATGGCAAATCTGGTGGTTTTTTTAAACGCGTGAAATATTCTTCTTCTTCTTTCTTCTTTTTCTCCCAACTCCCATATCTTTTGTACTGCCTTTTCTCTCTCTAAAATCTTCTTCTTCTTCTTCTTCTTCTTCTCTCCGCCCATACTATTTCTCTCTCTCCTCTTGAAGCCACTCGTCGCCAGTGGACTGAATCTACTTCTTCAGACGATGGAGTTTTTGCTTTGGTAGAACCGTCTCCTTTTGGAACCTACCATGCGGTATGTACATGGTTAAAGTGATGTTGTCATACTCGAGTTTTTACTTCTGGCGACATTCTGTTTATGCTAATTTTTTTTATTGAAGGAATTTTTCTTTATCTCTATGACTGGGTTATTTGCGATAGACATCATTTAACAACATAATATTTGCTAAAGTGGATAATTATTTTCAAATTGTTTAGGCTCTTAACATATCTAGTCTGTTTTTGAATGATCATGATTGTCTCATCTTCATTTTGTCATTTTACTTCTGCATCATATACTGACACAAGACCAATTTATGGGGCTTGATGTAATGCTTACGTTGTAGCTACGTCAATCAATAAAAAATAGATACTATCATATAACTGTTTGGTTACTTCTGCATTATGTTTTGGTTACTGTTAGCTTGAAATTCGGATACCATTTTTGTTACCTTGATTTGGTATTTTGGTTACTTTTTTATGTTGTTATGGTTATCGTGTATTTGCTTAGTATACATGGTTGACTAAACTGGTTTTGGTGTACATATTGTTTATGTATTGGTTACCATTAAAACATGTTTTGGTTACTATCATATAAATATTTGGTTACTTCTTTAGTATGTTTTTGGTTACTTCTTTAGCATGATTTTGATTACTTCTTCTATATATTTTGATTACTAACATATAACTGTTTGGTTACTTCAATAGTATATTTTTTGTTACTGTTAGCTTATGATTTGGATACCATTCTTTTTCTCTCAATTGAGATTTTGGTTACTTTTATATGTTATTTTGGTTACAATGTATTTGCTTGGTAAACTGTTTATGATATAAATATTATTTATATCTGATTACTAATGACTGTGTAAATCTGATTTTGTTTATTTGCAGTTATGGAATCTTTACTATGAGGAATGCAATAGAAAATTCATTGGAAAAGTTATATATTGGTGTGACATGGAAGTCCCCGACATAATTACCAAGAAATTGAACCCAAGATAGTTGAACAAGTTTAAGGCATCATTAGTTCGTGGATGTATTATTTTTGTAAATAATAAACTATGTATTTGCTTAGTATACATTGATGTATTATTTTTGTAAATTCCTTCAAATATCTTCTACAAGGGTTATGCTCTTCTAGAAAATTCATTGGAAAATTTATGGTTAAATGTACATGTGAGAGTATACATGGGTTGCCTAAACTTGATTGGATATACAGGTTGTTTCTGTTTTGGTTACCATTAAAACATGTTCTGGTTACTTTCATATAATTATTTGGTTACTTTTTTTATTATGTTTTGGTTACTGTTACCTTATGGTCTTGCTACTATTATTGTGCCATCAATGTGGAATTTCGGATACTTTTATTTTTTATTCTGATTAATATGTAATTGTTTAGTATACATGGATTGCCTAAACTGGGTTTCATTACATTATGTTTCTGTTTTGGTTACCATTAAAACCTGTTCTGGTTACTATCATATAATTATGTGGTTACTGTTTTATTATGTTACATTATGGTTAATGTTATTAGTAACCAGATAGTTACAAGCTTGGATCAGGACAAACATCAATTGTCAAATGTACATGTGTGAGTGTCCTATTTATCTACAAGCTTGTTAGTAACCAGATAATTATCATAGATAGTTACAAGCTTGTTAGTAACCAGATAATTATCATAGATAGTTACAAGCTTGTTAGTAACCAGATAATTATAAGCTTGTATCAAGACTGTTATCAAGTGTTAAATGTATATATTTTATTTATACCCTGTCATCATGATAGAATAAGAAACTCCAATTAAGAGTTCTCATTTATATATATGATGGTCACTTATAGATCTCATATTAAAATAAAAATAGTTTAAGAGGTGGAGTTGGTAACCAAACCTGCATATAAGGGTAACCATTTAAGTTTTTGTTAGTAACCAAATAATTAACAACTTATATCAGAACAATTATCAAGTGCTTAATGTACATGTGAGGGTTCCCATTTATCTAGCTGATGAATACTTTTAAATTTCGTAGTTATAAAAGTTATTTGGAAATGGTCCATGCCAATTGGTAACTAAATATGAATATAGAGGTAACCATTTTATTTTAGATGGGTAACCAAATTTACATAAAAATATTTCAGAACAGTTACCAATTGTTCAATGTATATGTTTATTTTATATTGATAACTCATGATGGAATCAAAAATTTAAATATTAATCAACATCAATTTTGGTTACTGTACACCATCAAAAATGTTACCAACTATGTGGTTAATGGTTACTAACAATAAACAATTATATATTCCTATAAACAATTAAATTTATTGTATTGGTTACTGTTAGTCTCCATTGTCTGACAACTGAATAAACATTGTAAAGTAACCAAATCAATATTAGATAATAACCAAATTACATAATCTTAGAAACCAGAATATAAACTACATTTTTACATGTAATTTTGAAGGCCTAAATGATGGAATCAAAAATCAAAATATTAATCAATAACAATTTTAGTTACTGTACACCATCAAAAATGTTACCAACCATGTGGTTAATGGTTACTAGCAGTAAACAATTATAAATTCCTGTATTTACACTTTTTTTATTTATGTTCCGTTGAAGTAAAGCACAACTGGAATCATCTCCATAGTCTAACAACTGGATAAACATTATAGAGTAACCAAATCAATATTAGACAGTAACCAAACTGCATAATCTTAATAACCAGAACATTAATAACATTTTTACATGCCATTTTGAAGGCCTAAATGATGGAATTTGACCAAAAAATAATGCACATCACAAGCATAGCTTGTGACTTCTGATCATTGGCCCGTTTCCAATGAAATCAGGCTGTGAAAACGCCAAAATCTGACACTCCAAACTTGACAAAAATTACCAAATTGCCACCGGATCAAATCTTTCCATAACTATAAAATACATCAGTACAAGTGTACATTAATATTATTCAGCAACCAAATAAACATTATACAATAACAAATTAAATAATATATAGTAACCAATATATATAATCAGATTAACAGTTGTATGAAGGTAACCAATGAAGTCAATAAGTAACCACCAATATATAAGAAACAATTATAAAACACAATAACATTATACAGTAACCAAATAAACACCTTACAGTATCTAAATACATATTAGACAGTAATCAATATATCAGATGAAGCAACCTTTTAGTATGTTTTTGGTTACTGTTAGCTTATGGTTTGTAAAGTAACCAACTCAATGTCAGACAGTAACCAAACTACATAATGTTAGTAACCAGAACATGAACTGAGGATAATATTATGCAGTAACCATTGCAATTTTACACAGTAACCAAGTCAGCATTATATACTAACCAAATTCAGATTAGACAGTAACCAACAGTTGCAAGAAAGTAACCAATGTATTTAATAAGTAATCATTAATATAAAAAACATCAGTAGAATAAACATTAAAATTATAAAGCAAGCATATAAACATTATACAGTAACCAAATCAATAATAAATAGTAACCAAATCAATAATAAACAGTAACCAATTTATATGTATTTAGTAACCAGAGTGTAAAACATTTTAAAATGCATTTTGCATTCAAAACATTCATAATTATTCTTACTTTGTGATCATTTAAAGAGCGAAAAATTTGAGAAAGGTCACCAATAGACGAATACATAGTAAACACGGGGTAACACTATGCATATAAATTAAAAACTCAAATACCTCAGTATACAAATTTGTAATGAATCAACAATCAGTGCAGTACGATCAACAATCAGTGCAGTTGCAGTAAGTTTCTGGTTATAGATCTTGAAGTTGCTGTCGATCTTTTATGTTATTCTCTGATATGCAGTTCATCACTTTCTGGTTATAGATCTTGCAGTTACAGTAAGTTTCTCCGATTTGTTCTTCTCCGATCTCAGAGTTGCTGGCGATCTTTTATGTTTTGTTCAGTTGCTTGAATTTAGGGAGAGATAAACATGTAGGGAGAGATAAAGATCTGTAATTTTAGCAATATAATATTATGTTGCGTTATTTTTGTAATTATGTTGTTTGTGTTTTATTTTTGTAAATAGTTTCTAATTGTTATATATTAGTGTTAAGGACCCTTTAATTTATCAACATGATAATTAAAGAATGAGTCCAAATTTCCTTGTACTGTGTGAAAGTTTTAATTATGATTAGGACGTATGCATCTATATAAAACAAGTAAGAATTTTGAAAGAGTTTACACTAATGTAATATATTTAATACTTCTTCTTTTTCATATTATTTGATCTGTTGATTTTTTAAAATATTTTCAAACTTAAAATTAACATGAATTCATGTAACTTATGTTAATATTATAACCTATTAAAAAAAATTTATTGTTTTTTACGCTCAAAATGAATCGTGTCAATTTTTTGTTTTAAAATATCTCAAATTAACTTTTAAAAAGTCAATATTAATCATATAATTTGGAAGAATAGGAGTAGCATATATGTTTTACGTTGATTGCAATCCACTATTATATATATATATATATGTGTGTGTGTGTGTGTGTGTGTCAGAAATGATTTATAACATGTATTTTTTATAGATCAAAAATAGTCAAATATCATCTTTATCTTTCATTAAATTTATGAATGGCTAAGATATAAAAATTAAATTCGTCATCCGCTAGTATAAGTAGCGGACAGGTTCATGCCCAATTCTACCGATTATACCCCCATCATAAATTTTGCCGATTACATCCCCAATTTCATACGGATGATCTCGATTGGAAGGGCCCTGATATCATCTTTGTGACACAGCAAAAGACGATAAAGAGAATAGAAACAATCACAAGAATTGAATTTATGTACTTTGCGATCACAGGAATTCACAAAGTGTGAGATAAATTGACTAGATAGCCGAGTATTTCATAAACGAGAATAATAATAATAAATTGTTCCTAATTACATCAGCCTTGCACCATATTTATACTACTAAAAAGAACCCTAATCCTATAAGAAAATAAAAAATTGATTTGGAATCAAAAACCTACCTAGAAAGATAACTAGTTACAATAGAATTGAAAAACTTCCTAAAATTACTAAATAATAATTAAACTTACTTGACTACTAATTAATAAATAAATAATACATCAAATATTTAAACTTTCCATAAATACCAAAACATAAATTATATCGAATCTTGGTAGATAACTCTTCTTGTGTCATTCCCCTTTTCTTGGAGAAAATTCGACCTCAATTTTGAAATGAAGTAATATCAAGCCCCAAAGGCTAGACATTCACAATCTTCTTTGTATCATATATTCATGATGTTGCTTCTCAAAGAAAATTTTTGAAAATAATTCTGAAACAATCAAAGCCTTCATATTAACTTGCATTTACAACAAATGATTAGGAATGATGAAATCAAAATTTTTCAAGTTGTCGAACATAGGATTTTGAACAATCTCATAATCAATCTCAATTTTTACGATATCCATATCATTATGTCACGATAATTCCAAATCATGAGCATCCTCAATCACTAAACTTGATTCGTCTTTATATAATCTATTCCACAACTTCCTCCTTTGTGTCTTCCACACTCTCTATAATAACGGACAAATCACATGGAACAGACAAATCACATTTTCTATTAGAAATAGGATTGATGACATTACAATTTTCTTGGGGATTTTTCCTGTTGGCTATAATATTCTTGCAACACCTTCTAATTTCATTAAAAAATATTATTTTGACACACTCTCTAGCTCTTCTTTTCTCAACTTGATACTGATGTTTCAATTCGGCAAGTCTATAATGTGCTTCTTTTAATTACTCCAAAAGATCATCATATTGGGACAACAAGTTTTTACGATGACCAACATAAATCTCATAATCTAACCAATCGCATTTGTTAGTTTCCAGAGGCACAATAGTTATCTAGAAGGGGGGGGGGTTGAATAGATATTTTTAAATTCTTTCATTTCAAAATACTTGTTAGTTTTGATAATGATCTAAGCACAGCGGAATTAAGATTTGTTTGTTTTCCCTTCACGATATAATGAATAAATACGAGTAAAATAGTTATGACAGTTATAGCAGTTATGACAAGAATATAAGGGACATAGTGATTTTAAGTGGTTCAGAACATTCAAAGCTCCTAGTCCACTCTTCTAATTCTCGAGTAGGAAATCCACTAAGGATATCTTTACAACTTCTGAATCTCACAGATTCCTTCAAGACCAGCAGTCTTGGAACTTCTTAGTTCACTTTTGAACTCTTCAAGTCCAACAGATTGGTACTTCTCAGTTCACTTAGAACTCTTCAAGTCCTTCTGACTTGGAACTTCTTCCTTCGTTAGATAATAGTTGAGTTCTTGAATGCTGCTACTCAGTTGCCGTTAAGCTTGTGTTCGAAAGAACTGAGTAGCTGAGCAAGCTTTCCTTTTTCAGATCATAGAGTTTGATCGTTGAGTGTTCTTCAGCTTTTTGTTTTGTGCTTCCTTTTTTTTCATTTGCTGATGTTTTGTATATATAATGCATTTGAAAATGTATCCGTTGAAGACATCCGTTGAAGCATTAAATGTATATGACATTTTTGAGCTTTGATGGAGACTTTCTACATAACTTCTGATTAGCAGACTGGCCCACTGACATAGCAGACTGCTATCTCACCTAACACCTGAAAAGATGTTTTCTGCTGACCCATAGTACTTTTCTTAGCTTCTTCAATACGTTTCTTTGTTATATACTAAGGATGACTGTTGTGTCATTGGGACTCCCGAGGTCTTCAACATCTATAGCTCTTTCTATATTTGTTGTGATTAATCTTTAAATAAGTGGACGAGGCTCGATGCTTCTGACATAGACAGATGAAGCTCTATGATTCTGATCGTGGTGTCATGCCACCTTGGTACTTGGTTTGGTGCTGATAGATGAGAACACTATGATTTCTCTTAAGTACTGGTACATTATGATCTTCACTTGCTTGACTTGCAGACTCTACGCTTCTGAGAGCAATCTACGAACTCTGACTTGGCTCGACAAGTGTTAGGACTACTCTATGATTTCTGAGAGGCCCTACAAAGCAGATACACTATGATCCTCAACGCTCTATGTTTTTGCCCTGTCTTCTGCAATCTCTTGATCATCTTGATAGACTACAATTCAGTTGAAGCCTATCTATTACATTTTAAGATATAGACCAACCTAATAGCTTTGATCTCTTCTTTTATACATTCATTTACATAATGATAAACATTAAAGTTCAGATCAACCTAACAAATTTGATCTATCAATAATTCCTTGTACATGTGTTCCTTTGAAGGACTTTACATATAATCATGACTATTAACTTTCAACATCAAATTTTAAATATGCAATCTCCCAACAATCTCCCCCTATTTGATGTTGACATAACCAAGGAGATTTTTATCATGATTATTAATTTCTAGATGCAGTTGCTAGAAAGTAAATATGACTTAGTGTTTCAGTGAGCAGCTGAAACCTCTAGAGAATAAGCATGAATTTATTGATGTTTGTAAAGATAGATATTACACTTAAGCTTAGTTACATCAATAAGAAATGAGTTTTAACTTATCTCTATTTCTTTTGCCTTTTGTTCCTTGGAGGATTTGCATATTCTTGAGCTCTCCTTCTCCTGCTTGCTTCGTCTCTCCATGCTATATCTTCCAGCTCACTTTGACTTAGTATTTCATGATGATCGTGCCTATTCATGAATGCAGGATCTCCAATTGGCATTCTTAGAAATGTGGTGGTCACCTCTTATGAGCTGGGAGAAGGCCTTTGACTCCTTATTGGTTGTGCCATAAGAATTTGCTGCTATTCAAGTCGTGGAGTCTAATGGTGAGACTGACTTGTAGGAGAACTTCTTGAGAAAGCAGTAATTTTGCCTTTGCCTCCTTTGCCCCTTCCTTTGTCTTCTTTACCTTTATTGCCCCTTCCTTTGTCTCCTTCCCCTTTATTCTCCCCCTTTATGTCAGCATCAAGGGTTCGAATATCTTCAGAAAGGTGAGTCATGCCTTGTAAAAGTTCGTTGAGTTGAGTCTGGGATTGAACTATATCTACACAATTTTCCTTAATCAAAGAGTCAGTACGAGCGTCCCTCCTTTGCAGAATGTCCAAGACAATTTCTGTTTGTTTCATTTGACCCATGTAGAAGGCTTGGAATTCTTTCATTTGGGTCTTTAGACTCATGAGATTTTCCATCATAAGTTAATTTTGTGATTCTTGGGTATTTTGTAAAATAAGAACAACATCCCTATGCTTCTTGGCAGCCAAAAAGTGGATTTGATCCCTTTCATTTATACTATGGATCATCTCTTTTATTATCTCCCTAAGCTTCTTTGTTAGTTCAGAACTTAGGGTGTTTGGGAGAGTATTGGCATCATCAATCAACTGAGTCAGCCTCATATGAACAAGTTCAAAGTGAACCTCAAGATCTTCGTGTATGTCCTTGGTTACTTTCTTAGTTGCTTCTGACAACTCCATTTTGGTTGGGAGATCAGATATAAGCTCAAGGAGTTGCAGATTATTTAGAGGAAAGGCTTTTGAATGTTGACCTTGCATTTGGTAGAGAGCAAGATCAAGACTGAAATAGTCATTTGTTAAGGAAGATGGTATGTCTTATGGAGGGGCAGGTGTGTGAGGTTGAGCTTCAAAATGGATTGAGACTACGATCTTTCCAGGTGACTCGACGACTTGTGCATATGACTCTACGATTTGATATGGCTCAATAATCGTAGAGGGAGGGATGATAGGAGATTGAATCAACACAAAGTTTGGTATATTTGGTTCATCAGTTACAGAATATTGGGATTCTGTAACTGGAAATTGATTGAGTGGATGAAGTATCACTTCCAACCATTTTGGTAATTCATAAAATTGATTAAAAAATGATGTTGGATATTGATTTACTCTAAAAGAGATGGGAATACTTCGTACCTCATGCCTATATCCTTAAGAGGGGCTGTTGGTGATCAGCTTTCAGGAAAAGTTAAGTTTTCTTGGGAATCCATGAACTAGCACCGAAATTGCTAGATAGGCTTTGAAGGTCCAGAACATGTGATCCCAGGAGTTGAGAATTTGGGCTCTGTGAAAGGGCATCATAGGTAGATAGGTGAACAGTTGATTGTAGTTGGCTCTCCTATAACCATCACAGCCTACAACTATAATCTCAACCTCATCATCCTTTTCTTCTTTTCTGTCTTTTTGTGAAGATTCCACTTCAACAATTACCTCCACTGCACTTCCTTGTTTTTCTTCTCTTTCACCCTCCATAGCTTCACTTTTCTCCATCTCTGCAGTTTCTGAAGCCAGAATTTCTTGAGGAACTGAGGGAGATTCATGATGATCTCTTGACAGTTCCTCCTCAAGAGCAGCTTTTTCTGACATGAGGACTTCATGACACTCCCCCTCAACTAGATCATTCATTTGCATCTCAAACAGCTCCCCCTCAGCTAGAGCATTTTCTAGAGTAGGAACTTCAGGCAGCTCCCCCTCAATTTGAGTTGTGTTCTTCTGACTTGCTTCGGATAGCCCCTTTTCTGCAGCTATCCTTTTACCTTCCTCCTTTGAAGCTTTTTCATTGACAAGAATGTATTTCTTGAAGAGTTTTCTTTTTGACTTCCTAGGCTAAGCCACAGCCTCAACACTTTCTTCAGCTTTAGCTCTGAATGGTTGATCAGCCCAAGAAGCTGTTGCAGCATCACCTTCGGGAGTGGTGTCCATTCTGGTTTCTACAGTTGGTAAAGACTCTATGATCGAGGAGGCAGATGGCTTCTTTGACTTGTGACTGGGTGAGCTGTGTTTTCTCTTCTTAAGCAGCTGAGAGATGGTAGCTTTGTCTTCATCTTCATCAGACTGCTGTTCTTTCCTTTTCAAATTCCTCAAAGTTTCAGTACCAGAACACTCTTGAGGTAGATCAGTAGTTGAACCTTGAGGCTCTTCTGCCATTTGAGCCTTCATTTTTCTTTTACCCTTGATTTTTTTAATTAAAGCAATGGGTTCTTCTTTGTTGATTTCTTCTTCTTCTTCTTCTTCAATCTCCTTTACAACTGACATGTTTCCTGGAATTCCGGACTCCTTTGCATCACCAGTTCTTCCACTGGACTCAGATATCATCCTTACATTTTTTGCTGGATTTCTTTTCCAGTTCTCAAAAAACTGTTGGGTCATTCTTCTGTTTGGATTGATGGATTCTCCTTCATCATCCCTAATCTTATCTCCCAATACTGACTGTAGGATGATGCTTATAAATTTCCCGTAGAGCATTTTTCCAGAGCTATTTGACTTCTTTGAACTGAGTATCCATTTCCCAATCCTGTCGAGTAGTAGGGCTCCATAGTTGAGTTGAATCCCACAACTGATTGTTTTTATGACTTTACGCTGTACTTCGTTCACAGAGTCATGGCCAGAGCTCTTACAGCATATGCATTTCCCAACAATGTCAGCTAAAAAATCATACCTTTGGGGGAATTCTTTCTTTTTGTACCCTCTAACAGTCAAAAACTTTTTGTGGTGTATCTTCTTTAATCCTTCATGAAAATCGATGCCTTGAATGAATGGAAATCCTTTCGATTTGAAACCTAGGGTTAGGTTTATATCCTCAGCTTTGATTTTAATTTCCACGCCTTTGACCTTTGTGGTGATGACATCGTTCTCAAACGTTCCATTCCTGTAGAACTCTTTTATCAGCTTTAGGTAGATCCATGTGCTAGTACCCAGAGCTTCTTCAAGACCAGCTTTCTTTATCAGAGATAATGTTTTGTGAAATTTGGGGTCAGTTGTCTTGAACACATCGAAACAGAGTCGATAACCAGAGATGACATTTGAAGCCGCCATTAATTTCTTTGTACTGAGGATGATTTAGCGATTTTGAAAGCTAGGGTTTCTGCTGGTAGAGAGAGAGATAAGCTTTTTGAACTTCTGAGTTTTCAAAAAGGCCTTTTTAAACTATACTTATAACTTCCCTCCACTCGATCTGATTTGAGGGGCATGTGTCAAGTTCTGCTTGGCTTCACAATTTTAACTTGTATAGGAAAATACTAATTTGCCCTTAGCTTCTCCTGAGCTGATGTGTCCTTTAAGTCTACGATCGTCGAGGTTGCACTATGATCGTGGAGTTTACTTCTGAATCAGCTCTACGAACGTTGTCTTCCCTGGTCCTTGTGATATATTTTTGACTTAGCATTTCTCTCGAGTTAAGGTAGCTCAGGAAGGGCCAACCTCTTAGAGTGAATTAAGAGTTAGGTTTGTCCCTGAGGCGCTTGACAGAGAGATTGCTTTGATTTGTTGGAACTTTGTCATCACAGGATGCTTCTTTGTTCTTGTTGATGGAGCTCTGCGATTGTGGTCTTTCATATCACTGCAACTCTACGATCGTGGACTTTCTTTGGTCATGTCTACGATTTCGAACATAGCCTTTATATCTGCATGGTTAGTACAAACTAGAGCATAGATTTTATAGTTGTAAATTTAGCATGCCTAGCTCACATATTAATTTATTAAATCTGGATTCATCTAAAGGCTTTGTAAAGACATCAACAAGTTGATTTTTAGTAGGAATGTATTGTAAAGATATGGTTCCATTTTGAACATGATCCCTAATAAAATGATATCTTATCCCTATATGCTTAGTCCTAGAATGCATGACATGATTGTGTGTTATAGCTATGGCACTTGTGTTATCACAATGAACATGCATAAATTTGAAATCAAACCCATAATCTGCCAGTTGATTTTTCATCCACAAGATTTGAGCACAACAGCTGCCAGAAGCAATATATTCAACTTCTGCTGTTGATGTAGATACTGAGTTTTGCTTCTTGCTAAACCAGGACACAAGTCTGTTTCCCAACAGCTGACAGGTGCCACTAGTACTTTTTCTGTCTATTTTGCAGCCTGCAAAATCAGCATCTGTATATCCTGTTAGTTCAAAAGAGGACTCATTGGGACACCAAAGCCCCTAGTGAGGTGTGCCTTTGAGGTACTTGAAAATCCTTTTTACAGCAGTTAAGTGTGATTCCTTAGGATTAACTTAAAATCTAGCACATATATATGTTGCAAATATTATATCTGGTCTACTGGCAATTAGATATAGAAGAGATCCTATCATACCTCTGTCTTGAGTTATATCAATACTTTTACCCTTTTCATCTCTGTCAAGCTTGGTTGTTGGAGCAATTGGGGTTTTCATGGGAGAGGCTGATTCCATGCCATGCTTTTTAAGTAAGTCTTTAATGTACTTGGCTTGGTTTATGAAGATTCCTTCATCAGTCTGCTTTACTTGCAGTCCAAGAAAGAAGTTCAACTCACCCATTGTAAGACCCCAACTTATTATTAATGAAATTGAATTTCCTCTATTTATTATTTTGAAATAGTAATGGTTGATTTGATTAATGTGGTTAGTTATGGGTAAAATGCGTAAATATTTCAAATAAGCAAGTGGTTATAAAATATTCATTGTTATCGGGGAATATTCGTTTGGTCGTGGAATATTCTTACTGTCGGGGAATATTCGTACGACGGCGCAGCCTTGTGTGGGCCCTATAACGGAAAGCGATTGGATGAAGAAAATGACAAGTATAAGTTGTTTATAAATAACAGTGTAGTTGTTACCGTTAATACTGTTAGAATACCCGATGGTTAAAATACAGTAGCACACAGTATTGCACCAATTATTGATTCTTACGTAAGAAGGCACTACTCAATAATTGTTACAGTCATTACTGTTCAATATTTTATTTTATTGATTCAATAATTACTACGTTGATATTTTATATTATTGTTGTCATTACACAATATTTTCCATTATCAGATCAATAATTCATATTATTTGAGTAATATTATTAGATAGCATTATTGACAATGTCTAGAAAGTTCTGTATAAGGAGAGGTTTGGTCACCTAATTGCGCGCCAGTAAGGAAAAATCCTTATTAGAAAGCCCCCTCTTTCCTGAGAACGGCCTGATTGTCAGTATTGTGATTCTGTAATATTATTTGTGAATAATTAATTATTGATTTATATGATAAGAAAAATATTCATTTTATGTGGATATAGATGGAGAAAATTTTAAAGTGACAATTGTTGAAAAATTGATATTTTATCTTTTCTGATAAAATAATTCATTTAAATACATTATTATATTATAATAATATAATAATGGTGATATTTTTACAATGAATGTGTGATATATGAATAAATGAGGAGAAAGAGTATTTTTGTTACAATAAATGTTAAAAATATGTTAAACATGTCGGTGGGCCCCATTTCTTGACTGAAATTTGATTATAGTCTGTAAAATCGTCCTTATGTGGATTTCGGTCAATCTCTATTTGCAATTTGGAAAAACTTAAACTTACAAAGTTGTAGAGAATTGAATTTCCTATGGAATGGACATAGGATTTGAATTTTTCTGATAAAAGGACTATTTATTGTGAATTATTGAAGTTCCGAAATAATTGATTTTTAAAGTTTTAAATATTTTTTAATAAAAATGTTTTTTCATTTGTGGGCCTCACTTGCATGTGTTAAATGGTTGAAATCAGTTGGTAAGGTGTGCGTAAGAATTTAATTTATAAATATTATTATTTTATTAAATTTTCTGCTTCGGTGTTCTAAGCATTTTCCTATAAATAGGGTGCTTCGGTTAGAATTGAAAATCACATCAGAAACTAAAGTTTTTTCTCTCTATATTATCGAGCGTATTCTTGTGAGTATTTTGATACTTTAAGTGTTGCTATACGGTGCAAGTTCCCTTCAGCACTATATCTAGTATTCCAATCAGAAGTACTGTCTTTTCGAGGTAAGGGATGTTATTTTTTTTAAAATGATATTATTTTTTCTAATATCAATATGTCGAAATATTGGTAAGATTTTTCTTGTGAAATTCTTGTCTTTTAGTGTCGGGGTTACTATTCACGTATACGACACTATTCACGTATACGACACTATTCACGAATACGATACTATTCACAGAAAAATTAAATTTTTGCATTTTTTCCAAGATATCTATTATGGATACTAGCTTTGATTGTATCCATGTTTTGGTCTTCATTCTTGAATTTTACTTCACCATGGTTATTTATAAAGTATTTTTGAACTTGGACTGTTTAAAGTACGAATCCTTAATATTTGTTCTTT
The DNA here is from genome assembly GCA_020205505.1 of Panax japonicus. Taxonomy (NCBI): domain Eukaryota; kingdom Viridiplantae; phylum Streptophyta; class Magnoliopsida; order Apiales; family Araliaceae; genus Panax; species Panax japonicus. Next base: position 48,220,862 of record CM035108.1, on the reverse strand, counting down.
TGTTTCACTGGATTCGTTTTCTTTAAAATATTTTTCATCATCCTCAGTCTTAAATGATGATATTACTAAATATCTTTGGCCTGTAGTGCAAAGATGGTTGATTTTCTTATGATTATCTTTGGCCCGTAGTGCAAAGATGTACAGGTGTTGAGATGGACATGACCAACTGATGAATATATTTGGCCTGTAGTACAAAGATGAATATTTGATTTAAGATGTATATTGATTGATGTTACAGGGATAAAATATTGATGATAAATTTTTAAAATCATAGAAGATAGTAGATTTCATTCTCTACGCAACTCTTCTAATGAATTGTTATTTTCGCTGCGAATATTGATTTAAAACTTGTTGTCTATTGTATTCTATTAGATTTTTCCCTGTTGAGGACTAACGATAATTTGTTCTATATTATCTTAGTCATAATATTCTTTACTGGGCTAGTTGAGCTCAGCCTTTTCGTTTTTGTTCCATTTTTCTTCCCAGGAGGCGAGAACGTAGCGAGTACTAGTCGGGGTATGGAATGATGGTTCTAGAAGTTGTCTTAGTAGTCCTCACTATTTTGTAAAATAGTGTATCAATAATTATAATGATGACTTATTTGAGTGTTGATATTGTCTAGATGATAATATTTGTATTTAAACTCACAGTTTATGTGTTATCGTATTTTGCATGACAATTGTATTAATAAAGTTGTAGTTGTTTCTGTACCATGTATTTGGTGACTCAGAATGGGTGTTGTATACCTATTTTGGGGGCGTTACACCCATCATGCTCATTTCAAACTTGCTCTGCATAAGCCTAGCAAATCTCTTACATAATTTTTCATTCGTAGAGCCAAAGATAATGTCATCAACATATATTTGAACTAATAAGATTTTGTCTTTATGCTTTCTAAGAAATAATGTGGTGTCTACTCTACCTCTTGTGAACCTATTTTCAATAAAAAAGTTAGTTAATGTTTCATACCATGCTCTAGGAGCTTGTTTAAGACCATATAAAGCTTTGTCTAATCTATAAACATAATTAGAGAGAATTGGATTGATGAAACCTGGAGGTTGTTCCACATATACTTCTTCTTGAAGTTCAGCATTCAGGAATGCACTTTTGACATCCATCTGAAAGACTTTGAATTTTATGTGAGCAGCAAAGGCAAGGAATATTCTGATGGCTTCTAATCTGGCAACAGGTGCAAAGGTCTCATCGTAGTCAATGCCTTCTTCCTGAGAGTAACCTTTGGCCACTAGTCTTGCCTTATTCCTTGTTATTACTCCATCTTCATCCATCTTGTTCCTGAAGACCCACTTGGTGCCAATGACAGGATGACTCTTTGGTCTTGGAACTAATCTCCATACTTTGCTTCTTTCAAACTAATTTAGTTCTTCTTGCATGGCTTCTATCCAGTTGGAGTCTTCCATAGCATCTTCTATCTTCTTGGGTTCCATTTTTGACAGAAAGCTCAGATAGAAACACTCATTTTGGGTGGCAGCTCTTGTTTTGACTCTTGCACTGGGGTCTCCAATGATTAAGTCTTGAGTGTGATCTCTTGCCCATCTATTTCCTATTGGAACATCTGTCCTGATGCCTTCTTGTCTAAGACCTTCAAGATCAATTTCTGCTTCTTGATGTGGAGGTTCGTTAACTTGCGTAGTTCTCTCCTCTTCTTGCTCAACGATCTCATTTTCTGAAACTACGATCGTGGTGTTGAGCTCGACGACCTCGTTCGTTGTGTCTAAATTATCATTAGTAGTTTTTTGAGGCATTTTTTTATCCAAGTCTGTTTCATCAAAGATGATGTGAATTGAGACTTCAACACTTAGTGTTTTCTTGTTGAACACTCTATAAGCTTTACTGTCTGTGGCATATCCGAGAAAGATTCCTTCATCAGACTTGGGTTAGAACTTTGTCAGATACTATTTACCATTGTTGAGTATATAGCATACACAACCAAACACATGAAAGTAGCTGACACTTGGCTTTCTTCCTCTTTACAGTTCGTTGGGAGTATTCTTTAACGTAGAGTGTATAAGATATCTGTTCTGAGTGTAGCATGCAGTGTTAATAGCTTCTGTCCAGAAGTATTCAGGCAGATGGGCTGCTGCCAGTATAGTTCTTTTAGCTTCTATTAACATTCTGTTCTTTCTCTCAGCTACTCCGTTTTGCTGAGGGGTTCGTGGAGCTGAGAAGTTGTGACTAATGCCATTGTCTGTGCAGAACTGGTCCATCTCAGAGAAGTCAAATTCTCTGCCATGATCACTTCTTATAGCCTTGATTTTCTCCTCTCTCTCGTTCATCACTAGTCTGAACATTTTGATTAGTTGGGAGCTAGTTTCATCTTTTGAGTTTAAAAAGAACACCAATGTGAATCTGGTGTAGTCATCCACTACAACCAGTGAGTATCTCTTCCCTCCAAGGCTTGTTGTTAGAATTGGCCCAAATAGGTCCTTGTGAAGAAGCTGCAGGGATTTGTCAATTGAGTTGACAGTTTTGCTCTTAAATGAGCTTCTAGTATGCTTTCCAAGATGACAGGCATTGCAAGGCCTTTCTTTGACGAAGCTGAACTTGGGTAAGCCTACAACTAGATCTTTTGAAGCCAGTTTAGACATGCTTTTGAAGTTGAGATGAGATAGTCTTCTATGCCTTAGCCAGCTCATTTCTTCAGATGCTTTAGCCAGAAAACATATCGTCTCGTTCGAGCTTAGTTGACCAAGATTTACAGTGTAAACATTTCCTTTTCTTGTTCTGGTCAGCTTTATAGCAGATGTTTTTAGAACTCTGACTTGACATTGATTGTTGAGGAATGCGACTTGATGACCCTTATCGTAGAGTTAGCTTATGCTCAGAAGATTGTGTTGTAGTCCTTCCACATAGACTACTTTATTGAAAACAATGCACCATTCACAGTTGAGCCATATCCTCTTGTCTTGCCAGAGCCATTGTCTCCAAAGATGACTGAAGGACACTCTTTCTCCATGTAGTTAGACAGAAGGGCTTTGTTCCCTGTCACGTGCCTTGAGCATCCACTATCCAGATACCAGGTTGTGATCACGGAGCTTGGTTCCTGTGGTAAGATAAAACTCTCATTTTGGTACCCATACTTGTATGGGTCGTACTTTGTAAGTACCCTTGGGAACCCAAATTTGCTTAATTCTGGGTTTCACATGTATAGGACTATGGTAGCATATTGCAACCTTGTGACCAGTCTTATTACATAAAAAACATCTAATACAATGCATTCTTGTGTGTGTGTGTGTGGATTCTTCTTCCATTTGGACTTATGTGGGTTTTTAGCAATCCTTCCTTCCTTTTTCCATGTGACCTTGTGTTTCATGATTTGTGAAGAGTGGGGTTTAACTCTACTATTCCTTCCCAGTTGGTTCGTGGAGTCAATTTTACTCGACTCTACGACCCTTCGAGGTTGGAGAGTAGAGACTAAGTTATTCTTCTTTTTTCTGAAACCTAGGCTAGCACAAGATCCTTTATTCCTTGTAACATAGGTTGGATTTGATGAGGATGGTTGGACTGGTTCTTCCTTCTGTGAGGATTTCACAAATATAATGCTTTTACTAAAAATTGGAGCAATACTAGGGCTAGTTTCCTTTATCTTTTCCACACATGGTTCCAAAGTGGATTCCCCAAAGCCTAAACCTGTTCTATCAGATGCACTTCTCTGACTAGAGATCAGGGAGTCCATGGATGAAGATGATTTATTCCATGTAGAGATTGTCCTTTCTAGTTCCTCAATTTTAAAGGTTAGACTTGACTCTCTTTGAGGATTGAGCTCATTGGTCTGTTTTAAGAGCTTATTTTTAGCTTCAAGCTTGGAGAGAGAGTCAGTACTTAGAAGGGTTGTTTCTAGTTCTTCCTGAACTTTCTCTTTCTCCTTTTGAAGAAGTGAATAATCTTTGGACAGAACTCTGAACTATTTCATGTACTGATGCAGATCAGATGTTATGCAATGCAGTGTAGTTCTTAAATCATCAATGTCTACATCAGAAGAATTAAAATCAAATACCTCATCTATACTTACTTCATGAATATCATCAATTGCAAACATTTTATATTGCTAAGTTAGGAGAGATTGCTTGTTTTATCTGACTTCTTCTGTTCTTTTATGCATGATGAGTAATGCCACCCAAACTTCCTTTAATGTTTTGCTGTTTACCACATTTTCAAACAGATCGTCTTCTAATGATTGAAACAAGATGTTCTTGGCCTTTTTGTCGAGTTGGACAACTTTCTTTTCGTAGTCAGTCCATTCTTCTTTAACCTTGATCTGGATTTTGTTTGGATCGTCTACAGTAGGAGCAAGCTTGGTAGGAATGTAGGGCCCATTTTTAACAGTTTCAAATAGATCTTTATCTATTAAGTCCATACAGGCTTGCATAAGAAATTTTTAGTTGGCGAATAGGTGGCTTGCTGCCTCCTCCAGTCTTTGATTCGCTTATCAGATGTGCCATTGGATCTACTTAAGCTTTGTAGGCTATTTGATAAAACCTTCTCTGATACAAATTGTTAGTTCCCAGAGGCACAATAGTTATCTAGAAGGGGGGGGGGGGTGAATATATATTTTTAAAATTCTTTCATTTCAAAATACTTGTTAGTTTTGATAATGAACTAAGCACAACAGAATTAAGATTTGTTTGTTTTCCCTTCATGATATAATGAATAAATACGAGTAAAACAGTTATGACAGTTATAATAGTTATGACAAGAATATAAGGGACACAATGATTTGAAGTGGTTCAGAGAATTCAAAGCTCCTAGTCCACTCTTCTACTCCTCGAGTAAGAAATCCACTAAGGATATCTTTACAACTTCTGAATCTCACAGATTCCTTCAAGACCAGCAGTCTTGGAACTTTTTAGTTCACTTTTGAACTCTTCAAATCTAACAGACTTGGTACTTCTCAGTTCACTTAGAACTCTTCAAGTCCTTCTGACTTGGAACTTCTTCCTTCGCTAGATAATAGTTGAGTTCTTGAAAGGTGCTACTCAGTTTCCGTTAAGCTTGTGTTCGAAAGAACTGAGTAGCTGAGCAAGCTTTCCTTTTTCAGATCGTAGAGTTTGATCGTTGAGTGTTCTTCCGCTTTTTGTTTTGTACTTCCTTTTTTTTCATTTGCTGATGTTTTGTATATATAATGCCTTTGAAAATGTCCGTTGAGGACATCTGTTGAAGCATTAAATGCATTTGATATTTCTGAGCTTTGATGGAGACTTTCTGCATAACTTCTAATTAGTAGACTGACCCACTGACACAGCAAACTGCTATCTCACCTAACACCTGAAACGGTGTTTTCTGCTGACCCATAATACTTTCCTTAGCTTCTTCAATCTCTGAACCACTTAAAACCTCTGGTGTCACTTATTTTATGTTATTTACATTCAACACTATAACTGCTATATCTGCTTGTAATTAACTCTACATTAGAACTGTGTTTAATGCTATATTTCTCAAGGGTATCTTAATCTATTCTATTGTACATGAATTGATTCTCTATTCATTATCTGTTAATCACTTAACAAGATGAAAGAAAATAAAGAAAAGTTTTAAAAGGATCTATTCAACCCCCCTTCTAGATCTATTGTGTGCCTCCAGGAACTAACACAATGTTAACAACCCACCATTCCCATGGATCTTTGTTAAGATATATCTTCATCCTGAACTTCTAAAAATTAAAATTTTCACTGCCCATCAATAATGGAGGTCAGCTAGTGAACTGCCCCTCATGAAAATTAAGATGTTCCATTAGAATCTTACCATACGGTCTGCAAAGACACACGTAGTAGAGCCAAAGCTCTGATAACAAATGAAATTCAGAAGTGTATGCACACCTAGAGGGGGCGAATAAGTGTTTATGCTAACAGTAAACTACAATGACAACTTTTTAATTTATTTTTTCTAATTGAACTATCCAAACATGTTATCACCTGTCTGTTTAAGTGTTAATCCTGATATGCAGAACCTATTAACTTATTTATAGAACCACTTAAACCGTAACTTCTTTTAAAAGTACAAATTGTAACAATGCAAACAAAGTAAACAGTAAATAATTAAGAACACCAATATTTTTTACGTAGTTCTACCCTTAACCTATAACGGCTTAATCCATATCCAATACTAATTGGTATTGAAGACTCTTTTATTAACTTTAATATTTAATCAATTACAAATAGTCCCTATTACAAAGAAGCTCTGAACACTGTTGTACACCACTGACCCCTTTGCACAACTGCAACCTTTTGCACCTCTACAACCGCTTGCACCACTGCAACATTAGAGCTTCTTTTATAAGGCCTATCCACCACTAGATCAAACTACAAATCACAATAGGCTTGTATACTTGTTTTAATTAAGAACGAATATGATTATAATATATCTATGAATTTCTAGCACAAGAAATTAATAACAAGACAAGAGTAATTTGTTAGAAGCTTTTTCTTTAAAGCTATGTGTATTTCTTACTTCGTTATTTTTTAAGCTTTAGCCAAAAAGATGTATATATATAAATTGGAGTAGCAACAGCTCAAAAGCAAAATACACGCTGGAAGGAAAAATCATATCTTAGAGAATCAGTAATCCCAACTGAATATGAAATCAAGTTGTTAAAGAAATAAATTTTGAATTTGAATAAACAGCTTGAATAAAGGTAGCTTAAAATAAAGGGATAGTACCTTAGACAAACTCAGCAGCTATAAATAAGGAATTAATATCCCAGTAGAATCACCACTTTGAAGTAAAGGAAATTGTCAATAACTAGATCAAATGGATAAGATCTTGAAATATGGCTGATTAATATCTCAATTGATTTGGTTTCCAAGATCTATTTCCAACTTTTGAATTTAAATTTTCAGATCTTTGAAATAGGAAATAAAACTAAATTAATTTGGCTTCTAAAAATAACTCTTTAAAGGATTTAATTTTAAGCACACGAAACCTTCTTTTATAAAATAATTTCCAGGAATATTATATTGCCTTAAAATTAATTAATCAAGCTAGAAATCCTGACATTTGATTTCCTAGGCGAATTCTAAGGTACCTAACCATGTGGCGGCTCTAAACAACATTTCTTCATGAAGACTCACTTGAAATCTTAATACATGCATAATTAGTCCATAACCTGAAAATCACAAAATATCTCCATACAAAATATATGTTGTGTCATTAAAATAAAAACTCATAAATCAACATAGTAGAATTACCACTTTGAATAAAGGAAATTGTCAATAACTAGATCAAATGGATAAGATCTTGAAACATGGCATGATTAATATCTTAATTAATTTAGTTTCCAAAATCTATTTCCAATTTTTAATTTGAATTTTCAGCTCTTTGAAATAGGAAATAAAACTGAATTAATTTAGCTTCCAAAAATATCTCTTTAAAGGATTTAAATTTTAAGTACATGAAACCTTCTTTTATAAAATAATTTCCAGAAAAATTAAAATTGCCTTGAAATGAATTAATCAAGCTAGAAATCCTTACATTTGATTATGTAAGACCCCGAATTTTATGTAATAAAAGTATTCAATTTTTTATAATTATTATTCAGTAAATGGTTAAATTGATAAAAAGTTAAAGTTAAGGGTGATATATGTAAAGTTTACAAAATACGCAAGTGGCTATAAAATACTTATTGTTGTAGGGGAATATTCGTTTGGTCGTGGAATATTCTTGCTGTTGGAGAATATTCGTACGACGGTGCAGCCATTTGTGGGCCCCATAACAGAATAACTGTCAGATGAAGAAAACGACAAGTTTGAGTTTTTATAAATAACGGCGTAATTGTTACCGTTAACACTGTTGAAATATCTGGTGGTTAAAATACAGTAATACGCATGGTTGCATAGTAGCACACGGTATTGCACAGTATTTTTGAATTATTGATTCTTACATAAGAAGGCACTACTCAATAATTGTTACAGTAATTACTATACAATATTTTATTTTATTGGTTCAATAATTACTGTGTTGACATTTTATATTATTATTATTTCAATAATTGTCACTGCACATTATTTCCCATTATCATATCAATAATTCATATTACTTGAATAATATTATTAGATAACATTATTGGCAATGTTTAGAAAGTTCTGTCAAGGAGAGGTTTGGTCACGTAATTGCGTGCCAGTAAAGAGAAATCCTTATCGGAAAGCCCCCTCTTTCGTGAGAACGGCCTGGTTGTCATTATTGTGATTCTGTAATATTATTTATGAATAATTATTTATTGATTTATATGATAAGAAAATATTTAATTTATGTCGATATAAATGATGATATATTTTATGTAGTTGTAAATGAAGGAATTAGTGTTGAGGAGTTTTATCAGTAATTTGTCAGAATGGAGGCATTAAAATCAAATTAGTGTTCTTAAAGCTCTATTGCGTGAGTTATAATTTTAATCCGACCGTTGTATCGTTGTGATTTTTGGATATGTTATATATATATATATATATATATATATATATATATATATATATATGTTGAGTATATATCCACAAATTTTAAACCGTTAAAAATTAACGTATGATTTGTATGAATTTTAAAAGGTGTTGAAAATCATCTGTTTGTGAATTTCGGATATTTTCTGTCTGTAATTTAGAAAAATTTAAAGCTACAAAGTTATAGAGAATTCGATTTCATATGGAATGGACATAAAATTTGTATTTTTCTGATAAAAGAGCTATTTATTATGAGTTACTAAAGTTTTAAAAAATAAAATAATTTTTATTAAAATTAGGTGGGACCCACTTTTGGTTGGTATAGAAAATATGTGCTCAATTAATTGTTCAAATGTGGTGGGCTGGTAAGTGTTCAAAGGTGTGTGTAAGATTGGAAAAAATAATAATAATATTTTATTATTTAGTCTCCTTCGGCGTTCTAGCATTTTCCTATAAATAGGTGCTTAAGTTAGAATTAAAATCACACCAGAAACATAAGTTTTCTCTCTCTATATTATCGAGCGTATTTTTGTGAGTATTTAGATACTTTGAGAGTTGCTATTCAGTGCAAGTTTCCTTCGACTTTTCATCCGATATTTCAGTCAGAAATACTGCTCTTTTGAGGTAAGGGATTGTAAGGGTTATTATGTTTTTCATGTTTCGTAATTTTTTTGACCTTCAAAAATTCTGGAAAAATTTAAAATGATAATTTGATAATATTTCTAGATTGTGTCCAAAAATGGCGATTTTTGGATGTATAGATTAGGAGTTATGAATTTTATGAAAAAAAGATTATTTTAAAAGTAAACCCTTATAACTCCTTGTAGTTAACTTCAAAATTGGTAAAAATTTTATTGGGAGTACATCTATATAACATCGGTATACCCTGTAAATTTCAAAATTTTTGGACAAAAGTACAGTTTATGATAAATTTCTAAATATTCTGTGGTTTTGGCCATGTGAAAAATAGTAAATGAATTTTAAAAATTCCGAGAAAAATATATGTTCAATATGTGACTATATTCTGCTAAATCTCAGAAAAGAAAATTTGTTTATACTTATTTGGTATTTTTCATGAAAATGGACTAGTTATGAGTAAAAGAATTAAATATGTTATGTGAAGTAAGAAAATTGGAAAATAGGATTTTATGGCTTGAGAATCCTATATAAGGTATATGCAGATTTTTGATGAGGGCTTTGGTTATTGGTGATAAAATCTTATGAGTTTGGCATTTTAGGATGATTAAATGCATTAATTAGTAAAGTGTAAACAATTAAAATAAATTATTTATAAGTTTAAGAAATGATTAAAATATTATTGTAATATTAATAATATTAGATTATGAGATTATTAAGTGATTTATAATATTTGAATTAAGGTGTTATAAATATTGATATAATTTTATTGTGAAACTTTATCATTTCGTGTTGGGGTTACTATTCACGTATACGATACTATCTACGAATACAAGTTACTATTCACGGGGTACTATTCACGATAAAATTGGTTTCTTTTTCTGACCAAATTATCGTTGATTTATGAATCTTACTCTTAAAATTAAATCCATGTTTTGATCATATTGTTTTTATTATCATATATAACATTTTTATAATCCTGGTGAAGAAATTTCTCTTTGACTTTAGTGTAAAGATGGGTAGATTATTGGTATGATCGTGACTATGGGTTCTCTTTGGTCAATAGTGCAAAGTTGAATCGTTGACTAGTATGATCATGACCATTGAATTTACAATTGAATATTTTTAGCTTAAGTGCAAAGGTGAATTGATCAACTATGGTTATAATTATGATTTATATAAATTCTGAAATGATTATGTATTTCTTAGAGATATTAATATCTTTGGCCTGTAGTGCAAAGATGAATTATTGATGAATATCTTTGGCCCGTAGTGCAAAGATGACCTATTGTTGAATATCTTTGGCATGTAGTACAAAGATGACCAGTTGTTGAATATCTTTGGCCTGTAGTGCAAAGATGGCTTGTTGTTGAATATCTTTGGCCTGTAGTGCAAAGATGAACTGTTAATGAATATCTTTGGCCCGTAGTGCAAAGATGAACTTATTAGTATGATTATGAACAGGAACTGTGATTTGGTATAACCATGATCTTTGATGTTTCAGGTAAAGACAGGTGATGTAAATTATCTTCGTCCTAGATGAGAAGAAGAATTTAGAACCACAACTATGATTATGAGTTTTTCACATGATTGTGGACATGAACTTGTTGATTGATGTTACAATGATAAAACATTATTGGTGGACTTTTAACATGGAGATGATAATAGACTTTATGGTCTATTTGACTCTTCTAATGGATTGCTCGTTCCGCTGCAACTATGGTTGAAAAGTTTTATCATCTACCATATGTTCTAAATCTCTGATTTATTACTGATGAAGGCTATTGATAATTTAATTATCTTTAGTCATGATATTCTTTACTGAGCTAATTGTGCTCACCCTTTTGCTTCACAATTCCTTGTAGGTAATAAGAGTGTTGTCGGATCGAGCGGGGATAACAGGGGAATAGAACGGTGGTCTATAGCTGTTGAGGTTCTCCCTAAATAGTATGGAAATAATTTTATTGAGAACTTTAGATAAGTGTGTCGTATTGTATACGTCATTTGATATTTAATTTTGGTGAACCGAATAAGGTGAGGTGAACCCAACTTTGGAAGGGTGTTTTATCACTATCATACAAGATGTCTAATGACATACAACCTCGTGTTATCATAAGACAGGGTTGTGCACATCCACTTGTAGAGTATATCTACGAGCACTACCTATATGATCTTCGAGTTTGGTTGAAATATAATTTTCAATTGCAGACGGTGGAGATAGTTATATGTCAAGAGAAGACTCACCATTGGAAAGAACATGATAGTAATTTTCTCATTTTTCTTTGGGGTTTATTGGGTCAACCAAGGATAATTCTGTGGACATATGATATCTATCATAACCTAGACGCATGGCCTCCCATGTACAAAGGTTTCCTTGAGCACTTCCCAAAGATTTTAATTTCCAAAATAGTTTTTGATTGTACCTTTATATAAGGTGTCATTGTGACGTGCTATCCAAGTTGGTGTCAAGAGTCACAGTTGGTATACATATTTGTATCAAAACTCACAACATATGTGTTGTTGTATTTTGCACGACAATTGTAGTAATAAAGTTGTAGTTGTTTTCTGTACCATGTATTTGATGACTCAGAATAGGTTGGATGGATTGGACCTATTTTGGGGGCGTCACAAATTAGTTAGGTGAGTTCCAAGGGACCTAACCATGTGGTGGCTCTAAACAACATTTCTTCATAAAGACTTGAAATCTTGATAAATGCATAATAGTCCATAACCTAAAAATCACAAAGTATCTCCATACAAAATATATGTTGTCATCATTAAAATAAAAACTCATAAATCAACATTCTCCCCCTTTTTGATGATGATAATATATAACTCTACAAAGAAACTTGTCATCATTAAAACCAATAACATATAAACCAAAATTCTTCCCCTTTTTGATGATGACAACTTACAATAATAACTCCCCCTAAATATATGGCTCCCCCTAAAACCATTCATATAATCATGAAGCACAAGTTGATTGATTTATTTATCCCTTCATAAATTATAACATATGCATATCAATTTATATATCTCTGAACATGTGTTTAACCAAGAGATGTGTATACAAGTAATATCCAATCCTCCTCCTCTTTCTTCGAACAACGATGAAGTACATGGTCTCCAGATCTACCTCTTTAGCCTACAAAGATGCCATGTCTTTTTGGGTATGGAAATTTTACTTCATGTATTTGTTCAAAAATGAGGTGGGTATGTGATTTGGGATTTTTTTTTTATTTAATCTTTTCCCCATAAATTTGTTCCAAAATGAATTTGCTGCCCGGCGGTGTTTGATGGTAGTTGATAGCGAAAAGAGTAAGATAGAGAAAGAGGAAGATAATATAAATATTGCATGATCGGTAGTGGTGGTGATTGGAAGGTGATTCCTTGTAGGGAATCCCGACAGCTACACTCGCATTGGCTAATTTGAAACCTCTCATTTATGTGAAGTTTTTGTCGACTTCTGTAAATCAGAAGGTAGATGTATTCTTGGGAAATTGATGACTTGAAATGCTTCATCCTTTAATATGTACATGTGGTTGGTATAGATCTCCTAGGTTCGTTTGCCTATGGCTGATTTGGATGTATTTAATTTTGAAGCAGGTGAATGTATTTGATTTTGAAGCAGCTTTGATGGTTGGTATAGATCTCCTTGGTCTTGACTTATTGTAAATTGGGGGTATAATGGTCCTTATATTATATCATTCCAGTCCGCTAGTTATACTAGCGAATGGCGAATTTGATTTTTAAATCTTAACTGTTCATAAATGTAATGAAAGGTAAAGATGATATTTGCCCATTTTTAATCTATAGCAAATACATGTTATGGATCATTTCCCATTTTTAATATATATATATATATATATATATATATGGAACTGATCCATTGACAACGTTGTCAATTTAAGGTTATCCTTACAACACATTGTGATCTTCCATCCATAGATCGAATGGTTAATAGAGTACTCGTCCGTAATTTAATACTGCGGACGGGCAGATGACCAAAATACCACTCCTTGTAAAAGTCCCTCATTTACAGTATTAAATTGTGAACGCTTGGCCAATTGGGAAACGACGTCTCTTTTTAAATAAGTGTCGTCCGCAGTATTAATCTGAGAGCGTTAGGTATGGCCCAAATTCAAAATTTCTTTAGTTTTCTCCAAACCAAGATATTATTCTCATCCGCCAACCGTAGACCACAAAAAATTGTCAATGGGAGCGCCGAACGTGTTGTGCTGATGGCTTTGCCAAGAAATTGGATACTTCCATCTGATGATAGAGTTTAGTTTTGGTGGTCGAAGAGAGTTTAGATTTGTGGATGCCGAAGCCGAATATGAGCAGATGGCACAATAGTAATTGACTGAATATCTTCCAGTAAAATTCCATATTAGCGATAGGATCCATCATAAAATCCACTTTTGGCAATGGTATAAGCAAATGGCATAGTAATATTTAGTCCATATTATAGTGATAGGTCCATCTTGATTTGGAGAAAACTATAGAAACTTTCAATTTAGGCCATACCTAGCGCTTGTAGTTTAATACTGCGGACGAGGGACTTTTACTAGGAGAAGTATTTTGGTCATCTGTCTCGTCCGCAATATTAAATTACAGAATATTGAAAACTAAACTACGGACGAGGGTCCTATTAACAGTTCAATCTTCGGATGGAGGGTCGTGTTATAAGGATATCCTTAAGTTGACAACATTGGATATGGATCGGTCCCCATATATATATATATACGGTCCCCTTCTCTAGCGAATCAAACAAAATGAACCAAAAACGAACCGGATATAGCGACAATTTTTGAGATATAGCTATGGTTCGAACCATCGTCATAGCAATGTAGTTGGCTTTGTATGCTATAACGACGAAAAAAATCGTCGCTATAGCCGGTTCATTTTTTGTTCGCTCCCTATGATTCACTAGAGATTGGAACCGTGTGTGTGTGTATATATATATATATATATATAGAGAGAGAGAGAGAGAGGAATGATCCATATCAAGTACTTGCTATGAATCAAAAATGGGTAAGCACTATCGTTAGCGTACTAACGACCGATATTAGAATCCAAGTCCAATACTTATATTAGCAGACAACGGGTTACGTCCCCTACTAATAGTAGCAGATGTCATTGAAAATAGTATCGTTGTCTGCTACTATTAGTAGTGGAGGTAACTTGTTGTTCGCTACTAATAGTAGCGGACCTCAAATTTTTAGTTATTGTGAGACCCCAAATTTTGTGAATAAAGATTAATTTTCTCAAAATATTTTTTTTGAATATTATGGTGTGGATTTGATATAATGTTATAGTTGTGGGTAATATTTATAAATTTTGCAAAGTATGCAAGTTGTTATATTATATTCGATTGGTCGGGGAATATTCTTTGTGTCGGAGAATATTCGTACGACGGCACAATCATTGGTGGACCCCACAACGAAATTATTGTCGGAATGAGAAAACGACAAAAAATATTTTTATAAAAATAACGGCGGAAGTTTTACCGTTAAAACTGTTGAACTACCCAGTAATAAAAGTACAATAATACGCGTGATTTCATAGTAGCACACGGTATTGATTATTGATGCTTACGTGAGAAGTCACTCAGTTTTGTTCAATTATTGCTACAGTAATTGTTGCATAGTATCTCACGTTATTTGATTCAATTATTGTCGATATTTTATATATTATTAAATCAATAATTGAGATAACAAAGTTATTAATATTATTATTTGCAATATTAACGATGTCTAGAAGTTCTGCCAAGGAGAGGTTTGGTCACCTAATTGCGCGTCAATAGGGAGAAATCCTTATTGGAAAGCCCCCTCTTTCCTTAGAACAACCTGATCGATTCATATTGTGAATTATAATAAAAGTGATAAGTTTTGTTTTATTATTATTATAAATATAATAAAACAGAAAACTTTTTATATAAAACAGAATACTTTTATAAAGTTATTCATTTTATTAGACTATAAATAGAATATATAATATTCTATTATGCATAGTTTTTGCATAGTGTCTGTATAGTGTTTGCATAGTAAAATCTTTTTATACAAAATAGAATACTTTTATAAAGTTATTCGTTTTATTAGACTATAAATAGAATATTTAATATTCTATTATGCATAGTGTTTGCATAGTACCTGCATAGTATTTGCATAGTAAAATCTTTTTATATAAAACAGAATACTTTTATAAATTTATTCATTTTATTAGATTATAAATAGAATATATTATATTTTATTTAAAAGATTTTGTTTTATTAGAATATTTTATTAATACTGCATAGTAAATTAATATGGATCGTCCGTTTAAAAGTAAATCAATCTGGACCATTCATGAATTAGTTACTATTTA
The DNA here is from genome assembly GCA_020205505.1 of Panax japonicus. NCBI lineage: Eukaryota > Viridiplantae > Streptophyta > Magnoliopsida > Apiales > Araliaceae > Panax > Panax japonicus. The sequence goes on along the minus strand of CM035108.1, from coordinate 48,205,416 downwards.
GTCCATTCTCCTATAAATAGAAGCTCATTCCTTCATTATTTCTTACGAATTCACTAAAACTCTAGAGAGAGAAACTATAAAGAGAAAGAAGAAAAGTATTCTGCTACTTCACTACTCCTATATCCAGTTTCTTCTAAGGTAAGTGGTATTATTTCTTTTGTATTCATGAAGAGAACTTCTAGTATTCCATTCTTTATTATTCTGTTGGAATAACCTGTATACGCGGACTATCCTATACTTGGTGAAATTCTTCTGTTATTCTATTCTTTATCATTATGTTGGAATAACCTGTCTATGCGAAGTACAGCATACATGGTGAAATTCTTATGTTATTCCATTCTTTATTATTCTGTTGGAACATCTTGTCTGTGCGTTTACGCATGACCTGGTTCCATTATTTACTATTCTGTTGGAATATTCTGGTTGTGCGTTTACGCATGATCTGGTTCCATTATTTATTATTCTGTTGGACTATCCTGTCAGTGCATTTACGCATGACCTGGTTCCGTTATTTATTAATTTGTTGGAATAACGTGTCTGTGCAGTCTATCGCATGCCTGTTGACTTTTTTTGTTATTCCATTCTTTATTATACTCAGTTGGTTAAAGTTTTGGCTTTTATACTCCATAAAATTAGTGGAATATCTTTGATATTTGCGCTTCATCCAGTATCTTTTCATGGAAATATTCTTCTGAGCATTCTTAAATTTTACTCCACAAAGCAGTATCATGTTGACAATTTGGACATTATTGGTTCCTGGATAAATTAATTCTTGAACTTGTTTTATTGAATTCTTATATCATTGTCATCATTCTCATGTTTATATTATGTTGAAAGTCATCTGTGGCCTGTAGTGCATAGATGGACTTGGTATGATTATGACCAGGGATTATTCGGTATAATCATGACCGTAATGTTACAAATGATGTGATAAAAGTCCTCATTGGCCCGTAGTGCATTGAGGGACAGTTGTTGGCATGATCATGACCATTGATAAATACATGAATATCCTTGGCCTGTAGTACATGGATAATTTGTGGTTGTGATACTAATGAATATCCTCTGCCGTAGTGCAGGGCTGATATGATTTATTTATTAAGCTGAATCTCAGAAATAAAAGTGATGAAAAACCTTTTAAATCATAGAAGATAGTATATTTTATTATCTACTTGACTCTTTTAATGGATTTCTTATTCCGCTGTAGTTAAACTTGATGTTTGTTATATTGTATCAGTTTAATACTGTTGAAGGCTAACGATAATTTATTCTGCATTATCTTAGTCAGTAATATTTCTTACTGGGCTAGTTGAGCTCACCCTTTTACTTTCATTGTTCTCTTCAGGAAATGAGAACGTAGCAGGGACTAGTCGGAGAACGAAGTGACTGTCCAGATGATAGTATTAGTAGTCCTCACTATTCTATGAAATAGTGTGTTAATAAATGTATTGAGGACTTATTTTGAGTTTGAATACTATCTAGAAGATAATATTTGTATTAAAACTCACAGGTCATGTTGTATATTTAAGATTATATTTCTTTTCTGTACCATGTATTTGGCGACTCAGAATAGGTGATGTATACCTATTTTGGGGGCGTCATAGTTGGTATCAAAGCTTAGGGACATGATCCTGGCTAAGATGTGAGATAAGAACTAGGAGGGGAGAGACGGGAATTATTTCGCTAGGTATGACCTACTTAAGTTTATTTGATATTTAATTGGTCGGTTAGAGTATGGGGATAATATGTGATATATTAATTAACCCTTGTTTTGTGGCAGTATTTGAAAATGACATCCGAGAATGTTGAGAATATTAATGGAGCACATGAGACCGTTGAGTCTCCACAGATCAATAATCAGGATAAAAAGCAGCAGGAAGGCGACTAATCCTCATGCAAACAATAACACTGACCAAATGATGAACGATGGAATGTTCAGAGGCTTTATGCAATTCATGCAACATCAGGCAAGAGCGGCTCCTGTCCAAAATACAGGTGGAAAAACTTGGAAACTCTCGAACGGTCACCGCTAAGCAGTTTAAGGAACTGGGACCACCAGAGTTTTTTGGAGAGCCAAAACCACTTAAAGCGGAGACATGGATAAAGTAGATCTACAAGATATTTGATGTCTTGGGATTCTCCGAGGAGCAAAAGGTTCCCTTTGTCACCTTCATGTTGCGAGCAGAGGCAGAGGCAGATTACTGGTGGGAATCTGTAAAGCGTACTCAACCTGCCACACTGAAGATGACTTGGGAGAAGTTCCAAGAATTGTTCAATGGCAAGTACTTTCCCGAAAGTATTCGTCACATGAAAGAGGTAGAGTTCATCAAGTTGGAGCAAAACAACATGACTGTATCACAGTACGAAGTCAAGTTTGTCGAGTTGTCCCGGTTTGCGTCCCATTTGGTTGATAATGAGGAGAGAATGACGCGAATGTTTTTAAGAGGTTTGAAACCCGAGATATGTCAATATCTTATCTCTAATAAACTGTGTTTGTATTCAGACATTGTTAATAGGGCTCAGTTATTGGAGCGCGATAATGAGTCAACCCAACCAAAAAATAGCAGCCGGTAAAATGATAATACTAGTGAGAGCAGTCATCGAAGCGGTGACAACAAACGTGGAGGGAATCAACAGGCCAGAAATGGTAACCACTTCGGTGGTAATCAAGGCCATAACAATAAGAATGGACATTTCAAGAAGAGGAGATTCAACAATGATGAAAAGACATCAGCACCAGCTACCGTTGTTAAGGAAGGAGAACGACCACCTATCATATGCTTCAAATGAGGAGGGGAGGGACACATCAGTCCAAACTACTCGATGCCTTCCAAAGCATGTTATAATTATGGAAGAGAAGGTCACCTAGCCCAATTTTTTCGTGCACCAAAGTCAAGTCCAGCTGGGACAGTGGCACCAAAGGCGGATACGGACAAAAAAAATTCGGTGGTTTCAGGAAGAGCGTTTTTCGTTACTTCTCAAAAAGCAAGTAACCCGAACGAATTTAGCATGGGTTAGTTAATTATAATTTTTTTTAAAGTCTATAACTTGTTAGATACCGGTTCTACCCATTCTTTTATCTCTCTTACTTGAGCTCAACGTTTAAATTTGACTCCGGAGAAATTAGACTTTGACTTATCTGTTGAAACTCCGTTAAGAGAAACCTTCGTTATCTCCACTGTTTATAAATCTTGTTTGATTCAAATCGACACTTTCACGTTACCTGTCGATCTTATCTCTTTGAAAATACTTGCCTTTGATGTGATTTTAGGAATCGATTAGTTAACTACTCATCATGCTTTTCGTAAGGTTGTTAGCTTTTATATTCCTAACCAACCTGTTGTGCAAATTCAAGCAACCAAACCACTAAATTTAATCACTGTTATATCAAGCCATAAGTAAAGAGCCCCGAGCCTTTTGTTGGTGACTTCCAAGTCTTGGAATACACCAAAGCCAGAATATCCGTAGGGGACGTCATGAATAATGGTTGCAAGTTGATAGGTATCAATGTAACGTGTTATCCAAGTCTTGGGATGAGGGTCACAGTTTTGAATAATATTTCTATTGTTAATAAATTTCATGACGTATTCTCAAAGAACTTCTTGGCCTGCCCCAGAGCGTGAAATCAAATTTTGTATTGACCCCAGTACAAAACCTATTTCTTCAACCCTTAAATATTTCTTCACCAAAATGAACGTATTATACGCTGAAGACGTTGACTCGAGCTGTTGAAGATTACGATAATACCATGCAATACCATCGTGGGAAAAGCGAACGTGGTAGCTGACGTGTTGAATAGAAGATCGTATGCATTTACGAGTGTGAATATACGAACTTACGTGAAGATATCGAATATACGATTAGAACCGACTTTAATCGATAAAGTTAAAGCCACTCAAGATACAGACTCAAAGCTTATGAATGTGAAGAAGAAGGTTCAAGAGGGCGTTATTCTAGAAGCAAGAGTCGATGGAGAGAGGAAATCTTAACCCTCGATTTAATTGGCCCATTTAAAATCCTCGATCAAGTAGGAATTGTGGCCTATAGACTCGCCTTACCGCCAATTATGTCACGTGTTCATAACATTTTTTTCACGTATTGATGTTACGTAAATATGTGGACGGCCCGAAGCATATTATTGAGTTAGAACCGGATGAAATAGCGGAAGATTTAACGTATAAAGAGGTACCTGTTAAAATCTTGGATAAGAAGGAACATATTCTACGCTTAAAGGTTATACATCAAGAGTTAGAATATGACGAAGTGTCCTCATCTGTTCGGCATACCAGGTACGTACGTAAATTTCGAGGGCGAAATTTCATAATGAGGTGAGATTGTGAGACCCCAAATTTTGTGAATAAAGATTAATTTTCTCAAGATATTTTTTTTGAATATTATGGTGTGGATTTGATATAATGTTATAGTTGTGGGTAATATTTATAAATTTTACAAAGTATGCAAGTTATTATATTATATTCGATTGGTCGGGAAATATTCTTTGTGTCAGGGAATATTCGTACGATGGCACAATCATTGGTGGACACCACGACAAAATTATTGTCGGAATGAGAAAACGACAAAAATATTTTTATGAAAATAACGGCGGAAATTTTGCCATTAAAACTGTTGAACTACCTAGTAATAAAAGTACAATAATACGCATGGTTGCATAGTAGCACACGGTATTTATTATTGATGCTTATGTGAGAAGTCACTCAGTTTTATCCAGTTATTGCTACAATAATTGTTGCATAGTATCTCACGTTATTTGATTCAATTATTGTCGATAATTTATATATTATTAAATCAATAATTGAGATAACAAAGTTATTAATATTATTATTTGCAATATTAACGATGTCTAGAAGTTCTGCCAAGGAGAGGTTTGGTCACCTAATTGCACGCCAATAGGAAGAAATCCTTATTGTAAAGCCCCTCTTTCCTGGAAATAATCCGGTCGATTAATATTGTGAATTATAATAAAGGTGATAAGTTTTGTTTTATTATTATTATTATAAATGTAATAAAACAGAAAACTTTTTATATAAAACAAAATACTTTTATAAAGTTATTCGTTTTATTAGACTATAAATAGAATATATAATATTCTATTATGCATAGTGTTTGCATAGTGCCTGTATAGTGTTTGCATAGTAAAATCTTTTTATATAAAATAGAATACTTTTATAAAGTTATTCGTTTTATTAGACTATAAATAGAATATTTAATATTCTATTATGCATAATGTTTGCATAGTACCTGCATAGTATTTGCATAGTAAAATCTTTTTATATAAAACAGAATACTTTTATAAAGCTATTCGTTTTATTAGATTATAAATAGAATATATTATATTTTATTTAAAAGATCTTGTTTTATTAGAATATTTTATTAATACTGCATAGTAAATTAATATGGACCGTATGTTTAAAAGTAAATCAATCTGGATCGTTCATGAATTAGTTATTATTCAGTCCATTCTCCTATAAATAGAAGCTCATTCCTTCATTATTTCTTACGAATTCACTCAAACTCTAAAGAGAGAAACTATAGAGAGAAAGAAAAAAAGTATTTTGTTACTTCACTACTCTTATATCCAGTTTCTTCTAAGGTAAGGGGTATTATTTCTTTTGTATTCTTGAAGAGAACTTCTGTTATTCCATTCTTTATTATTCTGTTGGAATAACCTGTATACGCGGATTACCCTATACTTGGTGAAATTCTTCTGTTATTCTATTCTTTATCATTATGTTGGAATAACCTGTCTATGCGAAGTACATCATACATGATGAAATTCTTCTGTTATTCCATTCTTTATTATTCTGTTGAAACATCATGTCTGTGCATTTACGCATGACCTGGTTCTATTATTTATTATTCTGCTAGAATATCATGTCTGTGCGTTTACGCATGACCTGGTTCCATTATTTATTATTCTGTTGGAATATCCTGTTTGTGCGTTTACGCATGATCTGGTTCCATTATTTATTATTCTGTTGGAATATCATGTCTGTGCGTTTACGCATGACCTGGTTCCGTTATTTATTATTCTGTTAGAATAACCTGTCTGTGCGGTCTATCGCATGCCTGGTGATTTCTTTTGTTATTTCATTCTTTATTATACTCAGTTGGTTAAAGTTTTGGCTTTTATACTCCATGAAATTAGTGGAATATCTTTGATATTTGCGCTTCATCCAGTATCTTTTTATGGAAATATTCTTCTGAGCATTCTTGAATTTTACTCCACAAATCAGTATCATGTTGACAATTTGGACGTTATTGGTTGCTGGATAAATTAATTATTGAACTTCTTTTATTGAATTCTTATATCATTGTCATCATTCTCATGTTTATATTATGTTGAAAGTCATCTGTGGCCTGTAGTGCATAGATGGACTTGGCATGATTATGACCAGGGTTTATTCGGTATAATCATGACCGTAATGTCACAAATGATGTGGTAAAAGTCCTCATTGGCCCGTAGTACATTGATGGACAGTTGTTGGCATGATTATGACCATTGATGAATACACGAATATTCTTAGCCCGTAGTGCATGGATAATTTGTGGTTGTAATACTAATGAATATCCTTGGCCGTAGTGCAGGGATGATGTGGTTTATTTATTAAGCTGAGTCTCAGTAATAAAAGTGATGGAAATCCTTTTAAATCATAGAAGATAGTAGATTTTATTCTGTACTTGACTCTTTTAATGAATTGCTTATTTCGCTGCAGTTAAACTTGATGTTTGTTATATTGTATCAGTTTAACACTGTTGAAGGGTAACGATAATTTATTCTGCATTATCTTAGTCATAATATTTCTTGTTGGGCTAGTTGAGCTCACCCTTTTACTTTCATTATTCTCTTCAGGAAATGAGAACGTAGCAGGGACTAGTCGGGGAATGGAGTGACGGTCCAGATGATAGTATTAGTAGTCCTCACAATTCTATGAAATAGTGTGTTAATAAATGTATTGAGGACTTATTTTGAGTTTGAATACTGTCTAAAAGATAATATTTGTATTAAAACTCACAGCTCATGTTGTATATTTAAGATTATATTTGTTTTCTGTACCAGGTATTTAGCGACTCAGAATAGGTGATGTATACCTATTTTGGGGGCGTCACAATTATAATCTCTGTCGTTGCTTTCTATATTGAACGATAGAAAAGGTGTGTGTGTGTGTCTATATATATATATATATATATATATATATATATATATATATACACACACACATTAAATCCCCTATTTAAGAATACTCTATATAAGAATAACCTCTACAATATTATAAAAAAATTTGGTCCCAATTTGGGCTAGTTATAAATAGGAATAACCGCTAAATTGTAATATGTTATATACTTTTTAAGTCCCGTATTAAGAAATTATACCTCTATATAGTAATAATTATATATATATATATATATATATATATATATATATATATATATGAGAGAGACAATATTAATTTTAAAAGACTATATTTTCTATAAAAGACTACATTTCCTATAAAGAACTATATTTTCCTATAAAAGACTTCATTTCCTATAAAGAACTATATTTTCATATAAAAGACCACATTTTCTATAAAAGACTACATTTTCCTAGTTTAAAAATCTAAATAATTTATGTTTTCTTTAATTTTTGTTATAAAATCTATATTTTTGTTAAAGTGGATATTTTTGGGTATTCGGAAAATATTTTGTACCAATACCTCTATTTAGTAATAACCTCTCAATTAAAATACAAATAGTTTGGTCCCAAATCTATTCCTAAATAGAGGTTTTACTATATATATATATATATATATATGGTCCACTTCTCCAGCGAACTGGAAGGAGCGAACTAAGAATGAACTGGTTATAGCGACGATTTTTTCCATCGCTATAGCATAGAAAGCCGATTTTTTATGCTATAGCGAAGGAAAAAACCGTCGCTATATCTGATTCGCTCCCTCCAGTTCGCTAGAGAGAGTCGGGCTTTATATATACACACACAGAGACACACACATCATTTTCCTATTCCTTACATGAGATAAGGGATCAAACAGTAATTTAGGGGTTGAATGACACTTCTATCCTTCCAAATTGTCACTCACTTTTAATGTCGTCTTTAAAATTCATTTTTCATCAATTAGGTCCTTAAAGTACATATTTTGTGGATTCCATTCCTTTTACTCGATTTGACTATTATCCAACCCATTTTGACCCAACCCCGACCCAGTTTGACCCGACCTCAATTTCACCAATTTTTTTTTTTTTAAAAAAATAAAAAATTTATAAATTATTTTAAAAATAATATTTTATTTTAAAATATGAAAACTAATTATTGTTTTAAAAATATTTATTATTTTTAGGAAAAAAATATTAGAATCTTTTATTTTTTTTCATAAAATCAGTAAAATTTTATAAAATATAGATTCAAAAAAATTAAATAAGAAAATAAACTTTATTTTAAAAAAAAGTAGATTTTTTTCATTTTTTATGTAAAATTTATTTTCAGAATTTTTTTTATGTCTTTACCATTATTATATGTATTCTTAATATTAGAAAATTTTAAAATAAAAACTGAAAACAGAAATTTAAATACAAAAAATAGTAAAAGTTAAATAAAAAACTGATTCAATTTTTTTTTAAAAAAAGAAATTAAAAAGTTTTAAAAATAATTATTATTTTCAGGAATAAATTAGAAATTTTTTAAAAAAATTAAAAAATGAGTAAAGCTTTAAAAAATATAGATTCAAAAAAATAAAACTTTATTTTTAGAAAAAAAATATAAATTTATATTTATTTAAAAAAATATGCGTAAAGTTTCATAAAATATAAGTTCAAAAAAAGTTAATAAAAATACTTTATTTTCATAAAACAATATTAATTTTTTTTATTTTTTAAAAGATGTGTAAATTTTCATAAAAATAATAAAAAATAAAAAAAAAATTTAACTTTAATTATTTTGAATCTATATTTTATGAAACTTTACTCATTTCTTAAAAAAAATCTAATATTTTTTTCCCCAAAATAATAATTTTTTTAAAAATAATACAGTAATTATTAATATTTTAAAATAATAATTATTATTATTTTAAAATAAAATAATATTTTTGAAATAATAATTATTTTTAACATAATTTTTTTTAAAAAAATTAAAAAATGAATTGATGAAATTGAGATCGGGTCAAACCGGATCTGATTGGGTCAAAACAGGTTGGATTACAGTTAAATTGGATAAAAAGAATATAATAGACAAAAAAATATCACTTAAAAGACTAAATTGAAGAAAAATAAACTTTTGAAAAAACTTTTAAAATAGTAAGTGTTAACTTGGATTGGAAGAAGTGCTATTCAGCCTTAATTCTAGACAAGTGATCTAAATTTATAGTTAAGAATGAACAATTACAAGTAGAGCAAGAACCAATACTAGTGGCTAGTGCTACCATCTCATCTAATTTCATTTGTCAGCTTCTGTCTATTCCTTTGTCTGTTCTGTTCTTTTGTTTGCATAGGGAAGCTAACAAACAACAGCCAAGAATATTCAAGATTATTTTTTTCTTCTTATGTCTTGAATCTTGTGAGTGATAATTCACAGAGAAATGCGGACCATACCGTTGGGTATCTCATTAAACAGCCTCTCTCTCAGTTTTAACAAAATACCCAATTCCCCTTCTTGCAGATTTCCTTCTCGATCCCCTGATGAACACCCTCTCTCTCATCTCTCCAGATCAGGTTACCCCTTTCTATCTTTCTATGTAAACGCATACATATATAAATAATTATGTGTTTTTCCTCTGTCATTTTTTCCCTTTCTTTAACAATCTGTACTACAAGTTATCCATACTGATCTTTCTATATGGGGTTTTTATTTATGTTTAATTTATGAAAAATGGTTATTTAGTTTGCTATAAGATAAGTAATTTGTTATATATTGGTTTCAATTGCATTATGGTCCATATGAATGTGAATTTGTAGGGCGGTTGCTGATTTGTAAAATATACCCAACTCAGCTAAGCCTTGATCCTAAGGGCTAGATGAATCTTTCTATCAATAGCCATATACTCTGGTTTTTTAATGGAGTTTGACAGTAATAACTTTAAACAATTTGCTCAACTTTATGGAAATTCTAAGTTGTTGATTGTAAAATTAGGGTCCTTTGGGTCCACGGAATGTTTCATCTCATCATTCTGTTTCTGGGTTTAGGGATATGCAAAGCCAGTCAAATGGTTGAGTTATTCCCAACTCTGTCGCCTGAAGTTGTTGTTCGGGAGGCTAGAATAGAAGACTCTTGGGAAGTGGCTGAGACCCACTGTAGCTCCTTCTTCCCAGAATACTCCTTCCCTTTAGATTTTATGCTGAGGATTGATAGGTTGTTGGCTATGGTAATGGGATTCTCCGTACCTAATGGTTGCCAGAGAACTTGTTTAGTTGCTGTGACTGGCAGTTCAGAGGAAGATACTTTCTTTATTGGAAGTGAAGACCTCAAAATTGGAGGGTTTGACGGAAAATTTAGTCTGAATAAAGGGTATGTAACTGGTATACTGACCGTGGACAACGTGGCTGATTTTCTTCCTAGGAAAGGACCACTTCGACAGAGAAGGTGAGTTAGGTTTTTTTTATCGACTCTTGCTGAAGATTTTAGACATACATATATATATATATATATATATATATATATATATATATTATACTATATCTGTTCCAAAATAAAAAGGCAAGTGATCTTATATTTTGAAACATAAGGAGTATTGCTTTTTCTTTTTTCTTTTTTAGCTTGTGGTTGCTAATAAACCTTTTCTTTTCATATACATTGATAAGTTAAATGCTATTATACCTTTATGAAAACTCGAACTAGACAAACTAGCTCAAACCTTGCTATTCGCCAAGAACATATGAGTTGTTTACCAACAAAAGATACTTCAATTTGAATTCATTTTTTTGTTTATTTACAAACGTTCAACTAGGATTTTACGAAGCAATTTATTGGCGTTAAAGTAGTCTTTTATCTTCATTGAGAAGGCAGTCCACTAATTTACTAATTCCATTATTATAGTTGACCTGTTTAGTGCTCAAGGTTAAAGAATTGACCAAAAATGCAACTCAAATTCCATATGCATTGGCTTAGGACAGCTGTGCATATACTTTTGTCATGCATGCATTATGATTTCCTTTGTTATTTGATTTGTCATTGTTTTCACCATCAGTAATGCAATTTTCTTATGCCGCCGCCATCACTACATACCACCAGGCACGGATTTAAATTATCAACACGGTTTTATGCTTCCCAATCCTCATCATTTGTATCAATTGCGTCCCAACCACCACCCGTAGTTGCTTTACCATCATTCACTTTCCGATCAGCTCTGGCAGCTAAACATCATCACCCCTGCTACTTCAATAAGCAAGATCATTTACACTTGAGATAAACACCAGTTTACCACCATCTATCCACTGCCTCTCTTCTAGCAATTTTTGGCATGCTGTCATAATTATCATTAGGTGCATGACCAGCGTACTCCTCCTCTAAAGGGCTGAGTCCTCATTAGTAAGTGGTGCTAAATTTGATGCTAATTGTAGGATCAAATTGAAATCCTATTTCATTAAGAAACAAATTAAGTTTTTTTTGGTCTTTTTTTTCCTGTCCTCTTTAAGACATTGTAATATTGATTCTTATATTGACTGACATATATAATATCCCAATTGATTGAGTTTATAAAACAGTGAGTCCCAAAATGTCCAAAGACATAATAAAGGGCTTGCTAATCCTTGAAAAAGTTGTTTACTAAACCATTTTCCTTGAAGTTTCTTAAGGGTTTGCTTAATTCTTTTTAGATAAAAGTACAAATTTAATTAGAAAGACGGAGAATTACGAAAGAGGGGAGACTAGGAGTCCTGCTACTAGATTCAAAGTGGAACAATTAAATTCAAAGATTTAAGGAAAAGATAGCTTGTCAATCCTTTTGAACATCTGAAACAGTAACCCCTCTAAATGACCCCATGCTCGTTGTCCAAAGAGAGGCGAGAAAAGACAATATCCCAAAGTGAAATAAGATAAATAAATCTCTTACCTAAAAACTGACATTACTATCTGTCCAAATGCCCTGCAGGAAGTCAAAACAAAACATATCTCTATAAGATCTTTCCATCCTTAGACCTCCCAAAACCTCTAAATCTAATTTGAAAAGCAAACTCTTCAGTCTAAAAAGGGCAAACCCAGGGCACCTCAAAACGACCAAAGAGATAATTCTTCAAACCAACAATCGGGCAATGAGATATAGATGCTCATGAGATTCACAATATAGCATACATAACCCAGATGTTTGGATAGAAGATCTTGTAAGGCATCCTTGTTTTGAAGCAAATGATTAGTATTGAGACAATTAAGAATTGAGAACAAACAAAAGCCTTAAATTTTTAGATAACCTTTGCCTTCCACATACAAGAAGCTAAAGGGAAATCTATTAGTAGGATCAACTGCAAATAATGGATTCAAAGGACTCGCAAGAAAAGACTACTTGAAGAATCAAAGTCCACAACCTCCTCTCTAAGACAGAAGAAAAGGGAACTGAGTTAAGAGTAACCAAAAAGGAAGCTAAATCCCTAGTATCTTGATCATTTGAACTCCAAAAAAGTGGTTCCAAGGACATTTACCACCATCCTGAACTACAAAACGGGGGATTGGAGCATTGTAAATTAAACAAAGAAGAAACTGTGAAGGAAAAAACGTCGTGGAAGGAATATCACCTAACTACATGTCTTCTCATAAACTAATATGGGACCCATCCCCCACCCTGTAAGCAGTAACTTATCGGGACAAAAATGAACTCAAAATTCGGAAAATGAAGTAATGTACTTCCAAAGGTTAGAGTGAAAGATGTCACTGCAAATGTGACAGTTATGTTTGTTCATATAGGGGTTGGCTCTTGCAAGTTCTCTCCGAACTGTAATCATGTGCACACAACTTACCTAATGCTTTGTTAACCATGTAAAACCTCACACATACTTTAACATTAAAATATGGTAGACTTGTAATATTTTATATGATTCAAAAAGTAAAGCTTCAAAGCCTGACCTATTATGTTGAATATAAAATATGTTTGACTTATTAGATTGCACATAACCAGTATTGACGCCAAGTGGTTAGTTTAAGTTGTGGTGAGCCTCTTGATAAGTGCATCAAGTATGTACATTTCATGGTTTCAAAACTCACATAAGAACTTTGGGGCAGGTGGTATATCCAATGCACCAAAAAGGTAGTGGCTAAGGATGTCTCTGTTAAAAAAAAAGAAGAAAAAACTATCAGTATTGAAAATTATCAATTTGGAGAAACCGGAAAACTGTGAAGGATTTTAAATTAACTAGTTTTCTTCACTTAACAAACGTAGGTGATAAGACCTTGATGCTCATATTTGTGGCGGTCCTAGCGGATAAATTGGAAACATGTAAAAAATTACTAGTCTGTAATGCAATTTGTTATTGAATATGTAGAGGTCTCTTTCTAATGTGGCACGGCTGCCATTTCAGGAATGCCTTTCTATTTTTGACAGTAAACCTAGAATTTTTCAAGTCTGAAATCCCACTTAAAGTGCCAAAACATAAATGCAGCCCTTTTAAACGTAGAACATAAAGAAGCTTAGGTGACTGAACATTTCTATTAGCTTTTTAATTCTTGTGTGTTTCTTTTTATTTGATAAGGTTCCTTTGTTTACATCTAGTGCCCATATAATCTTGCTTACTGTATCAACCAGTGATCAGATGGTAGACTTCTTATGTTGTACACCCAAGGTTGTAGTTTATTAAGTCAAATCTAAAGTCGTTTGTTTCTTGTCAAGACTAAAGGACAATGCCTAGTTTTTGTTTTTTTTTTTGTGTGTGGGAGACTAATTATTTTACTTATCTTTGTCAATCTTGTAGCGGTTATTCTAGACAGATTGGATTATAACAATGGTAACATCTGACACTCAAGCTGATTTTATATCTCAAAAATGCAACTGTATGATTCCTGGAAAACCTGAAAATTTTCAATCTTTACTCATAATAGTGCAATGTGACGTTTGGTTGATTAGTGCTTCATTTCTTTGTTGATGATACTTCAGCAACTGTTTGTTTATTTGAACTACTGAGGTTGAATATCAATTGTTGCATTGTCATTAACTAGCTCATTGAGTTGCAACATCTTATTCACACGATTAACTGAGAAATAGGCTTTAAACTATCAAGTTTTCTGCATTTTAGAACTTGAACCCCAATGTTTCAATTTTAAGACATTAAACCAAAGTGTCCCTAAATTTCTATAAATACCATCTTCCGGCCACTGACATGTAATAATTTGTTGCAGTGAGCTTACTTTGGGTAATTTCACTCCTAATATCTTTGAAAACACATAAACGTGATTAGTTTGTGATGAAGAGAGAAAAATAGAAGGAAAAATTAGAGTCGGTACAAGCGGTATACCCTTAAAAGACTAAATTACACTTTCATTTTGAGTAAGGTGACTTATTCTGACAAGGATGGCTAAATCTGTGGCCAAAAGTTTTTAGTCATGGAAATTAAGGAACATTAATAACATTTAAGTTCTAAAATGCGAAAAACTTGAGCCAAAGAAATATTAATCTTTCCCTAAACTGATGCATGAAATAGTATCTTTGCAGAACTGGAATCGCGTATGTATCAAATGTTGCGGTGCGAGAGACATATCGCCGAAAAGGGATAGCTAAAAAGCTCATTGTCAAAGCGGAAGGTCAAGCCAAAAGCTGGGGATGTCGCGCCATTGCATTGCACTGTGACCTAAACAACCCCGGGGCAATAGGTTTGTATAAAGGTCGAGGTTTCAAAAGCATTAGAGTGCCGGAAGGAGCGAAATGGCCTCAGCCGAAGACCTCACCGGATATCCGGTTCAGCTTCATGATGAAGATCCTGAATACCTAGAGCAGTTATTAGGGAGTATATTTTAGGAATATTTAGCCTTATGAAGGACATTACAATCAATGATGACAGGGAGATGAGAAAAATGCCTGCAATATGCTCTGCTTGTGTAATGTGTATATATCATTTTAAGGGATAAGCTGCAGCCTGCAGGTCATGATGATTATATCTATTATATGTTTGTAATTTTATGTTCAATGATTATATCTATTATATTGTAATCTAATGATGAAGAATTTATTCAATAAAAAGATAAAAAATAATATAAAAATGATAAAATAGTAATATAATAAAAAATGTAGGGACAAAAGAGAAAAATAAAAAGCCTTGCACCACCAAATCTCCCTTTATAGAATAGATTTAGATAGATAATTATGTATATGTACAATAAAAATATACCTATAAATATATTTATTTGTTTAATATCAAGTAAATTCATATCAATTTTAAAACTTAACATTTCACAAATTAACTAGAAAATTAAAAAAAAATTACCTATAATTCTGAAAAAATAATTTTTGAAGTGAAGGAGTAATAAAATTTGGGTATAAATGCCAAAACTTTTGTTTGTTATTTTAACTAATATTCTACCATATATAGATAATTAAATGTATAATATAAATTTTAATTAATTTAAATTAACTATTTCTAGCCTTATTGTAAGACCCCAGCTTTTATGAATAAAGATGAATTTTCTATAATTATCATTTTTGAATATTATGGAATGATTTTGATATAATGTTATAGTTGTGGGTAATAGTTATAAATTTTGCAAAGTACGCAAGTTGTTATATAATATTCGATTGGTCGGAGAATATTCGTTTTAACAGAGAATATTCGTACGACGGCACAATCATTGGTGGACCCCACAACGGAATTATTGTCGAATTGAGAAAACGACAAAAATATTTTATGAAAATAACGGCGAAAGTTTTATCGTTAACTGTTGAAACACCCGGTGTTAAAAGTACATGAATACGTGTGGTTGCATAGTAGCACATGATATTGATTATTGATGCTTACGTGAGAAGTCACTCAGTTTTGTTCAATTATTGCTTCAGTAATTGTTGCATAGTATCTCACGTTAATTGATTCAATTATTGTCGATATTTTATATATTATTAAATCAATAATTGAGACGACGAAGTTATTACTATTATTATTTGCAATATTAACGATGTCTAGAAGTTCTGTCAAGTAGAGGTTTGGTCACCTTATTGCGCGCCAATAGGGAGAAATCCTTATTGGAAAGCCCCCTCTTTCCTGGGAACGACCTGGTCGATTAATAGTGTGAATTATAATAATGATGATGAAGTTTTGTTTTATTAGTATTATTAATGTAATAAAACAGAAAAACTTTTTATATAAAACAGAATACTTTTATAAAGTTATTCGTTTTATTAGACTACAAATAGAATATATTATATTCTATTATGCATAGTGTTTTGCATAGTAAAATCTTTTTATATAAAACATAATACTTTTATAAAGTTATTCATTTTATTAGACTATAAATAGAATATATTATATTTTATTATGCATAGTATTTGCATAATGCCTCCATAGTATTTTACATAGTAAAATTTTTTATATAAAACAGAATACTTTTATAAATTTATTCATTTTATTAGATTATAAATAGAATATATTATATTTTATTTAAAAGATTTTGTTTTATTAGAATATTTTATAGTAAACCAATCTAGACCGTCCGTTTAAAAGTAAATCAATCTGGACCATTCAGGAATTAGTTACTATTCAATCCATTCTCCTATAAATAGAAGTTCATTCCTTCATTATTTTTTACGAATTCACTAAAACTCTAGAGATAGAAACTATAGAGAGAAAGAAGAAAAGTATTCTGCTACTTAACTACTCCTATATCCAGTTGTTCTAAGGTAAGGGGTATTATTTCTTTCGTATTTATGAAGAGAACTTCTGTTATTCTATTTTTTTTATTCTGTTGGAATAACATGTATACGCGATTTACCCTATACTTGGTGAAATTCTTCTGTTATTCCATTCTTTATCATTATGTTGGAATAACCTGTCTATGCGAAGTACCGCATACATGGTGAAATTCTTTTATTATTCCATTCTTTATTATTCTGTTGGAACATCCTGTCTGTGCGTTTACGCATGACCTGGTTACGTTATTTATTATTCTGTTAGAACATCCTATAGGTGTGAATTTCGCCTGACCTGGTTCCGTTATTTATTATTCTGTCAAAATATCCTGTCTGTGCGTTTACGCATGACCTGGTTCTGTTATTTATTATTCTGTTGGAATAACCTGTCTGTGCGGTCTATCGCATGCCTGGTGATTTCTTTTGTTATTCCATTCTTTATTATACTCAGTTGGTTAAAGTTTTGACTTCTATACTCCATGAAATTAGTGGAATATCCTTGATATTTTCGCTTCATCTAGTATCTTTTCATGAAAATATTCTTCTGAGAATTCTTGAATTTTACTCTACAAAGAAGTATCATGTTGACAATTTGGACGTTATTAGTTCTTGGATAAATTAATTCTTGAACTTGTTTTATTGAATTCTTATATCATTGTCATCATCCTCATGTTTATATTATGTTGAAAGTCATCTGTGGCCTGTAGTGCATAGATGGACTTGGTATGATTATGACCAGTGATTAATCGGTATAATCGTGACCGTAATGTTACAAATGATGTGATAAAAGTCCTCATTGGCCCGTAGTGCATTGATGGACAGTTGTTGGCA
This sequence comes from Panax japonicus, assembly GCA_020205505.1. Taxonomy (NCBI): domain Eukaryota; kingdom Viridiplantae; phylum Streptophyta; class Magnoliopsida; order Apiales; family Araliaceae; genus Panax; species Panax japonicus. Next base: position 48,187,765 of record CM035108.1, on the reverse strand, counting down.
TGATCATGACCATTGATGAATACACGAATATCTTTGGCCCGTAGTGCATGGAAAATTTGTGGTTGTGATACTAATGAATATCCTTGGTCGTACTGCAGAGATGATGTGGATTATTTATTAAGCTGAGTCCCATCGATAAAAGTGATGAAAAACCTTTTAAATCATAAAAGATAGTAGATTTTATTCTCTACTTGACTCTTTTAATAGATTGCTTGTTCCGCTGCAGTTAAACTTGATGTTTGTTATATTGTATCAGTTTAACACTGTTGAAGGCTAACGATAATTTATTCTGTATTATCTTAGTCGTAATATTTTTTACTGGGCTAGTTGAGCTCACCCTTTTACTTTTATTGTCTCTTCAGGAAATGAGAACGTAACAGGGACTAGTCGGGGAACGGAGTGACGGCCCAGATAATAGCATTAGTAGTCCTCACTATTCTGTTAAATAGTGTAATAATAAATGTAATGAGGACTCAATTGAGTGTGGATATTGTCTAGATGACAATATTTGTATTAAAACTCACAGCATATGTTTTGTCGTATTTTACACGACTGTTGTATAATTAAGTTGTATTTGAATTTTGTACCATGTATTTGGCGACTCAAGATAGGTGATGTATACCTATTTTGGGGGCGTCACAGTTGGTATGAAATCTTAGGGATATGATCTCTGGCTAAGATGTGAGATAAGAACTAGCAAGGGAGAGACGAGAAATTCTTTCACTAGTATGACCTACCTAAGTTTATTTGGTATTTAATTAGTCGGTCAGAGTATAGGGATAATATGTGATATGTTAATTAACCCTTATTTTGTGGCATCTGAGAATGTTGAGAACATTAATGGAGCACAGGAGACCGTTGGGTCTCCACAGATCAATAATCAAGATAATGTGCATCAGGAAGGCGACAATCCTCAGGCAAACAACAACACTGACCAGATGATGAACGATGGAATGTTCATAGGCTTTATGCAATTCATGCAACATCAGGCAAGAACGGCTCCTGTACAAAATGCAGTTGGAAACACTGACAACTCTCGGACGGTCACCGCTAAGCAGTTCAAGGAACTGGGACTGTGAGACCACAAATTTTATGAATAAAGATATAAATTTCTCGAAATATTTTTTTAATATTATGGTGTGAATTTGATATAATGTTATAGTTGTGGGTAATATTTATAAATTTTATAAAGTACGCAAGTTGTTGTATAATATTCGATTGGTCGGAGAATATTCGTATGACGGCACAATCATTGGTGGACCCCACAACAGAATTATTGCCAGATTGAGAAAACAACAAAAATATTTTTATGAAAATAACGGCGGAAGTTTTACCGTTAATACTGTTGAACTACTCGGTAGTAAAAGTACAGTAATACGCGTGGTTGCATAGTAGTACACGGTATTGATTATTGATGCTTACGTAAGAAATCACTCAGTTATACTCAATTATTGCTACAATAATTACTGCATCATATCTCTCATAGTATTGATTTGATTATTGTCACAGTATCATCTGCATTATATGTTAGATTATTAAATCAATAATTGAGACGACAAAGTTATTCATATTATTAAATTAGAATATTTACAATGTCTAGAAGTTCTGTCAAGGAGAGGTTTGGTCACCTAATTAGCGCGCCAATAGGGAGAAATCCTTATTGGAAAGCCCCCTCTTTCCTGGGAACAACCTGGTTGTTAAATATTGTGAGTTATAATATTAATGATGAATAAGATCGTGTTGATTAAAGATGAATTTGATAGTTTCATTGTGTTAGGATTATTTGTGTTAGTAGAAATCGACATCTATTCTGATGATAATTGATGTCTGGAGGTTATATTGTTCAATCGGGTATTCGGGACACTTTTTGTGTCAGAGTACTATTCACGAGTTACTATTCACAAGTTACTATTCACGAGTTACTATTCATGAGTTACTATTTATGAGTTACTATTCATGAGTTACTATTCATGAGTTACTATTTACAAGCTATTATTCACGAGTTACTATTCATAGGATACTATTCACCCGAACAAAATATATTTCTTTTCGGTCTAAATCATTTTTGGGTACAATATTATTTCATTAGGAGATGTGCTAATTTTTCTGACCGTTGGTTGAAATTATATTAGTAAATCAATATGGACCGTTGCTTTAAAGTTTAATAGTGAATCAATATGGACCGTTGTTTTAAAGTTTAATAGTGAATCAGTATGGACCGTTGTTTTAAAGTTTTAGTAGTGAATCAGTATGGACCGTTGTATTAAAGTTTTAATAGTGAATCAGTATGGACCGTTGCTTTAAGTTTTAATATGGACCGTCCATTTAAAATTAAATCAATCTGGACCGTTCATAAATTAGTTACTATTCAGTCCGTTCTTCTATAAATAGAAGCTCATTCCTTCATTATTTCTTACGAATTCACTGAAACTCTTGAGAGAGAAATTATAGAGAGAAAGAAGAAGAGAAGTCAGCTACCTTTCTATTCCAATATCCAGTTTCTTCTAAGGTAAGGAGTATTATTTTTTTCATATTCATAAAGAGAACTTCTGTTATTCCATTATTTATTATTCTGTTGGAATAACCTGTATACGTGGACTACCATATACTTGGTGAAATTCTTATGTTACTCAATTCCTTATTATTATGTTGGAATAACCTGTCTATGCGAAGTATTGCATACATGGTAAAATTCTTCTATTATTCCATTCCTTATTATTATGTGGGAATAACCTGTCTATGCGAAGTACTGCATACATGGTGAAATTCTTCTATTATTCCATTCCTTATTATTATGTTAGAATAACCTGTCTATGTGAAGTACTGCATACATGGTGAAATTCTTCTATTATTTCATTCCTATTATTCTGTTGGAATATCCCGTCGATGCGAATTTCGCCTGACCTGGTTCCGTTATTTATTATTCTGCTGGAATATCATGTCTGTGCATTTACGCCGGACCTGGTTCCATTATTTATTATTCTGTTGGGAATAACCTGTCTGTGCGGTCTCTATTGCATGCATGGTGAATCCTTCTGTTATTTCATTCTTTATTATTCTGTTGGAATAACCTATCTATGTGGATTACCACATGCATGGTTAATGATCCTTTGTATTCATTTCTTATTAAATTGTGGAAATGATCTGTATACGTGGATTACCGCATGGCAGGTGAAAATCCATTTGCAGTTTCATATATTCGTTATTATACTCAGTTGATTAAAGTTTTGGCTTCTATACTCCATGAAATTAGTGGAATATCCTTGATATTTTTACTCTATAAAGAAGTATCATGTTAACAATTTGGACATTATTGAGTTCAGGATAAATTAACTTATAAATCTTTAAAAATTTATTCTTGAACTTGTTGTATTGAATTATTATGTCATTGTCATGATGAGTCATGTTGGTTATTATGTGAAAACATAAAAGTTTCTTAGAAATCACAAAGGGTTGAAAATCAGATTTGGTGAAAATAAAACATGAAATTCAACAGACCATATCTCCTATTATATTTCGAATTTTTGAGTGTGGTCAAGTTCTAGAGTTAGATCTATGAGTTATATAACTTATCCAAGTGGAATCACTGGAAAAGCTGTTGTAGATTTTCGTGTGGACTGATTTTAGCAAAGGAGTCAAAAACTGCCAATTTCGAAAAAGGCTACTGACCATAACTTTGAAGGGGCTGTTTCGACCACTTAATTTGTGAGAAAATTTCTGGCCTTTTAGGGACATGAAAGTATATGGTATAAGGTACCTCCTGTCCAAAAATGAGCTCATTCCGACTTAAAATGAACAAGTTATGACCATTTCAATATTTAGGTTTTTCCGACAAAAATCGCTATAACCGGAGTTCTATAACTCCGATGACCATGAAATTTAGACTGGAATCTCACATTAACATGTGTAAGATCCTGCCAAGATTTGGGAATTTCTGGAGTTAAACTTGAGGTAGCTAATTTCTTAAGGAATTAATTAGAAATTGATTTTTGAAAAATAGTAAATGAATTTATTCTGTATTATCTTAGTCATAATATTTCTTACTGGACTAGTTGAGCTTACCCTTTCTTTCACTATTCTCTTCAGGAAATGAGAATATAGCTGGGATGAGTCGGGGAAAGGAGTGATAGTTCAAAAGATAGCGACTTTGTATTGATTATCAGGAGTTGAATCATATAACCATAAAAAATAGTTAACCATTACCACGTATTGATGACCTGTTTGACCAGTTGCAAGGCGCCAAATTCTTTTCAAAGATTGATCCTTCGTTCCGGATATCACCAATTGAAGATTAGAGACGATGACATTCCAAAGACGGCATTTAGAACTCGGTACGAGCATTATGAATTCCTAGTCATGTCTTTTGGATTGACTAATGCCCCTGCTGCCTTCATGGATATGATGAACCGAGTATTCAAGGAATATTTGGATCACTTTGTGGTCGTCTTTATTGATTACATCCTTATTTATTCCAAAAGCCATGAAGATCATGAGCAACACTTGAGGCTGATACTTCAAAAGGTTTGTGAATATAAGCATTATGCCAAGTTGAAGAAATGCGAGTTCTGGCTTGAGAAACTAGCTGTGACGCCCCCAAAATTGGTATTCATCACCCATCTTGAGTCGCCAGATACATGGTACATAAATTCAAATACAACTTAATTATAAAACAGTCGTGCAAAATACGACGACATATATACTGTGAGTTTCAATACAAATATTATAACGTATATAATACGACAATATTCATACTTCAAATTAATACATGCCATATAAAGTACAACAGCAAATATTTCAAGTCTCCAAAGAGACACGAGAAGATTTATGTTCTCTTCATTTTACTGCGATGCACTTTTGACGCTTTCAGGGTTGGGTTCTCATCACCCTATTGTTGTTCACCAAAATCAATTATTAAGTGACGTATAAAATACGACACACACATCTTAGGTCCTCAATACAATTATATATTGCATGTCATGCCATAGGGAGGACTACTAATGCTATCATCTGGACCGTCACTCCTTTCCCCGACTTGTCCCAGCTATATTCTCATTTCCTGAAGAGAACAGTGAAAGAAAGGGTAAGCTCAACTAGCCCAGTAAGAAATATTATGACTAAGATAATACAGAATAAATTATCAATAGTCTTCAACAATGTTAAACTGATAAAATACAATACACATCAAGTTTAACTACAACAGAATAAACAATCCATTAGAAGAGTCAAGTAGAGCATAATATCTACTATCTTCTATGATTTAAAAATGTTTTCATCAATTTTTATCACTGAGACTCAGCTTATTAAATAAACCACATCATCGAATCATCCCTGCACTACGGGCCAAGGATATTCATTAAATCATCAATGGTCATGACTATACCGAATAATCCCTTGTCATAATCATTCCAAGTCCATCTCTGCACGTAAGCCAAAGATATACAATAATAAAACCAATAATCAACAATCTATCTTTGCACATAAGCCAAAGATATACAACTCAATAATTAACAGTCCATCTTCGCACGTAAGCCAAAGATAACTTTCATCACCATATAAGCATGAGGATGAAGACAATGATATAAGTATTAATCAAACGAAAATAAGGATAATTATTAAAGACTTTAAATTTATCCAAATATTATCAACCACTCATAATCTAATATTATTAATATCATAACAATATTTTAATCACTTCTTAAACTTATAAACAATTTGTTTCAATTGTTTACACTTTACCAAATAATGCATTTAATCATTCAAAAATGTCATACTCATAAGATTCCATCACCAATGATCAAATCCCTTATAAAAAAAAATCTGCATATACCTTATATAGGATTTCCAAGCCATAAAATCCCATTTTCCAACTTTGTTACTTCACATAACATATTTAACTCATATGTTCTT